>JACEIK010000061.1:415924-432716 GCA_018107945.1 Datura stramonium
TTTATCGGTTCTGTTTGATTATTTTTCGATTTTTTTAAAGTAGAACCAAAATCAAACCAAATATTATCGTTTTTTAAACTTTAAAACCAATCCAAACCAAATATCGATTTTTTTAAATCTGTTTGGTTTGATTTTTCACTAAACCACGAACACCGCTAGCTAGGTTTCTCTGTTTGCCAGTGGCAACTTTTCACATAGCCTTGCATGATGAACCTGATGAAATTAACAATTGCTAGATGGCTATAGGACCCATATCCAGCTCCATCTTCCATAATTTGGTGGATGAATTTGTCATTTATTGAATATGGACAGATCACGAGGCAGGAAGGGAACTTGCTAAAATCAGAAAGTCTAGAAATGATTATTGGCTTATTAGTAAATGGAGGAAAATTTATCAATAAGAAAAAGGAAAAAGAACATAAGCAAAAAGAGGCAGTATTATCCTCCATCATAGAGCATACGGAGAGAGATGGTTAAGTTCTCATCATTTCATCCCAAACATATTATCCATAGCAAATCTTGCAGCCCTTAAGATAATGGATGGGAAACGAATGAGCTTAAAAATGAGAGTTGTGAGTGTGGGGGAAGAGAGAGATGCATGCCAAAGAAGGTTTATAAAATGTAAGACACCAGTCACAGTTGGTCCCAAACCATGTCCAATAGTTGTCAGCTTGAAGAAAAAGAAGGAGATTGTCAGGTCGAACATAGATTCCATATGAAGCAATTAGTTTTTAAACTAAGAATTGTCCATACAAATATGTGAAGCTGGGTTTCTCAACAAATTGTCCCGAGAATTTGAAAAGATGCAGTTGCTTTGCAACACAGTGTCTACTAGATCATACGCATGGGGTTAGTTTCAACTAGAAATGAGCAGTGGCACATTTCCCAGAACTCTCTGCTTTGTGAGTCAGCAGGCACCATTATAACAAGAATTTGCACAAGTGTGTGGTAAAACCCAGATCCTGAGGCAATTATAAGTTTGAGGAGAATAGAATGACTTGATATAAACAACTGAATCATATGCAAGGCATCTTTTGGCTTCTTTTATCAACAGAAAGGTCCTCTCTGAAATGTAGCATCTTCAAAATGAAAATCCCCTCACAGAAACCCAGGAAATTACATTGGGCTTTGGCGTGCGAAACTACATGCTAAGACTCCTTGTAATTATATTTACACCCAGCTTGACTTTCAAGATGAAGCTAGCATTCAAAGCTCTGCATCTTCCTTCTCTTCCAATAGCTCCTCTTCATATTTGTGATAGTCTAGTTCATTATTGCTTCCTGCCATCATTTTCATGTCCTCCTGAACCATCTGTTTCTGCAATCTCAAGTGCTCAGCTTTCTGCCTGTGGCCCTCAGCAAGCAACTCAAGAAATTTGTCTTTAATCTCAAGAAGTGGGTCTCGATCTATCAGCTCACCATCTCTGTATGCTTCCCTAAGCATTGCGGTTTTAATCCCACACTTCAACGAAGTATAAAATATCCCCGAATGCCTAGTAAATAGATTTGAGAATGCATTTGAAAACCTATATTCATCACTAAACTTCCCTAAAATGGGGATGGGAACCCGCTTATAAAGAGAAAGGGATAGCAACTCGTGGAAAACCCCCACATTCCTCTTCTCCATCTCTCGCGAAGATTGATCCAAATGTGACACATCATCGTATGGTGATATATAAGGGAGCTCCATCCAATCTCGAATCCACTCTCTCACTTCCTTCCTAATGAAAAAACCTGGTGGAAGTTTCCAGTTAAATGCTGGCCTAGTTGTGATACCTGTTAACCTTGATTCTTCCTCAGCTCTTAGCTCAATCACTGACTTGGCAAACTCTGGGTTCGATGTAACCAATTGCAAGAATGATTTTCCCTCCCCAGGTTCACCAATTAAGTTAAAGTATTCCGGATATTTTGGCACCAAATTTACCAAAAGATCATTAGGGAAACCAAATTCCCTCTTCACCTGTACCAATTTATCTGCACTTACAACCTTATCCTTAGACATCATCAAAAGTTTGCATAATTTAGACACCAATAAGGGTTCGTTATTAGCAAAAATCCTACTCTCCTCTTCCAAGAATTGCCTTAGTCTTTCACTGGGCCGAACAAATGCGACCGGTTCTGATTTGGGTCTGATCCGATCCAGATATGTATCGAATAAACCGGGGTTCCGATCAAGAAAAGTCTTGATTTTTACGGGCAACCCCAATCTTTCACGGCGTTTCTCCAAATAGTGAAGTGGGATTACCTGACCCGGCTCGTTTAGCACCTCCTTGACAACTCTTGCACAATGCTTCCACTTTTTGTCATCTTCAATTGCTTGGTCTAGCTTTGGGTCCTTGCGCCATGCTACTTTGAGGCTTGAAATTGATGCTTTGAATTGCATGAAAACCCCAAACCCATGGGGTTTCCGGTTTGTGCTTCTGAGTGAATGTACAAGCCTATTCCTGAAGAGCATACTTGGGTTTAGGGTTCTGGTACAATCGAAGAACAGAAATGCGTACAATTCAGGATTCTAGGGTTTAGGGTTTTTTGAGTGATTTCGATTGATTTGGGCTTTGGGTCATACAATGCGGCGTTGTAATATTGGGGAAATAAACAGAACTATACAATGATATAAGAATGTTTATAGAAGCTTAGCAGAATTATTTAATTATTATTGAATGACAGCTACACCATAATTTTTTTAAAGAAAATTAACTGTGCATTTTTACTCATCTTTGAAATGTCAATATAGGAATTTATTCTAAACTATTAAATCTCATAATTACCAAAGAAGAATAGGCATATTTATTCTTAATACAAAAGAGAGATGAGGTAAATGCGCTAAGACATCTATAATACAAAATATATAAGCTATGCAACTTTATTGTTATAAACATACTTCATCCTTCAGGAAGGATCAAAGGTAATGTCTGAGTTTCTTTTGTTAGAAATTGAGAAGCCGGCAAACTCCGTCTATCCGCCTGATAGAGTGCCATTCTGCAAAAATCATTTAAGCTTCGAGGTTGATCATATTTATGGCTTAAGACGGCAAGTTTTGTTGTTGTCCTGTCTTCAAATATGTAAAACAAAAAAAAAGAATAATATCCGAGTCCACAGAATTTACTGTATGTCCTTAAATAATTTAATCCCCTCACTGTACTCGAGGTTTTTGGATTACTTCCTCGCAGGATAAAACAGATATACATGTTAATGGTGTAGCAGTACCTCAAGCACCAATAACTTCGTCGAACTCTAAGAACAGTAACAAATCACACAACAGACTCGATTTTGTTTGTTTGAAAATATGCAGAATGTTCGAAAATTCTCTATCCAAAAATGAAGGCAAAAGACCTTTATTTATTGACAAAGATATGAAGTGAAGAGGTGTGAAAACACCTATTCAGATGGTGTCTGTTTGGAATGGCTACCCATTGGGAAAGAAACTTTTCAACTTTCTCTTCCCTCCAATTTATTTCACTCCATTTCTAAATTCACACCCAACACTTAACTCCAACAATCCCCCACATGAATGGAGAATGGTTATATAAAAATTTTAATGCATGAAAAACTGTGTGATTCGTAAGTAAGAACTAATTGCATCTGGATAAGTAGGTTTCCCCTTGAACTTTCCGTAGTGAACATATATCGGATATATTCAGTCAATCGGTAGATTTAATATCTTTAAACCGTCGAATTTTGATGTATACCTAGACAATATAAGTCACACAATTAATCCTTTAACCATCTTAGGTTCTCATTGTTTTGTTCGTTTCAGCCATAAACACCGCCTGGTTTCATAAGTGCGTAGAGAATTGGCCTTACAAAATTCTCCTTGAAACAGCTTACACTTCACACTTATATAGGTGATTCCTAAATGTATTATCCCGTAGATACACCATTTGACATACCCCGTGTCAAACTTAGAAATTATTAAAAAGCCTTTAATGGTTTATCTTTGTTATTGAACATTGTCTCATCATGAGAATGGACCAAAACTTATTTTAACAATGTTGAACCGTCATCAATGACTTTGTTTGATTTCCTTGAACCTAGATCTTGGGATCTCCAGCCTTCTAGGTATAGTCACCACCACGATGACTTGTCCTCGACCATAGTCTCATTCCCTTTGATGATCTTTCAACTACCTCTCTAGTTAGGCCTTTTCTAAGTGGATCCGACACATTATCTCTTGACTTTACATAGTCAATTGTGATAATTCCACTAGAGAGTAGTTGTCTAACGGAATTATGTCTCTGTCATATGTGACGAGACTTTCCGTTATACATTACACTTCCAACCCTTTTGATTACCGCTTGGCTATCGCAATATATACATATTGGTGCCAACGGTTTAGGCCAGAATGAAATGTCCTCTAGAAAATTCCTGAGTCATTCATCTTCTTCACCAGCCTTGTCTAAAGCTATGAATTTAGACTCCATCGTAGAGCGAGCAATACATGTTTGTTTGGATGACTTCCAAGATACTGCTCCTCCACCAATGGTAAACACATATCCATTTGTGGATTTAGTTTCAGTTGATCCAATGATCCAATATGCATCACAATATCCTTCAACAACTGTTGAATACTTGTTGTAATGCAAAGAAAAGTTTTGAGTATGTTTTAAATACCTCAAAACTCGTTTCATAGCCATCCCATGACTCTGATTGAGATTACTTGTGTATCGACTAAGTTTACTTATCGCACAAGCTATACCTGATCGTGTACAGTTCATGATGTACATCAGACTTCCAAATACTCTTGCATAGTCCAACTGAAACTTACTTTCACCTTTGTTCTTAGAAAAAGAAAGATTCACATCAATTAGTGTCTTTGCAATTTTGAAATCCAAATACTTAAAAAAAAATTAAGTATTGTTCGGATATAATGAGACTAAGACAATGCTAGATCTTCAGGAGTTTTGTGGATCTTAAGGCCCAATTAAAAATAAGTAACTCCTAAGTCTTTCATCTCAAATTTACTAGCAAGCATGCGTTTGATAGAATTTATGTTAGCAATGTCATTGTCATTATCAACATGTCATCCATATATAAGCAAACAATGACGACTTGATTTTGAGTGTTCTTAATGTAAACACATTTATCACACTCATTAATCTTGAAACCATTTGACAACATAGTTTGGTCAAATTTTGCATGTCATTGTTTGGGTGCTTGTTTTAGTCCTTACAAGGACTTTACAAGTCAACACACCTTCTTTTCATTTCCAGGAACTATAAACCTTTCAGGATGTTCCATGTAAATTTCTTCCTCCAAATCTCCATTTAAGAAGGCTGTTTTCACATCCATTTGATGGATTTCAAGATCGTATACGACGGCTAACGCTATTAACACCCGGATGGATGTAATTCTAGTTCCCAGCGAGTACGTATCAAAGTAATCAAGAGCTTCGTTTTGTCTAAACCCTTTGACTACAATTCTTGCTTTGTATTTTGTCAATAGTGCCATCATCTTTAACTTTCCTTTTGAAAATCCATTTACAACCTAATGGTTTGTTCCCTGTAGGAAGGTCAACCAATTCCCGTGTATAGTTATTCATTATGGATTCAATTTCACTATTGACTGCCTCTTTTCAATATTGAGCTTCCGAAGAAGTCATAGCTTCTTGAAAAGCTCGAGGCTCATTTTCCAACAAAAATGTTAGAAAATCTGGTCCAAAGGAAGTACAAGTCCTTTGATGTTTTCTACATCTTGGATTCTCCTCATTAGGAACACTTTCCTTTGTCTCTTCCCGAGATCGTTTAGATCCTTTGCTAGACGACTCACAATTCTGTTTATACAGATATATATATATTCAAGGAATTCAGCATTGTATGATTCCATTACCGTAATAACATGAATGGAAGGATTTTCTAATCGATAGGCTTTACTATTTGTAGCATATCTATGAAAATACAATTGACGGTTTTAGGTCCTATCTTAACCCTTTTAGGTTTAGGAACTCGTACCTTAACCAAACACCCCCACACTTTTATGTATTCAAGGATAATCTTTCTTCCTTTTCATTTTTTGTATGAAATGGATTGTGTTTTGCTATGGAACATTTGATTGAGTATTCTGCTAGCTGTAAGGATAGCTTCCCCCCACAAGTTCTGGGGTAAATCAGAACTTATCAACAGAGCATTCATCATCTCTTTTAATGTTGTATTTTTTCTTTCCGCAATCCATTAGATTGTGGCGAGTAAGGAGCAGTTGTTTGATGAATAATGTTATATTCCAAACATATATCTTTAAAAGGAGATTCATATTTGCCGCCCCTATCACTCCTTATCATTTTGATCCTTTTGTTAAGTTGTGTTTCAACTTCACTTTATATTGCTTAAATGCATCAATTGCTTCATCTTTACTTTTGAGTAAGTAAACATAGCAGTACCGCGTACTATCGTCAATAAAAGTTATGAAATACTTCTTTTCACCACGAGATGGTATTGATTTCATGTCACAAATGTCTGTTTGAATTAAGTCTAAGGGACTTGAATTCCTTTCAACTGACTTATAAGGATGTTTAACATACTTAGATTCAACACAGATTTGACANCTTGAATTCCTTTCAACTGACTTATAAGGATGTTTAACATACTTAGATTCAACACAGATTTGACATTTTGATTGATTGCATTCAAATTTTGGCAATAATTTCAAATTGATCATTTTACGCAAGGTTTTATAATTGACATGTCCCAAACGGGAATGCCATAAATCATTTGACTCAATCAAGTAAGAAGAAGTTGTAATTTTATTGCTTTCAATACCAATTACATTCAGTTTGAAAAGGCCCTCAGTTAGGTAACCTTTTTCTACATACACATCATTCTTACTTATTACAGTGTGATTTGAAATAAGAACACACTTAAATCCTTCTTGATGAGATGACCAACAAAAACTAAGTGCTTCCTCATTTTTAAAACATGACAAATACTATTGAGAGTCACCACCTTGCCGGATGTCATTTTCCGAAATATTTTCTCATAGCCTTCAATCTTGGTTGTTGCAGAGTTTTCCAATGGTCTCGTTGGGTCCAGCAGGGGCATAGGAAGCAAATTCTTCTCTGACAACACAAACATGTCAAGTGGCTCCAAGTCAAGCCACCAGTCCGTGGGGCTTCCCACTATGTTGCATTCAGACACCATAGCGCACAAGTCATCAATCTCCATGGTTCTTTCAACCATGTTAACTTGTCCCTTTTTCTTTCCTTGCTTCGAAGCATGACATTCAGCAGCCTTGTGTCCAATCTTTCCACAGTTGTGGCAGTTTACTTTGAATTTCCTCTTTCTAGGAAAATTCTTTGGTTCAAAAGGCTTCTTCCTCTTTTTAGGATTAGTTGGAGTAGTCTCAACAATATTTTCCCCCTATAATTATTGAGTCTCCCCTTACCTTTCTTTCAACAGCTTTGTTATCTTCTTCAATTCTCAATCAAACGATAAGATCTTCAAGATTCATCTCCTTGTACTTGTGCTTTAAATAATTCTTAAAGTCCCTCCAT
Organism: Datura stramonium; assembly: GCA_018107945.1. Classification (NCBI taxonomy): domain Eukaryota; kingdom Viridiplantae; phylum Streptophyta; class Magnoliopsida; order Solanales; family Solanaceae; genus Datura; species Datura stramonium. The sequence goes on from JACEIK010000061.1 coordinate 423,407, forward strand.
GAAGGAGGTAGTTTTTCAATCACGGCTGCAACTTGAAAAGTTTCATTGATGACCAAACCTTCAACAAAGAGATCGTGAATTATCACTTGCAGCGCTTGGACTTGTGTGATAAATAGGCTTACTGTCTATCATTTTGTAGTCCAAAAAATTCACTGCAATAAATTTCTTTAAACCGACATCTTCCGTTTTGTACTTTTCTCTAGCACATCCTAGAGTTCTTTATAAGTCTTCACATTGTTGTATACGTTATACAGATCATCCTCTAATCCGCTCAAAATATAGTTCTTATATAAAAAATCTGAGTGCTTCCAAGCCTCAATCACCAAGAACCGTTCATTTTCGGGGAGTTGATTCCGGCAGAACCGGAGTATCCTCCTTAATAAACTTTTGCATACATAACGTGGTCAGATAGAAGAAATTCTTCTGCTGCCAACGTTTGAAGTCGATGCCAAAAAAAAATTTTGGGCTTTTTTGTTGAGCCGGTGCTTACACAGCACGAGTGGAGGAGATTCTATTGCTTATAGAGGCAAGCATGGGTCAGGTTTTTCTGTAATATCTGTTAAACAATAACAACAAAAGTTAGCAATCGATGAAGATTCTATTTATTCAAATCAAAATTTTTTTGACAGAACTAAACTAAATAATCGGTGAAGTTTCTATATCTTCAAACCAAATTATCAACAATCAGATTTACTTGGCGAAGTTTTTAAATCTTCAAACCAGCAATCACAGTGAGTAGAAAATCACAAGAATTTTAATCTCAATGGAAGTAGAAAATCTGAAGAATTTAATCTCCAATAATGGAGTAGAAAACCAGAAAGATTTTAGTCTCGAAAACCAGAAAATATATGAACACAGAAAAAAATTTCTTAAGCTTATTGTTGTCCTATGTTCAAATATGTAAAACAAATAAAATAAATAATATCCGAGTCCACAGAATTTACTATGTGTCCTTAAGAAATTTAATCCTCTCACTGTACTCGAGGTTTTAGATTACATCCTCCCAGGATAAAATGGATATACCTGTTAATGGTGTAGAAGTACCTCAAACACTAATAATTTCGTCGAACTCTAAGAGTAATAAAAAATACACAACAGACTCGATTTTATTTGTGAGAATATGCAGAATGTTCAAAAATTCTCTATCAAAAAATAAAGGCAAAATACCTTTATTTATTGCCAAAGATCTGAAGTGAAGGAGTGTGAAGACACCTGTTCAGATGATGTCTATTCGGAATGGCTACCATTGGGAAAGAAACTTTTCAACTTTCTCTTCCCTCCAATTTATTTCACTCCATTTTTCAATTCACACCCAATACTTAACTCCAACAAATTTGTTTGCAATCTGATTTGCCTCCTTAACCAGTATTTGAGAAGAAAATTTAAACGATACTTACCTCTTCTTAATTCATTCACTTCATCACAAATATTCCATGGAGGGATAGAGTTCCCGCTGACAACAATCACCAGTAGCTTTGAGTCACTTTAAACATGTATGCATTGACTCTTCTTAATTCATCCACTTTATCATAAATGAAAAAAAATATTTGCCATTAAAAGTGAGATTTCTGCATCTTTGAGAATGTTTTAAAACAAAAGAAGTGTTGCAAGCGCATATATTAATCTTGAAACAATTCACATGTTATTATTTGAATATGATTTGTTAATTATATCTTGAGTATTTCCCATGTATAATTAGGAAACCCATAATTCCTATTGATTTAGGAAACCCATTATCCTAATAGACTTGGAAAAGGAAAACATATTGTCCTTGTAGGATTGAAAAAACTTTTCTCTTATTGACTTGGAACTACTGGGATCTATATACAGGAGCTGTAGTTGGGGATTCATAAGCATTGTACACTTCTTCTCTTTCACAGTGGAAAACTCTCTCTGCTTCTACTCGGAGATTAGGCTTAGCTGAACCTCATTAAATTCTTGTGTTATTTTTATTTTTATTTTCTTTGTGTGTGATTTTGTGAAAGTTAATCCATGATCTTTTCACAATAATTAGTATCAGAGCAAGACTAGAATTTTACACATAATCAAGAGTTAAGATGACTTTATCATCTTCAACAAAGTATGAAGTAGAGAAATTTAATGGGGGGTCTAGTTTCAGTCTATGGAAGATTAGGATGAGATTGTCTCTGGTGTTACAAGGGTTATGCGAGGCAATTGAAGATATTTCTCTTAAAGAGATGAAAGAGTCAGAAAAGACAAACCTGAAGAAGAGGGTTTTGAGTGCGATCTTCATGAGCATTATAAATAGCGTTCTTCGAAAAATCATTGAAGAAAAATCTACAACAACGACATGAAAAAAGTTGAGAGATTTATATTCTAAAAAATCATTGACAAACAACCTATACTTGAAAAAGAGATTGTATAATCTCCGTATGAACGAAGGTACACGGTTAAAACTCACCTTGATGAGTTTAATTCAATTATAATGGACTTGAAGCACGTAGATATAAAAATTGAGATTGAAGATCAGACCTTGATAGTGTTATATTCTTTACCACCATCTTACAACACTTCTGCTGCTACGTTTCTATATAGGAAATACAATATTTCACTAGATGATGTTAGTAATGCACTAAAATCTAAGTTGAAGCAGAGTTTTCCAAAAAGCAACACTGAGGGCGAGGATTTTGTGAGTAGGGTAAGAACACAATAAAAAGGCTTTAGTAGGAAAAAGTCTAACATCTGACTGATATCTAGAGAAAGAAAGCAGAACTATCACTATAGAAGAGGTCATCCTAAGCTGAAAGAGAAAATAGGAAAGCAGAAAGTTGATAACTGTACAAATAATGCTGACACTAGCAACAATTCTGATGATAGTGACTATGTAAGAGAAGCTTGTGCTGTGAATTCTGGTGATAATTCCCGGGTTCTTGATTCTGGTGCAACTTTTGACATATATCCATAGAAGAACTGGTTTGCAACTTACAAGTAGATGACTGTCTACTTAGATGATGATAATACATTAGTGGTAGAGGAGATTGGAAACATTAGATTGAGAATGTTTGATGAAATTATAATAATATTAACTGTTTACATATTCCTTGAATGAAGAGGAATTTGATTTCTCTTTCGACTTTGGATGATCAAGGGTATACGTCATTCAGAGAATAGGACACTTAAAGTGAGTAAAAGATCCATGATACTCATGAAGGGTAAGCTACATTTTAGACTGTATTATCTTCAACTCAATGTAGTTGAAAGGGAAGCAATTGTAGCTTTTGGAAAGAATAGTCTAAATCAATCTCAGTTGCGGCACTTGTGATTTGATCATATGAGTATATGAGATTGTCTTTTTTGAGCAAGCAAAATTTATCGAATGGGTACAAAAATTAAGCTTTGAATTTTTGTGAGCATTGTGTATTTGTTAAGCAAACAAGAGTGAAGTTCAGCAAGAAGGCAGAGCACAAGATTAAAGACAAGTTAGATTATATACATTCAGACTTATGGGGTCCAAATAGAGTACCCTCGAAGAGTGATGCTAGGTATTTTATGACTTTGATTGATGATTACTCAAAAATGGTGTGGGTGTATTTTAAAAATATAAGATGAGGCATTTTTGATATTTGTTAAATGGAAGACGATGGTTGAGAGGCAGACAGAAAAAAAAGTTAAACATCTTCAGATCGACAATAGGTTGAATTTTATAACTTAGAGTTCAATGATTTCTGCAATATAGAGGCCATAATGAGATGCCACACTTGTATTGAAACACCTCAACAAAGATAATATTGTCAAACGTATGAATAGAACACTTTGTGATACGACACAAAGCATGTTTTTACACTCATATTTTAGCAATGAATTTTGGACTGAAGCAATTAATATATCTTGTTATTTGGTCAAGAGATATACATCCATTGTTATTGAATTCAAAGCTTTTTTAGGTATGGTCCAGTTTGCTTGCTGATTAATTAAATATGAGGATATTTTATTGTCTTGCTTATGCTCATGTGAGGGATGATAAACTTGAATCGAGAGAAAAGAAGTACATATTTCTAGGATATGCAACTAAGAGTGAAATGTTATAGGTTGCAGTGCATAGATCAGAAGACTCTAAGATTAATTATCAGTAGGGATGTGACATTAAGTGAATTTGCTTCACTGAACAACCAGAGAAAGAAGAAGGCAATAGCAAAAATAAATCGTGATATCAGTGACCACCTAGAGATAGAAATTGAATCTCCACTAGCTCAATTTAGTAGTTCAAAAATAAACAAAATGAAGGATGTGAAAAATATAGATCAAGATGATAATGTTGATGCACCTATGCAACAACAATCATATAATATTGCAACAAGCATAGATAAAGAGAGTGATCAACCGACCAAAAAGATTTGCAAACGTAGTTGGTGAAAATCTTCTGGGATATGCCAATATTATGAAATTTATTTTGTCAATTGCAGGGACCATTAATGTGTTTGAGCCTAATAGTTATAAAGAAACTATTTCTATGTCACGTCCGACCTTGGGAGGCACGATTGACACCTAATGCCATACTGGAATCTGGGATGACTTGGCTGGGCACAGGCATCTATGGTTCCTATCAATGACTTAAACTCAAGAAAATAAAATGTTATTTCTCAACTGTAAATACAGCCTCGGGCCGACAAGGTCACGCAACACCTATGAAAGAAAATAGCTAAACCATCCAACATATATCAATAGGGATTCTATGCAGGCCAACAAGACCATCATGCTGTCTAATTATAACAGAAAGGAAAATAAGCAGCTATACTAGGCCCTACACAGCTGACACCTAAATAAGACATACATGGGCCCCACACGGCCAACAACAGCTAACTAACTGACTTTTATAGTCTGCAAGCCTCTAAAAATACAAATAGTGGTTGGGACAGGGCCCTAGCCTACCCAAATATTATATAAATGAAAGACTGTAATCTCTACAACCTGGCAACTCCGAATGAAAGGAGCTGGCCAAACTGCTGACTCTGAATAGCTGCTACTGAAGATCCTGAACTCTGTCTGTCTAACTTGCAGGAAAGTATGCAGCGCCCCATAGTTGGCATCAGTAAAATATGTACTGCATATTTAAGGCAATAATAAAAGCTGAGTAAAAGTTGTTAAAGACTGAAAGTAAGTAGAAAGAAGGGGCAGAAATTAACTTGAAAGTCTGCTTATCCATAACCTGCATCTAGTAAAACACTACACGTATATGAGCTATGACTGTACAATCATATATTCATAAGCTATATCTATCAAACAAGAACCTAACCTGGCCCCATAAGCCTAGAAGGTACAATCAACACAGAATAACTCGCTCAGGGCCCCCATAAGCCCTGATGAGCACACTTCAATCTATATACCCTTAACAAGGTTCCTATGACTCCATTGGTGCTATAGCCATCCCACCGATCCCATGGGTTTGCAACTGAGCTCACTCGACTCCTGATCTGTAGTTGTGTCTGAGTTAGGTGGACTCCTGATAACTACACCCTGGGCACCAGGCTCGACGAGGGTTAGTGATGCCGATGCAGTATAAAAATAATAGTACAGCCATGGAATGGACTGTAATATGGCCCTTGGGCCTCTGCATCATCCTTTGGGATGACATATCGCTCCTTGAAGCATCATCATATAGCCCCGCAGGTGATAACACAACTAGTAACCCTGGGGTGGTCACAAAAGAATCCTAGGTGAAGGCAATCCCAATTGGCTAGCAACTCAAAGGGCATATCTGGCCTTCTAGGCTTAACGCGACCGCTGCTCACCCCTAGAATAATCTGTATAGCTGCTAGCAGGCACACCCTGTGTACCTGTATCTGATCAAAGGATCCTGATTGTGATCATGATCTCTAATGGTCTAGACCGGATAGGGGCAAGGTCTGGAGTGGCCTAACAATACTCTGAATGTCCTCCTCGGGAAACTATAACTCATAAGCAACTATATGATCACAGATGACCAAATACTTAGTTCCTTTGCTTAGAACGACTGTAGGGCTGCTACTGACACAACATGTTTTTGAGCGGTCGGACCCTAATCCTTCACAGGTGGCCTCTGAAATTCTTAGCCTGAGGGTAATATTGTGCTAACATAGTTTTGGTCCTTTAGACTTTAACTTGGTCTATTCAAATCTTATATGACCCTTCTGGACGATTCCTAACCTTGTAGATAAGTTTACATGGACTTAGCCACTCATGGAAACCTGTACCTGAGCATCTTATAGGAGCAGGCTAGGGCATTGGCCCCGCATCTAATTTCTACATAAGGTCCCCTACCTTAGGGTACCCACGAGTCTATCTGACCTGAACGAGTGGGATGACTTCCCGGGCAACCTGTATGATGAATACTAAGTCAACTGGAACCGATAGTGACTGGTAGTAGCTAACTAGATGGCAGACTGTCACTCAGTTCACTAGACAACCCTAGTGCCCTTGACTCTAAAGTATGGTCATCCTATCTAAATTTTTGGCCCTGGGGCATGAGGGTACGCCAATGGCCTCTGGACGTGCTTCATTGACAATAAAGGCGCCAAATTGGTAGTTATATCGCGTAGCTGCGCCTATACTGCTCAACTAACTAAATCAGGCCTAATAACTATCCACGAGCTTCTAAGGTCTAGGCCTGACAATAAAATATCCAATTCTACTAACACAGTGAACTGAAGAACAGTGGAGTTCCTATGATACTTCTAGCGTGTGTCACACTTAACATGTTCTTTCCCGATAAGGGATGCTACGATATAATCTTTATACGTTTTCTAGCAGCTAACCATAACACAGGTAACCGTAATTTATTGATAGCAGCTAGTCACGACATACTTGATCCTTATATACTAGCAGCTAATTACAACATATCGGATCAATATCTATGTTAAAAACATAGGTCGTATCACTATACGACGAGAATAACTTGCTGAACGAATAAGCCTTAACATACCTCGAATGCCGACTTTGTTCAGCTGGCAAGTTTTAACTTGCAATCGGCAGTTCTTTCCAACTGCAACCTCTATGGTGAGAGAATAGAACTAATTTCAATACTAAACTCGGCAAATCTCGATAACTTTTGATAATAGAATTAACTGTAATCCAACTTCGAATAACTCGGCCGAAAATCTATCATTTCCCTAGAGTTCAGAAGGGAGAAGTGTTTATCTAATGCCTGTGGCCAGGTAGGAATCAATTTGGAGAAATTCTGACAATTATTACTCGGCGGAGTTTGGTTTGCCGAGCGAATTTTTGAGAAATAACTTCATAGTAATGCTTCTCGTAGGCCTAGAACTCGTTACCCAAAGCTAATTTGCGTTTGGACGGCGTTTGGTATCGTAATCGGACGAAAACTAATCAAAACTCGCGTGCTCTTCTATTTCTAGCTGTGGTTTCATTTTTGGAAATGATTTAAATGAAAGAGGGGAGCATATATATACAATTAGGGAGGTGGAAGGGGGCGCCCCACGCGCCCAAAGCGCCGAGACTGCCTCGGGTCGCGCCCCTCCCTGCGCAAGTGGGCTTGGCGTGCCGCGCTGGCCAATGCCCTGCCGGTTGGTGCGTCGCGCTGGCCCTTCGCGGCCTAGCCTCACCCGATCCTGCTTCCGAGGCTTTTCCTCCATGCGTCAAGCTCTCTTTACTCGTCAAAAGTCCACACGTACGCTTACTAATCATTACCATTTACGGGGTGTAACATTCTAGTTCAAAAAGCAAATCAGTTGGTTGGTGCTATATGTGAAGATATTGAGTCTCTTCACAAGAATCAAACATGAACATTTGGTGCAATTCCAAAAGAACAAAAGGTAGTAGGATGCAAAGGATTTGTTGATGTGAAGAAAATGTCTACATATGATAATCTGATTAATATGATAATCAAGATAGTCCCAATAATAAGTCTAGGCATTGCCTAGACTTGATTGGTGTATGCAGTACTTAATAGAGCCCTTTCGAGGACTAAAAAAAGACAGAGAGACTATGTTCCTGTTGATAAAGGATATTCAAGTCAAAGAGAAAATTTGTTAGTTATGCCTTTTATTTCTCTTGTATATTTAGGAAACCCATAATTCCTATTGGTCTAAGAAACTTATTGTCCTAATAGATTCAGGAAAGAAAAATATATTATCCTTAAAGGATTGGGAGAACCTTTCTCCTATAGGTTTGGGGCTACTCCGGATCTATTTATAGAAATTGTAGTTGGAGATTCATAAGATTGTACACCTTTTCTCTTTTATGGTGGAAAACTCTTTCTATTTCTGCCATAGGATTAGGCTTAGTCAAACCTCATTAAAATCTTGTGTTAATTTTGTTTTCTATTTGCTTTGTGTGTGATTGTATACTAGTTAACCCACAATATTTTAGGAACAATTAATATCAGAGTTAAGATATTTTCATCATCTTCAATAAAATATGAAGTAGAGAAATTCGATGAAGGATCTAGTTTCAGTTTGTGAAATTAGGATGAGATCGACTGTGGTGTTACAAGGATTATGGAAGGCAATTGAGGAGGTTTTTCCTGAAGAGATGAAAGAGCAGAGAAGGAAAACCTAAAGGAGAGGGATTTAAGTGCGATCTTCATGAGCATTACATATAGCGTTCTTCAGAAAATTACTGAAGAAAAATCTACAACAATAACATGAAAGAAGTTGGAAGATCTATATTCTAAAAAAATTGCTGATAAATTGCTTCTACCTAAAATAAAATTGTACAATCTCCATATGAACAAAGGTACTGCAGATATTCGCTTGAATTTTTTCAAAGACAAGTTGAGTGAATCAATAGTAGGCTGCAAAGGAATTTTTTATGTGAAGAAAGTGCATACACATGATAATCTGGTTGATATGTTGACCAAGGCAGTCCTGGTCAATAAGTTTAGGTATTGCCTAGATTTGATTGGTGTGTGTAGTACTCAGTAGAGCCCTTTTGAGGGCCAAGGACATGGCAAAGAGACTTATTCCTGTTGATGAAGAGAATTCAAGCCAAAGGAAAGATTGTTAATTATGTCTTGAATTTTCTCTTGTATATTTTGAAATCCATAACCCCTATTAGTTTAGAAAACCCACTGTTCCTAATAGATTTATGAAAAAAATATACATTGTCCTTGAGGATTGAGAAAATATTTCTCTTATAGATTTGACACTACTTGGGATCTATATATAGGAGTTGCAGGTTGAGAATTCATAAGCATTGTACACTTCTTCTCTTTCATAGTGGAAAACTCTCTCTGCTTCTGCTTGGAGGATTAGGCTTAGTTGAACCTCGTTAAATTCTTATATTATTTTTCTTCTCTATTTACTTTGTGTATGACTGTGTGCTAGTCAACCATGATATTTCAACAACAGATTCG
>JACEIK010000061.1:449287-463809 GCA_018107945.1 Datura stramonium
ACATACATTCAGTAATATTCTACTTCAGAAATGTCAAGTGACTCAGTAATTACCGACTACAAGAGGGAGGAGAGTAACTACTTTCATTGTCTGCCTTAATAAAAAAAATATTTCAACATTTGTTGAAGGCTACGGTGTTTAATATATGAATGAAGCAGACGAAGTAGTGGCCTTAATGATAACACTAGATATATCCCGGAGATATAAAGACAAATAAATGTAATGACAGCATGAAGCAAGGTAAAGCAATGTCACAACAGAACAGAAGCAGGAAGTCAAATGGTTACCCAAAGTATGGTGCAAGTCAAAATTCCAAACAAGTTTTCACAATAAAACAACTATGAAGTACACAGAAAATTTAGCTTACAATGTAGCTGATTCATACCAGTGTGGTCTTGTAGTGGAGAATTCCCACCAACAGCAAGACTGAGTTCACTGTGAGGAGAAGAATTTGGTGCTGTTAGTGATATGGCCTGATTGTCTTTGACCTTTTGATCCAGGAGTAATATGTCATCCATATATCTGCAAAAGTTTGTAACCTGAGAATGCACATTCTCATGGACCTGCTTCTGTTGATCGGCTAAGGAGGCTTTGTTAGCCATATCAATGATCTCCTCTGCATCAGCTTCTTCGGCATTCCCTCCTAAACGGTTGTAACTGAAAGTAAAGTTCAGGGCAACATGAAACTACAGTGGTGCACCTATGCAAAAAGATACATTTAATTTCACTTCACCTCCAAAGCTGCAATTCTAAGGCATAAAAATATTAGTTACTTCCACTTTTTTTCTTTAATAACCGAGGTGTCCTAGCCGCCTTGTGCGCACCTCAACTAATTCATGGAATATCTATCACTTCTACCAACAATAGGTACCAGGTAACACTGTCCGGCAAGACTAGGACAGATGGAAAGAGATCACCTATTGTTTTCTCTCGAATTGGAACCTGACACCTCATAGTTCTTAATCCACTTCATTGCCTACTACTATTTATCAAAGAGGGCAAGAAAATAAACAAAAAAATAATACTGCAGTTCTTGCAGTAGGCCACCAAAGAAAAAACTAAAAGGAAAATGTGAAATAAGGACTGTTTACCCCTTTCCCCAAGCAAATCCCTGATTATCAAATATAACTTAAAGCAAACAGAAATTCACAAACATCAAACAAGTTCTTCTTTCCCCCTTTGATAAAGGCCCAGCAAGTTCTTTCAAGATCTATCAGCAGTGAAGAAAAAAATCAATTGCACACTACATTATACTTCAATTATTCTTATTATAGTTGAAGCAAAACTGAGAGAATGTTGAATAAAACTATCAATTTGTACATCGGCCCTTTTGCCTTTTCACTTGCAATAAGTAAATAAATCTTACCTAGTGTAAAGGAAGAGGAGATTTATGTCAGCTTCAAACTGAAGAAGCCTCGACTCTCTAGCGAAAGTGGGGCTTTTAGCAAGAATCTTCACCACCTGAAAAATTGTGTGCCATAACAAAAAAGAAATCAAATTTAGCTAATTAACTGTGTCGATTCAACAAGCAAGTGCAACCCCACAATATGAATAACCTCAAAGATGCTTACCAACGAAGAACGAGAGAGAGAAAATTGAAGAAAAAAACAACGTAGACCAAAATGTAAACATAAAGAATTTAAAAGGTGCGAGGCAAAATAGAAAACCTCTTGGAATTTGTGGAAGAGGAAGGCCATGGAGAGGTAGCTAGCTCGATCGTTGCCTGCTGATGTTCTTGACTGCTGCTACACTAGGCTCAACTTTGAAGCATCTTAATTCCAAAATTATAAAATGGCAAAAATGGTCCTTATGTTTGGATTAAGGTCAATGTGGTCCCTTAAATATATTATTGTGCAATTTTGATCCTTTAAGCTAAGCAAAGGTGGGCACTTTTGATCTCTATCTAATTTTTAACACAATTTGGTTGTTATTTTATGGAAAACTATGAAAAAAATTACTGCTAGTTTCTAACATAACTCACATTTGGAGATGCGATGAGCGTTTGATCATAAAAATTAAATATTATTTATTTTATTTGATATTTTAAAGTTAAAGTTGTGATTAGAGTTGTGTTTGGTCATACTTTTTGTAAAGAATATTTAAAATTTTAATATACATGTCTAAATATGATTTATGCCCCTTAATTTCTTAAAACTAGCAAAATCACTCAACTTGACTAATTTACCTGAAACATACAATTAAATATAATCTAAAACGGTAATATCTCAAAATAGATAGTCACATAATGTCATAAATTAGATCTCATATACAAACTACTATATACTATTATAATTTTTTTTTCACTTTATTTGAAACTTTTGAGATGGAATTGAATATGAATTTGTGTTTGGTTATATGTTTTGCAAATGATATTTGTTTGTTTGAATGTATTTCTCCTAAAAAATATGAAATATGATTTAAATGGGGTCATTTTTATAAAAATAAAAAATTAGGGTAAAATTTGAAATATATATACAGTGAACGTTCTCCAAATTTTGTTATATTTAGAATTTTTCATGGCCAAACGCTAATTTCTAAATAAAATGAAAACAAATTCAGAAAGAAAAAGTAAAAAATTCTCATAATCAAATGAATCCGTAATTTTTGTAGTTTTTGCTATTTTAGAGTTTGATGCAATATTTTGAGGCGTAGTTTATAAAATTATTTTGAGTGTTTGGTGCAACTTTTAATGTTGCGATTTTTGAAATTTGACGCAAGTCTCCTAAAAATTTTAGTTAAATGTTTTTTTTTTCACATTTTCCATGATATCTAGATATTGTTTAAATATTTAACATACACTCAAAAATATTCCCTTTTGATAAATTTTGAGAAACAAAATTATTACATATATATTTGAAAAATTATTTTTAACCTAACTCCGAACTTGAGATCATTATTGTTATTTTCTCTAATCCCAAAAATTGATACACTAATCTAAAGTTGTAATACTGGGCATTTTATAACTTGATCATTAACGGGCCTTACTCCGAGCCCAAACCGTCAAGAGGCGCACAGCGACAGTGACCCGGCTCCCAATTTGTAAATCTTTCTTGAAATTTTGATTAGTAATTTTGTTCGACAGGAAACAATGGTGCTGACAAACTTCAATGGAACCGGTGTCGGTTTTGGTATGCATAAATTTTCTGTAGGCAATTGGCTTTAGTTCTTCTATTTGAATGTAAACAAAAGCGTCTTCTTTTTTTATTGCTTTCATGTACTGATGCAAAAAATTGAAATTGGAATTTGTGTTTAGGTACTGGCATTGGTTGCGGATTCGGGATAGGATGGGGTTTCGGAGGTTTGCTTCTTTCATTTTCGAACTTTTTTGGGTTCTAAACTATCTTTTCTTTCTCTATTTGTGTGTGTGTGACCTCTTTTTGTTTGAGGTCTGCTTCCAGTTTCTTGCTTATGGTTTTATTTTTATTTTCTTGCATTAAAAAGAACATTTTTCACTCATTACTGACCAAAAGGTCCAGCTTGGGACAGGGAAATATGTATCGTATTATTTGTATATTAGGAGCTTAGTGGGGTTGAGCAGATTTTTTCTTTTTTGGGCACATTGTATAGTGATTGCTGATATTACTGCTATTCTTTGGGTGTTCTTGTTCTGAATTTTCTTTAGTGACTTCTTATACTTATTAGTGAGACACTGCGAATTTGCTTGTCCGCGTATCTTCTCACTATTAGTTCAAAAGAAAAGTTTTCATCTTTATCGGGTCCTTGATTACATGCCTATGAATTGGGATAACATGGACTACTAGATTCGTCAGCCATGAAAATATGGTATTGCTGAAAGCTCAGTACTTAATCCGTATTCTTTAGCACCAGCTTGGTTGATCATGAACTAGATTGAAACGAACTATACATGAAAAGATATGATTAGTTTGTCATGTATCCAACTGCACAATTTCTCTAGTCTTTACAGCACTGGGGCACTTGGTAGAATTTCGTACATGTAGAGTCCATATCCTTATCCCAAAAAAAAGAAAATACATGTAGAATCCAGATGTCAGAAGATCATGAACATATATTCAAGAAAATCTATAGAACACTACTTCATAATGGTAGAAGTGCTGGTAGTTAGAAAAAAGGGTATCCCATCTAGACACAAACCTATAGACTAAAATGTATTGAGCTAATCAAATTTATCATCCTATCTACCTCATGTACATTTTTCTGGTTATACCAGAGAGTTAACAAGCTCAACAGCCTATTTCAGACCATGGAGAGCAGTTGGTTTTGCACTTAATGCATATCTGGTTCCTTTTTTTTTTTGGATAAAACCCAGCAGATGTATGCTGGAATTGCCTTCCTCAGCTCTTTCCTTTCCTCAACAGTTAGTGGCATCTCCATTTTATCCCAAACATGTTCTAAAACAAGCCCCAAGGTTGTCAGCGAGAGAACAGTGCAAAAAACAGGTGCTGCCTTCTTTATCCTCTTTTAAGAGGAATAAAATAAAATGAAAGATCAGTACTTTTTTGTCATCTGCTTGGAAGGGGACATGTTAAAGCATCAGTGTGAATTCTGGCTTAACTCAGTAGCCTTTTTGGGGCANATGTTAAAGCATCTATCCTCATGGAGATGATTGTTTTATGATATTAGCTATGTTAAATAAGCATGGAGGAAGTTAGAAATTTAACAGATTTGCCTATTGAAGGCAGTGATAGCTAAAGAATAAATGGACCCGAGAATACTTTTGAAGCATGTTTTTTGTGAACTATGCCAACTTAGAAACTGATACTCTTTCAGTTAAGCTGATATTAAGATTTAAGGCAAGGAAAAAGGCGTCTAGACAAGCCTCTGCACTAAGCCTCCAAGACGTGTGATCTCAAGTATCCCTTGCTATAGATGATCCCCGCCCTCCCTTGCTTTCTCTAGAGCTTAAGTACATGGACAAATGTAGCATCAAAATTATATGGAGTGTACCAGTTAGTTGGCCAAGATGTTCCTTATCTATTATGTAGCTCCATGTAAATAGTAGATTTGGGATGGAAGCCTTTCCAGAGATACCAAAGTGTCACTGTTGGTGCCAGTTTAGTGCATGGGAGACTGGTAATTGTCAAGATCTGAAACGATTTGCAGGGGCAACCTTGGTTATGCCATGTTGTTACCGTTCTGGTATTCTTATTCCTACCTTGGTTGTTTTCTGATGCAGTATTCCTGCCTTGGTTGTTCATGACTTCCTAAAAATTGGAGGAAATCTTTGAATGTTCTATATGTCTGTAGGAATCACTCATCAGTATTATTAAAAGCCATCACTTCATTTCTTAAAGCGATGAATGATGCGGAGTGAGGGGTTACCACTTCTGGGTGAAACCGTGCACTTAAAAGAAGTGTGCTTTCAAACTGTGACACGCAAAATGATCCAATACAAAAGCGGATGCTCTTTGAAACTCAACTTCAGGAGTTGGAAATATTGGCACTATGTATCTTGGATGCTGAAATCAGTTTTGTCAATTGCAATTTGATTATTATAGTACTAAATTCAGTTACTTTTGGCCTTCTCTTTAGTTTTCCATAAAAGGTGTGCTTCACTTCTCTTTTTTGTTTCAAGCCCTATAGACCTTGTCATTTTTTTGCATGTTTTGCTTTTAAAACACTGATAGGCATATTAGTTCTTCACAAGAATCTGTCTGATGAAAATCTCCTTTAGCATCTCACCTCTGTTTATTTTTCTTGTTCCCTTTTCTCATTGTTGACATGGAAAATGTTAGAAGTATCATATAGTAGTATCTTTATTTTATGAAATTGATTATCCTCATGCTTCTAAAGAAAACAAAGGAGATTACCCTTATGTTGTGAGTAGGTTAGAAAAGGCGTAGTGTTTCTCTAAGGGTTTAGACATATCTCTGTCCAAACATCCGAGTCAGCCTCGCGCCCAATCTTTTCCTCAAGAGAAAAAGAAAAGGATAGCACTGTTCTTCATTCACTTTTTTTCAAAAAATCTTATCTGTTTACTCTTTTCGTCATTTGTATCTTCACATTTGTTATAAGTCCTCTTTCTTTTTGCAAAATACTCCTCTATAGTATCATCTAACCTTACGTATAATCTTGTTTTTTCAGGCATGCCTTTGAATTTCTTGGGTCTTGGTGTTGGTAAAAACTAAACTAAAGCCAGGTTTTTGTGAAATTATATCTCTTGTCCAAATATTTTGATGTTATGTTTCACAATTACTATCATTTATAGGTGGCGGCTGCGGGATCGGAGTAGGCCTTGGGTGGGGATTTGGCTCTGCCTTTGGTAGCAAGTACAGGAACTCTAGAGTTACATTTGAAGGCATGGAATTTATCAATAAAGAGCATAGTGAAGAAAGAGATTCAAAAGATCCCGCCAAAGGCACCCGAAAAGCTCATGCTTCTCAGTAAATATTGTTACACACTTTTTAGTTGATGCACTGATTGTTCCATTCCTAAATTTGTCAAAGTTTGTACCCTCAGTTTAATTTGAGCCATCACTTGGGAACATATGTAGTGCCTCTTGACAACACTCTTTCATCTTTGGTCTGTAAAATTTGTTTGCTTACAACTCTTGGAGAAAGAATCTATCTTTACTTTGGGAGTTTTCCCTTAAATTGGAAACAAAAGAGAAGAGTAGTAAAGCCTAATTTGGTAATCGAGTAAAATACCATGTAAAAATTCTTTATATTATTAGTACATATAATTAAATGATTTTAATCAATTATGTCTCTTTATACTACCTTTTTCTTCTCCTTTTTAGGATAAAGGGGAGTTGCAATGAAATTTTCTACATCTCTCCCCCACAAAGATGGGGTTTTGTTTACATCCTACCCTTCTTGGATTCCCCTTGTGGGATTACACTGGGCATTGGATATGTTTTTGTTGTTTTATTACTCTTAACCAAAATCAAGAAAAGGAATTTTATAACACCCACCAAATCATCTGCAGTTGTGGAGGAGAAAGGTCTGCAGACTGTTGAAGATCAGGTAGATAGACACATCAATATATGAAACAAATTGGTAGATAATAATCACATGGGAAGAAACCTACCTACCTTTCCTCACTCTCTTTTTATTGCTGACCAATAAATCCTTGTTGTCACTATAAATACTAAAACTCTCTATTCCATACCCCAAAAACATGGGCACACAAAGAATATTCACCCTTTCTCAAGTTGAACAACACAAGTCAAAGCAAGATTGCTGGATCATCATCCATGGAAGAGTACTATTACCACCCCCTCCCCACTTCCCGGACTATTACTAGCATATTTGACTGAACTCACTGTGTGTAGCTTGGACTATGTATATGTGTGGACGTGTATAAAGAGCATAATCATCGACTCTAAATCTTGGATTCATCACTTTCCTACCTCCTATATTTATGCATTCATGAGACTATAGATTCAGGGTTAATGTATATACATGTGCTATGTTTTCTTCAGGTATTAGACGTAACGAAGTTTCTGGAAGAACATCCTGGAGGAGAAGAAGTGTTAATTGAATCAGCTGGAAAGGATGCAACTAAAGAATTTGAAGATATTGGGCATAGTAAAGCTGCCAAGAACTTCCTCTTCAAACACCAGATTGGATATCTTCAAGGCTATAAAATCCCAGATGATGATAACTTAGTTACTGATTTCTTCAAAGAACCAATTAAGGCCAAAGAAATGGAAGCTTATGTGATCAAAGAGGATCCCAAGTATCAGATTTTTGTTGAGTATTTTGTGCCTTTCTTGGCTGCTGCATTCTTTCTGTATTATCGCTATCTCACTGGAGCTCTCCAGCTTTGAACTCCCAGAACAAAGGGATTAATTATCATATGATTTTCATTAATAATTTATTTGTTTCTTTTTGTGTGATTATAGAATTTCAATGATGACAAATTGAACACACAAGATAAACCATTAATGTACTTACTACTAGCAGCAGTTCTTCTACTTGCTAAAGAAACAATAAATAAGTCCATCCATGTGTTTAATTTTCTTGGGGACATGAGCAATGTGCACAATTGGCAAAACAAAAGAATGGTAAGAGAAGTTTAAACCCAAAAATGAATAAAGAAACAAAAAATAAGTCCATTAATGTGTTTAAATTTGCTAGACATGGGAAATATGCACAATTGGCCAAAGACAAAAGGATGGTAAGAGAAGTTTAAACCCAAAATGAGAAGAGGGGATGAGGGAGGAAAAAGTAAGGCACATCTTAGAAACATACAGAATTAATGGACAATACAACAATATACATGATTTAGTCAAATAGACCTAATCATCTCTTTCATTTCTGGTATACAACATAATACAACAGGATTTGGTCTCCACTAATGGCACCCTAAACTGAAGAGCCAAGAAAGTGGTTAGGGTGTTACTACAAAGTATGTTGAGATAATAGCACCAGCTTTGTATCATCTGAACAAAATTACATGTAATTTACACCTTTCCTCTATAAGGGTAACACCAAAACTGATTGCACTAGGCCCCTTGTCCTCTGACCTTTTTCAACGCTGCAAGCTTATCAATTACAGGGATAAAGGTTCATCACTCAGATAGTATTGACTGCCACTAAAACTGCAGCAGGGAAAAAAACAATCCGGTCACCAACTAACAAATGAAACTCATCAGATATATGTCTGAATGAGACAGAGTTTCAATATAAAACTGCACTAATGATGCATCACCAATAGAAAAAATATACTATACAAGGCCAAATATTGGAATATATATATGTAACGAAGCTCAACATAATACTAAAATGAATGCACACTGGCACTACAGGTTTTCAGATCTATCTACTTTATGACAGTACAATCTTACCTTAAAGCCAATGATACTTGCAAGAAGGAAACTAACAAACATAGTTACTGCATATCTTGTTGACAAGGGGGTCCATCGATGGATCCTTGGCTTATTTTACAAGCAAATTAACGTTCCATTAAGTTCATTTATGCTGTGCACTTCTTATGATTTCATCCAAAGACTGCACCAAGAGATGTTAAGATATGTTGAGTTATACTGATTTACTATTAGAGAAAGAAATGGCAATACTCCAAACATCCTACAATTTTGAAATATGTATATTTCTACAACAAGACCATAAGGAGATACTTCCATTTTTTTTCTTTTTTAATAACGGTGGTGTCTAACCTTGACTATTCCACCAGGTTCGTGCTATCTCCCACCAACACAGGTACTGGGTAAAGAGGTACGTTTATTTCGTTTTAACCAACACATGTGCTGAGAAAAGACAATGGAGAACCAAGATCAACTACAAAGTAAACTCTGTGTAGTGTAGGAGGAATGAAGTCTGTCCATTCTTAACTCTCTGTGATTCAAACACATAACTTAGGTCACCATCGAGTGCAAAATGATTAGAATAAAGTCATGAATTTCAATAATGCTTCATTGGAACAATGGAGGAGAGACCAGCTGACAGAACCAATTCCGAAAAATCATATATCATAGGTAAATGGCAATGTGTTGCAAACATGTACAAGTACAAAGGATAGTGATGATAAGAGGTTGATCTTTGAGGCAATTGGGAATGAAAATTTCTGGTCCACTGTACTTAGCATCAATATATTAATGAGGCTTAGAGATCCTGTTGGGGAAGGAGAAGGCATGAAGCAGACTCAAACTAATAGCCTGTTTGGCCAAGCTTTTGGAAAGCTAAAAATGTTTTTTTTTAAATGCTTATTTTAGAGAGTTGGGGTGTTTGGTCAAATCTTTAGGAACAAAATAAGTGTTTTGAAGTAGTAGCAAAAGTTATACTTCAGAAGCTAAAAAAGTAGTTTTTCCCTCTAGTGGCATCTACTAACAGACAATCATTGACTGCTGACTTTTGGGATCTCATCTCAGATATAGCAATCAACTAGTGAAGTCAATGATTGTATTGGTGTATGGCCGGGAAATGAAACTTCTTCCCTGTGCCAGGTAATAAAATCATATTCTTCCTCAAATGGTACCATTGTCTCTGTCAGAGGAGTCTTTCGCTCTAGTAGCCCTTCCGACTCAAGAAAAAAGGAAGCTATCGGCGGACACAAGCCCTTGGGACTTGCCACTTGGACACCGGGAACTTTCCCCTTGAAGCGGGATCTTTTGTTTGAAACTGCCCTTTTCCTTTACAAAGTGGAATTCATCTGTTGAACATAAATCTTTCTGAATATCATGAATATCTGAAGTTTATCTCCTCATCTTCCTATTTATAAGTCACAGATTACTTCAACGTCTTCAATTTCCCATAAAATATCTGAAGCTTTCCTAGCCACTATTATTTTCTATTCATTACTTCTACTAGTACCGATAAATAGGAGAGAGACACGTACGGATTAGTACAATTAATTATTTATTGACATATTCAGGATTCCAAGAGAGACTGGATATAGTTTCGAGCTTACCTCATCTCAGTTCAATCTTCTCATGAACTTGAATCATTTGTTGAAGTCTCCAATAATTCTTGCTGGAGTGATGCTATACAGGAAGAAATCAATTCCTAGGAGAAAATAATGAAAGAAATAGCGAATGTGTATCTATAGAGCGGGTACTCTTTGCTTTGTTTTCTTTCTTTTGATTGGAAGGAGTGGACGTAAGAAGAAAAAGGTTATTTGTTCAGTAGAACTCTCAATTGAATATGTATTCGGGACTTGTAGCAAAATTTTTAAAAAAAGGAGCTTAGTTGAAAGAAGCTGCAATCCAGTAAAATTACAGGAAACTAAAAGGTAATTACCTTTTGACTAATTTCCTAACTCTCTTACTCGGTGCAAGTGCCAAATTTCTCCAAAATATTATCTGTGTCCAACTTTGTATCTATCTTCCTTTATTCCTAAACTTTCACTCAGAAACCTCCCATGTTACTCTTGCTGCCTCATTCTCTAAGCATTGCACATAAACAAGATGTAGATCAAGTTCATTCTGATAATCATTAGTGATATTGCGATGAAAGAAAAAGAAAGTAGTGGAACCTGTGAAACTTTTCACCAGGGGGGGATAAAACCCTATTTACCAAACACTTCCTGATTCTGCAAATCTTGCTAAAAAGAGAGTGTCATTATACTCTTTCAGAACTTAACTTTATTTAGAAAAAAGAATAAATTATACTCTTTGAGTAGTTTTTCCCTTTCAGGTGAGACAAGTCAGGAGGAGAGCCTTCACTTAATGATAGAGTTGCTCATTTGGTAACCTACAGATCATGGGCTCAACCATGGAACAGCATCTTTGGAGAAATACAAGGGGAAGACGCATACGGCATACACCCAATCCTCCCCCACCCGGTACAAGCTGGTAACACTTCAGGCACAGGGTAAACATTTTTTAGTAGAAGACAAGTGCGAATGAAGATTGAGCTCTTCCACATCTCGGACACCCTTCAGTCCAATCCATGCATAAAATCTTTTAGAGACGGACACTATTCTAAACAAACAGTACCGCTGATAAAAGTAAGTCAAGTAAGCAACAAGCTATTGTTGCCTGACATATGTCATGAACTTATTTACTACTGAAAGACTTCATCCAAAAAGAGAAAAAAGCAAGTCAGAATAAATGAATAAACCAAAAAAGGATATTCACGTTTTTTTCTCTAGCTATTATGTCAACGGATATCAACGGAAGAAATTTGTGGTTGATAATAGATTAGAGGAACAAATATCATCACTACAAGGAAAGACTGTTCCCTGATTGGGTCAAGGTTGCTCGAAGGAGGAAAGCTTCCAGTACATTAGAGAACTGGCTGTGATCCACTGATCCCTTGCTAGAACTTGCTGCAAACAACTTTCTATCCAATTTACATTTGAGTGGAATAACCCATTTACTTTTAACAACTAACTGTACCCAGGGAGATCCCAATTGAAACCTTTTTGTAGTTAATAGTTCTATATGTCATATCCAAATAACTGCTCTCTAGTCTCTACTAGAAAATAGAAGAATAGGTAAATCAAAAGAATCATCAGTGCAAGCAGGCTGCAAATGAGGAAAATGGTTTAAATTGAAGCATCAATGGCATAGAAAACTCAACAATATCTACTGATTATTTTCCCAATCCAGAAGAAATGAAGAAAAACCTCAGCATCAGAGAAACTACAGTACAAAGGATTTCTTTTTCTTACTTCTTTCAAAATCTGTTTATGGGGTAAAAGGGTCAACAAAAGGTTAGATATATAAAACAAGAGTAAGTTAGCAAACTCACCAATCAGGAAAATGAGAAGAAACACTGAGAGAACTAGTCGAACAGGCCGACGATATTGCATGTAATACTGAGACCTTTGCAGCTGGCGCTGAGCGGCACCATACCAACCATACAGTTGCTTATCATAACAATCATCACAACCATCGGGGCCGCTCTTATTCCTCTCAAAGCATGTGTTTATGCTCTGCAATAAAAGCACTAGTAAACATCATTTACTGATATGGAAAATATATAACTATTTCTGGATCTTTGATAAATATTGTACTTGTGACAGATGATTTTATTTAGTTCTTTTCAAGTCCAACTGATTTTACATAGTTTGGTGCTTTAAGGAAAAATTAAAATTCTAATCCCTGATCTTCTATGGAATATATTTCGAGTACTCATAATTATAGACAGGGTTAATTTGTAGTTTTACTTGTTTGGGTTTCCTCTTTCAAATTTTGAACTTTTGATATCAATAACTAAATCATGAGAATTTTGACATTGTAATCAAATAAATGGTCCAACAAGAGTAATGTACTACAAATTTTGATACTATAAGAACAATGCATCACCCTTGTCGGTGGTTGAGTGCGCGGCAATGTATTGTCAGCTTCTTGATTGAACTTCAACTTCCTGTAACCATTCTTGGGCCATTTTAGCTCCTTAACTGATTCCACGGCATTCAATAATCCCTGGTAACTGGGTATTCTGCGAGGAGGTGGTGCAGGTTCTTTGATGGAAACATCATTGCCAACTGCAATCTGCCATGCACCAATGTCAGCACTAGCACTTGCTGTTCTCCGGTGGCCCAGAAACTTCTCGTCCATGGCCTCACTTCGAACACCATCCTCCGAATGAGGAAGATTCTCAAAACACTCTAGAACTGAATGATTTACATCCTCTTCCCACTTGGGAGTTTGCAACTCCACTCCATGTACTTTTGCATTGGTTATGCCTGCAGAAGAGGTGGATGGGCCAGAGAGGAATGCAGCAAGTTCATTGACTTCTCCCTCATCCAAGCGCACCCATGGAAGTGGTGGTTTGCCTTGTGAAACAGCTGATTCATTAAGAGAATTCTCAACTTTCTTAATCTGACTGTCGATTGCAATAACAAATTCATGGTGTCTATCTCTTGCATCATCAGCAGAGTTACTGTTGTAGCTCGATCTAACTGCCCGTTCAAATTCCTCCAGCTGCATTACAATGCCATCCAACAAACTAACTCAGCTATGAACCTTTATGCACATACACCAATAATATCCCATACACAAGATAGATGCACAATAAAATCATTTCCTAGCTTTATTTCTTTTAGGGGGTTGTGGATATATCCTACCTGCCATTTAGCAGTGCCAAGGGTAGTTCTAAGGTCCCTGCGAAGCGCATCACAGTTCCAACTACCAGAAGTATCCTTCAACGCATGAATCCACGTCCTATAAGTTGATTCCATTCTTGAAAAATGAAAACAAAAGTATGTCATTGAAGAAGGCAAAAAACCCACATACCAAAACTAGTAAAGCTTCAATCTTTACATATCACTAATCATTAAAAAAAAAAATTCACAGATAAAATTAGAAAATCCAACGTAAATGATAATTCTAACAAAATCAACCCAGACCCACCAAACAAATTAGAAAAAATATGGGAATTAAAAAGCAGAAAACAGGGTTACCTGTCGGCAGATTCTTGAACCTCTTCTGCAGCTGAAAAGAACGGATCTTTCTCCCACCTATCAAAATGCGACGCCATATCTTCCAAGTATTACTTTCTTCTGATATTTATCACCAAATACAGAAAATTTCCACCAAAAAAATGCTCAAAATACCCTAAAAATTAATTTTACCCAGCTCAATATATCATCGAAAAATGAAATCCAAGTGTATTATCGATTTAAACAGGCGTGGATCAAACCCAGATTCAATAAACACTCTCTATTTTTTTCATTTTTTTTGTTAATTATGATATATGTTGGTAAGAAGATACTTCCTCAACCAAAAAAAAAAGAAGGAAAAAAAAAAGTGTTGATGAGAAGATATAGGTAAAAAGTAAGCGTCAAAACAGATGATTATTTAAAGCTGTTTGTGGCGCATGCCCGGAAAGAGGGCTTGGGAGAGTTTCCAGGAGAGAGAAAAAGAAAGAGAAAGAGAGAGAGAGAGGGGATTATATGTGGAGTGGAACGGCGCCGTTTTATAGAAAACAATTGCGCAATCAATCTATGAGGTCCGAGCTGGTTTGACCTTGCTCTGTCGATGGCCCGATGGATTTATTATTAAAGAAAGAATGTTCCACTGGCACCTTGTGCTTGTGCTTGTGGTTGCTACTTGGTGAAATTCAGCTGACTATGAAATCCATTAAGACAACAATGCTACAACTGTAAACGAACTTATTTTACGAGTTTTATAT
>JACEIK010000061.1:500597-536851 GCA_018107945.1 Datura stramonium
ATTCTATATAATTTTCTCTTTAAAATATGCGACCTGAATATTTTAATTTTGGGCCACCTGTAAATTTTGTTTCTTGAAAAACGGCTATTTGAGTTGTTACTAAAGAGTGGCACAAACGTGCATTTATGATCACCACGATGACATAAATATGCCTAAAATATTAATGAATGAATAGCTAAATTATTTCTGAAAGATTCGTAACATATTTAAGCTCTTTTTTTAAATATAAATAATAGCCTAAAATAAAATCGATTTTACAAATATACTGAGGCTCAATTAGGTCCGAGCCATTGAGATGATTCACCTCCTCGATTAGGGTTGGTGATACATCTATTGCTTTCAATTGATATCAATTATCTAGAAAAAAAAGAGTAAAATTTTATATGGACTAAAATCTTATATCTACGGATCGAATAATTCATCACAGCTATGAATGTTCCCATAACATGAAAAAGGGATATCTTGGTGGGCTCAGTAACAATTTTTCTTATTCTTCTCGGGAAAAGTAAAGTAATAAAGTGTAAAGAAAATGTTCTACACATAAGTTTAATTTAGAAGTGGTAAAATTAGCTTATAAAATTATAAATTGTCCAATTTGCTTAATTTGAGCTAATAATTGACCCACTCATTTATTAACTTAGTCAAACTCATTTTAGTTCATCAAAATTTAGGTTGATATGTGACCTAGATTGATTCATGAGAAATCTAGTTAAAATATTTTTAAAAAGACATTTTATTTTATTTAATATGTTATATTTAGTCATAATAAAGATAAATATTAATTTTATAAGTTATCAAAAGAATGTAAAATAACAAATAAAACAACTAAAACTTAATTAGAGTCGGGTGGGTTGGGTTATGACTCGCATTTTAGCACATTTCAGAGTCAATTACCTGCCCATTTTGACCCACCCAAATTTAGCCCAACATGTCATGTGCCACCTATAGTTCAATTACACAAGTTATGTCTCAGAGCATAAGTTAAGTGACACAAGTTATGCCTCGAGGGAAACGAAATTATGCGCAAGGTACAAGTTATGCCCAAAGGCATAAATGCAGTCACACAAGTTATGCATTAAGGCAAAAAAAATTATGTGCAAGGTGCAAGTTATATCTTCAGTAACACAAGTTATGCCTCAAGGCAGAAGAAGTTATGCCCAAGACATAAGTACAGTGACACAAATTATGACTTAGGGCAAAAATTCTCTAAAAGTCTTGTCCTGCGAATTAAATATTACATAACTTATGCCCCAAAGATTAACATTCTCTAAAAAGTTTTGTCTTGTAAAATTAGTTTTGCTCAGTGAAATTAGATCATAATCTAGAATACTTTGATTCACAATTTTTTATTAAATAAATAATAAAGACAAAAATTAAAAACTACGAATTTAAAAAGTAAAAACTAAAAACCTTAAAAATAGAGAAATTCCGTATAAAAACTTGATTATAAAATTGAGTACTGAGGCCCATTTAGCCATTTATCTAATGGGCTAGTGCTACTATTAATAGTGTCACTTAGGGATATTTTCACTAGTTAACTTTTGAATAATTTAAGGGTTTTACTCTTTGGTGAGTGATTAGGGATACTTTTTTCATGTATCTCCTTAAGAACCTCCCTTAAATTTATTTATATATGAGTTATTTCTCTTCTTCCTTGATTTATGTGATGTCTATGAACATGGGCTAGTCAAAAGGAACTGATCCACAATACTGGACGTCTAAGAGCTGGGCTGGCTTTATAAGGGCCCACTTGCGTTTATATTTAATTGTTAGTCAAAAATAATTTTAATCCTTTATCGTGTGTGTGTGTATATATAAATTAATATAAAAAATATGTATTCATCGACTAAATATTATTCTGATAGACGGTTGTACAATTGAAAAAAAAGTGACTATTTACTTGTTACCTTGAACAGAGATTGATTCCGTGCTCTCAAATTAAAGTATAATAATAATTAAATTTACAAGCAAATCTTTTCATAATTATATCATTTGTTCAAATATTTTATAATTTAATAAACAAAATCAATTTCAAAAAAAAGATTAACTATTACAATAAAATATTATTATAAAAAATAAGCATACACTCTATAGAAATCAAACATTTGATAAATCCGTAACTTAAGCTCTAAATCCGCCACTTGAAAAACCTTTAAATTTTCCAAGAAGCAATTTGTTCACATGGAAGTTACTAAGCAAAAGGCACTAACAAAAATGGATGGGTGGGTTGTGTGTTTGCTTCCACTATACATACATTAACGGCTGTGAGAGCCCACGAATACCATCTACCTACTTCTCTCTCTATTAATATTACGCCAAATTTTCAACGCAACGCCCCTCTATTTCTCCCATATTTGCACCCAC
Source organism: Datura stramonium (assembly GCA_018107945.1). NCBI lineage: Eukaryota > Viridiplantae > Streptophyta > Magnoliopsida > Solanales > Solanaceae > Datura > Datura stramonium. Next base: position 502,962 of record JACEIK010000061.1, read on the forward strand.
TAGTGACATCCACTTGTATACACTTTTTTCCTCTCCACTTTGTTTGGATGGTTGCTAATTTTCACTTGTTATATCGTATTATGTTGTATTGTACTGATTTAGTAAATATAATATTTAAATAAATTATATTATTTTTTTATTGTTACATGATATTATAAATTAATAATAAAAAAAATTTATAAGAAAAGTAGAATACATGTAAGAGATATTATAAAAAGGTAGGTAAATAATAAAATATGATTATTAAATTATAAGTAAAAATAAAATAAGATAACGATGTGATTAACATCAAATCGATTGTTACATAAAATGAGTACTTTTCATTATAATAACGTTATTGTAAGTTAGATAGGATTTTTCTATTTTTAATCAGTAATTTCGTGTTCGAGTTTTAAATATATAATTTTTTATATTATTGAACGTATTTTTTTTTTAAAATAAGTCTTATATGATATGAATTTAAATTAATTAAAACTCAATATAAGTATCAAACAATAACTTAAAAAACAAAGAAGAATTTCACCAATAATATTCAGCTAAACATTCAATGCTATCTTATTACTCATCGAAAGAAATAGTCCTGCATATTTTACACTCAAAACTATTTTTAACTGAAGCTAGAAAATCTCATGAGAGATTATATTGGAGTATTAAGTGCGATGTTTGTGATGAAGAGCAAGCCATTAATGTAGGGGTGTAAATTACATTTTAGACGAATTTCATATTAAAATAGAAGAAGAAAGTTAAGGATCTTATTGTGATGAATTTAAAATCAACAGTTGAGATATATTTTGTGTTTAAATTCGGAGAATAAATTTTTGTGAGTCTAGACTCAAAGTAAATTATACATTAATAATTGGTTAAGATTGTTACATATGGTATCATATCAATACTCTTCCTTAGTATGATGGTGAGGGAAAATCTAGAGGCGCTTTAAACTCAAGAGATAAATTCATATAGACGTAGTCTTAAAACGAACAATACATTAATAACTGAATCAAAATCACTATTCCATATTCAAGTTCGAGATCTTTAAAAATTTAGATTAATTAATAATGTATGCATATGACTCATCAATACTAAATGTTTACATTAAATCAATAAAACTTATAATATATATATAACTATACTTATATATATTCTAACACATACTGTGTATTTATTACTTTGACATAAAGTAATTTTTTTACTAGATCGAGTGCTCACACAAAAATTAACACGGATTGTAGATTTGTACGGTGATAATTGAAATACTTCTATTTTTAATTAATGATTTTAAATTTAAACTCTTAAAATAAAAAAAAATATTGAAAAATTGCATTAAAAAACAAATCGAGCAATACGTGAGTTACTGAATTAATAAAGAAAAGAAAAGGTATTCACACAAAAGAAAAGGTAAAAACTAGACAATGAAAGTAAGGCAGAATGCTTAAAGGGTCCTCTAAACTTGACGTTTTTTTTTTAAATTTTTCCTAAATTATCAACAATCTTAATTACCCTTCTAGACTTGCCTATTTGATAGTTATTAATCCCCTAAGTGTTAGTGTGACAAAGAAAGTGCCTACATTCTCTTTGAGCATGTGAGAATGGAAAAAAATCAGCTCTTAATTATTTATTTTAATGGTGTATTTTTTATTTTTCAGGCCAATTAAAAAAATTGACTTGAACTCTACCGTTCCAACAAACTAATATTAATTTTTTTTTAAAAATAATGAAGTATCAACTGTGTTTTTTTTTCTAAAGATGAAATGTCATTATTCCAATTGTGTATTCTCTTTTCAGACCTAAATCAATTAAAATAACTTTGTGTCCCGCTATTTTTACTCACATAAAAAATAATTTAACCCGAATATGAAATTGCAATTGTGTAATTTTTTATTTCTTATTTGAATACAATAACTATTTAGTTTCTTTCATTAATCTAGAACAAGAAAAGAAATTCGATTTAAAGCTTTTGTATTTTTAGTGAAATAAATTTTTTTAGCAGAATAAATTTTTTATTATATTTTACTTAGATATAATGACTATATAGATTTATAATAAAAACGCTTGAAGTTGAGAGGGTATTTTGCGACGAATGTAACGCTTTGCAACTTCGCATAAAAGTTACGCGTAGGAACAGTGAATTGCAGTTTCCTGTGGCTTTCCAATATACACCTTTGTTTTAATTATTTTTTTGGCCTCCTCTCAACCCCCAAACCACATCCCCTATATACCCACAAATTCCATTTATTTCACCACCCAACTACCCTAATTTCTCACTTCTACTCTGTATATATACAAAGGGTTTCTCTCAGAGCCACTGCTACAAAAGAAAGACCAATTTTTTTTCTAACTTGTACAGGAAAGATCAAAGAACAAACCGAGCCATGGGTGGAGGCAATGGCCAGAAGTCAAAGATGGCTCGTGAGAAGAACATGGAAAAGATGAAAGGCCAAAAGGGTATGCATATTTAAGCTTGTTTTCTAAAAAATTCTCTATTTTTGGAAATTTTTCAAAAAAAAAAAGATGGGATTTTTAGCTAATCAAGATTATGGTGTCTGCACAGGAAGCCAGCTTGAGGCCAACAAGAAGGCCATGAATATCCAGGTTTTCGTTAATTCTACTGAAATTTATCTTCCCTCTTCATACCCACTTCCTTTATCTGTAGAATTCTTTTCAACCAGCTGAAAATTTGAAAATCCAGGTTCCCAATTGGGTTCTTTCTATTTTTCTTTGGGGCTAACACTAATAGGATTTTAATTGACTTTTGACTTGCTAAAGTTTTGGAAATTTTTAATTGGATATATAGTCCTGGAAGATTATTTGTAGTATAGACCAAAAATTTATTCAGATCTCTGTGTCTTAGGACTGTAAAGATGATTTTAGGTGCTGCAATTTGTTAATGTCTTGTTAATCTAATCTAATTGATCACATAACTAAGAATCTACATTATGTTTTGTTGGAAAAATTATTTTGATATCTCCGAATGAGTGTTCAAATTCATGTCTAGCTAGATGCATTCTCTTAATATCTTGTTAATGAGTTTAGTTATTTTTTACAATTCGCTTTTAAAAACATAACAAGTCATTTGAATAGTTTTTGAATTCAATTTGTGCAGTTGTGCATGTACTTGAATAGCTTTGGATAGCGGCTTTTACATTGTTTTGATATTTGGATGTTACAAACTATCACATGTTAAGCCTGTGTCCACTCCTTTGCCTATGTATACTCAAAAAATGTGAAATATACTCAAGGATAGGGTCATACACGCCTCAACCTAAAAAGGATTTTCCTACCATTTTCATGTTTATTCAGATTTAGCAAGCAGTGAGTCCCAAATTTCCTTTGCTTCTTTATTACAACAATATACATCAAACAACTCGTTAGAAAGAGTACTTGATATAGTATGCTTACTTATTTTGTTTGCATAAATCCGTTGATCTAGTTGTGCAGAAGAAGATTAATTAGGTTCTGAACCTGTTAGCACAAACTCCACGCATACATATCAAAAGCAGAGAAAATACATTCCTCCCATCAATAAAAATTGTGTCCACAAAAAAACTTTCACCCTTGAAATATAAGGGAAGTGTTTGGCAAAGTTGTGCATAGGCAAAATAGGAGCAATTTGTCTACTCATAGATCACTGGTATTGTCAGTAACGGTAGCAGATTTATTGTTTTTGTGATTCATGACAACAAAATAAAAGAAATATCCTTAAGATTGTTGTAATTTTCTTTTTATTTTTTTGATTAATCACGGAAACGATCGGAAACTTTGTTTTAGTTTAAGGCGTGTATGACACGGGTGGATCTAGGGTATATGGTGTGGGTTCTTGGGAATCCAGCAACATTTGTTCAGACCTTGTATTTATATTGAAAATCCATTATATATATAAGTAAATTTCTAGTTGGGAACCCAGTATCAAAAGGGATTGTTGGTTCCATGACAAAGCTAGAACCTGCTGAAGCTTTGTTTGCGCCTTGTCGAGGTTCAATTCCCCTTGGGCAGTATAACACTTCTATTTTTTTTTTCTTTTTTCACAAAGAAGGGAACCCATAAACTTCAAATCCTGGATCAGCCTCTGGTATGACACCGTGTTTAAGGATATTTCAGCGGTAAAGGTGTATCCCCGGGATTCAACAAGCTCATCTAGTATAAGTTAGAAACAAAAACAACAAAGATTAAAGAAGCCCAACACAATAAAAGAAAAGATGAAGAGTTTGTTTATTTTTTTTCACACTTTCAAAGTGAACATATAGGAGTATATGTAGACAAAGGAGTAGATGGAGGCTTAATATCTGATAGCTTGTATCGTTTAAATATTATAATAATATAAAATCCATTCAAGGCTACTCAAGGATCTGTTACAATTGCACAATTTGAATTTAAAGACTATTCAAACGGTCTGTTATGTTTTTAAAAACTATTGTTAGAATGGTAAAATATAATTATCATATTAAAGACTTTTTAACAACATATTAAGAGAATGAATTTGAAACTTCTTTTTGAAATATCAAAATCATTTTTCCAACATGTTTACGCTCTATGTTATTACCTCACAGCATCTCAGAGAAGCTGGATTGATGGCTGAAATTATGCTTAGAGAACAGTTGTCAGTGACATGAATAAGGATTTATATAAGGATTAGTAGTTTTCTGATGAAAAAAGGGTGCTATTATTTGCACTTTACATAGGTTTGCTTGATCTAGTTCTTGTCAAACTTTTGAGCAAGGATCTGACTGCTGGAATTGCGCCCTTGCAAATTTAGGGAAGCTGGAAGTCTTCTTTGTGTATCATAAATGAGGTAGAATGCACCATGGTGATCCTTTAAAGATTGATTATAATGCTAGCAAAACCATGGTGATCCTTTAAAGATTGATTATAATGCTAGCAAATCATATAATGTTTTTATATTAAAAAAAGGTTAGCATAAGAGATTGATAATAATGTCTATTTGTAAAAACAGTGTTGTGAAGTTAGAAGCTAAGATAGTTATAAAGGAAAATGACTTTCGTTCATAAGTGAGAAAGTTATTTCCCCCCTTTTGGTAGAAAAAGTTTTTCTTGGAAAATATTTTGTGACAATTAAGTACCACAACATGACTTATTTTTCGAAGGTATCATCTGGAAAATATTTCCCGCCTTTCCAAACACATTAGTGACACAGTTTGTTAAAGTTTTGGAAAGAAACAATAGTTAAAAAGTCCTGCTTGTTAGAGAGGGCTAGAATGAGACTAGTGAATTGGAGATGCATGACATATGTTTTATGATTTAGTACTGTGCTATTTAATTTCTAGTTTTCAAGATTTTCCTCAAGGGGCTAGAACTTGGGGTTTGTTACTCTGTAAATGAATCATCCTGTCCAATCCAAGAACTGTGAATCTTGCTGAAACTATCTCTCTTCCCACGGGGGCAAAGGGATAAAAACAACACGGTAAACAAGGAAGATGATATCTCAACACTGTTATCCATTTGTCCTGATGCTTGGTAGTTGCCAAAATGCAGCGGAATAAGAAATACAATGGTAAACAAGGAAAACGTTTTCTAAACAATGTTAATTACTTGATCTACTGTTTGCTAATTGTCAAAATGCAGCGGAATAAGAAACAAGATCATAAACTAGGAAACGTTTTCTAAACAATGTTATTCATCTGTCCTAATTTGTGCTAGTTGTCAAAAAACAAGACAGTAACGAGGAAGATGTTTTGTGAAACTGTTACCTATTTGTCGTAACGTTTGCTAATTGTCAAATGCAGTGCAAGGTGTGCATGCAGACATTCATTTGCACCACTTCTGAAGTTAAGTGCAGAGAACATGCTGAGGCGAAACATCCCAAAGCTGATGTCTATGCTTGTTTCCCTCATCTCAAGAAATGATACGCATTTCAGAGACTGGACTGATGGTTGTTTCCCAACTATGTTTCTAAAATCTGTTAACCATGATAAAAGTTTGAATCTGGTCAAAAGTTGTTGCTTCTTTCTGCTTCAAACTGTTGATGGCTACTTAGTATGCAACTCTGTGTGAAATATATGTTTATAATAACTGCCGCCTCCTCTCATACTGATTTCTGCTAGACTTGTCGAGTGTATTGCTCTACCTTCTCAACACTGATTGATCATTTACTATTTGCTAGTTTCAAACATTTACCACCAAAGTTTTGGTTGAATGGTAAGTATTCCTTCGTCCGTAACTAGAGATTTTGGGTTCGAGTTCCAAGAATAGTCTCTTTTGCTAGAGAGCGTTTACGCTGGATTAGTCGGGGTCTTAAAGCGGGCACTGGACACTGACGGGAAACCAGAAAAAAGTTCTGAACTTTTAGTATGATGTGATAGCATGCAAGTTTATCATTGTGGTCTGACCTTATCTTCTGTGTCTTGTCTTCTTTGTCGTCTTCTTATGTTCTTGAGAAAGAGAAGAAGTTAAAAAGATATAACTGGGGGATGTTGATTGTTTGAAATAACGTAATCAGAGATTCAACTTTGTAATGTTGTAAAATTATTCGTAAAGTAAATAAATTTTTTAAATAGAAGAGCACACTTTTATAAAATGTTGTCAAATAAGTGGAATTTAATATGAGTAAAATGTTGATAATTTTCAATAAACATTTGTTAAATAGGAAAATATGTTATTCTTTTGAGATTGATTAAAGAAAAGTGCGTCATATAAAATATGAAAAGGAATCAGTACTTATTATTTGCTAATATGAAAGACGTCGGTTATGAAAAAAGACAATTTTGGGACAAATTTAGTATGAGTTTTATATGAACTTTGCCCAAAAGTAAAATACATAACTAGAATAGCTATGATAAACACATACAAAGAAAGCTATATATTGTATTCCTTCAGCTTCCTCTTTGAAGTTGTATCCTTTGTTTTTTCATATGTGAATGCTTAAACATATAAATTTATTTGATGTAGCTAAGTTTTTGTCTTTTTGATTGTCATTATCACTATACACCTTCATTTATTTGGAGTACAACTATTAAAAACTAAAAAGCAATGTTATTTTCGTCGAGCATTGTTTAGTTCTCTTATCAATATTGTTATTAATATTATTCTTTAATTACCTGATTCTTCAATATGCTTTACTTAAGTCGAGAGTCTTTTGAAAACAACTCTCTACTTTTACAAAGTAAGGTTAACACTGTGTATACATCACTTTCTTAATATCATACTTGTGAGATTATACTGATATGTTATTATTGTTGAAAAAGGAAAATTTTAATTTTATTAGTAGTGTCAAAATTGTTTTTTGTTGTACCATACTATATGGATTGCGATGAATGAAACTAATTTAATCACAACAACAATCAAGTCAGCAAACTAAACATGTCTCTAGTAAGTAACTCACACTTCCATTCATCCAAATGTGGATTATTTTATTTACGGGAAAAGGGTCAAAAATATCTCTCTTACTTTAGTATATTAGCTAACTCTGTCCCTGATTATATTATAAGGTTAAATATATCCCGCCGTTAACAAAGTAAATAAAATTGCCCCTCAATTGGATGGAATCCCCCAAATTGACTTAAAATACTCAATTTCAATTAAATTACTCGTTTTTTCCTTTAAATTCGAACACAACCCACTAAACTAAATGAACTCATTAGGATTTAATTATTCAAAACAAAACAAGTTCTCAAAAATTATTCAAAGAAAAAGCCTTAAAAATAAAATAAGTTCGATCATACAGATATTTCTCCTCCAAAAATATTGGAACAAACAAAATAGCAACCAAATATTTACCAAACCAGCTTCATTGTTCTTAATATGAAGAGATTTAGGTAAATATTTGATTTCTATTTTAATTGTTCCAATATTTTTGGAGGAGAAATAACTATCGAACTCCTTTTATTTCTAAGGTTTTTTCTTTGAATAATTTGAGAACTTGTTTTGTTTTGAATAATTAAATCTTAATGAGTTTATTTAGTTTAGTGGGTGTGTGCATCTTTAATGAGGCAGTGGTATTTGTTAAAAAATTAATTAAGGTAAATCTATTGAATTCAACTCGGTCGAAGACAATTTTGCTTGCTTTATTAGCGATGTTGGTATATTTAATCACATAATATAAGAAGCGAGTTAATTTGTATATTAAAGTAGATGATACTGACCCTTCTCTCTTTATTTGTAATTTTTCCTTCATCTTTTTCTCATTAGTCAAGGGGAAAAGGGAAATTCGAACCATCAATCAACCACACAAACCCTAAGATGTGATAAATCCCAATATTTCAGTTGATAATTCGAAGCATTAATGTATTTAAAAATATTTTTATCATATGTATAGTACACCATTTGATAATAATTCACTGAATGATAATAACCTCAATCCTCAATTAAAGATTTCGGATTTAAATTTTAAAAATAGAATAATTCTTAATAAAAATTATTTTTACTAATAGAATTTCTAACCTGTTTGGCCAAGCTTTTGAGAGGCTAGAAGTGCTTATTTCTCTGAAAAAGTGCTTATTAAAAAAACAAAGAGTGTTTGATCATGCTTTTAGAAAAAAATGTGTTTCGGGAGTAGCAAAAACTGTTTTATTTAAAAATAATTTATATACGGAAGCACTTATTTGAAAAACAACTTTGAGTGAAAATACACTTAGAATCATATCAAGCAGCCAAACTTCCCAGTGGCTCTTCAAAAAGTCTTTTTAAATTATTATTGACTCTAAATGCTATCGCAAAAATTATTTTTCAATAGCAACTTTTGAAAAAAGCGAAACTTACCAATAAAGTAATTTGATAAAGACGACCCAGAAAGCAGTAGAACCTCCGAAAAGCCACTGGTTCACAGGTGAAGGCGTGAAGAACTATCAGGCCCGAGCTCTGCACTCAAAAAAGAACGTATGGGTAGAATCAGTACATGACACAGTACTGATGGGCATCATAAACCGATCTTATTCACAAGCCATTTTATGAACCTAACTCTACTTACCGTTAAAATCAAATAAATCATTGTTAACTTATCCAAAAATTATATGCTTTGGTGCATGATTCTTATCCGGAACCACCTCAGCATCCTTTGGATCTTGCCATAAACAAAACGGTGGTACTTGACGTTACAATTAATAAAGGATCATTCACACAAATTTTGCATACCTGCAACTGCGTGTCCGGACGCCTAATCAGTGACTGGACTCACTGCATGATGTGCGCTGAGAATAGGGGCGGAGCTACAGCGGCATAAATTTATCAGAAAATTTCATTTATATTTTTATATTTTGAACTCCTTTAGCGAAAATTCAACCTCCGCCGTCCCTAAAAGGCTAAATTGTGCATTTTTTGTAAGTAAATTCAGTTGTTGTCAAACACTTTGTTGATAGCAGAGACATTTATATTTACATGCCTAAAATGGAATCCCAATTTCTCTTTCCGGCGACTATTTTACACTTATTTTGACCCCACTTTTCAATACTCCAGCTGAAACAAAAAGAAGATGAAATTCCAAAACTAATTTACATACTTACAGTGAAAAACCACTAAATTTTTACTTTCTCACCGTTCCGCAAAATTGCTAACGAGGGTGGTGCTGAAACGGAACCGAAACTGAGGCGCCGGAGATCGGCGGCTACGCCGTGCCAGCATATGCCACCTCGACATAGCTCGTCGGAATGATGACGTGGCCGGTTGAGATGCTGAGTAGGATGATCGCGTGTCAAAGCGGCATACCTAGTAGCCTTACGTGACATCCCGATCAGACTCAAAATCAGTACACCTCCTACAACAGCTGTCGACACAATCAGTACAAAAACCCCACCGTAGCTCCGCCCAGTCATCAATCCGTAAGCCTTCATCGCCGCTATCACCAACAGGTACAGCGTCGTCAAATTCCCCACCACGGTATCCGAAATCGCCATCTTTATCCCTCTTCTAATACCAAATTAAGTTGAAATTTGGCAAATTTTGAGTCAACAGTGAACTGATAATAAAGGGTTTAAAAGGGGGCTTATGGTATGGAGTGAAATTACAAAAAATTTTGGGGGTTTGGGGGGGGTTGTAAGATAATGCTATGTTTTGAGCTATCTTCCTCTGTTTTATTGTTATTGTATTTTCAGTTTTGAGGAAGGGAAAGGTAGCTTAAATGAATCTGATTCATACCCAAAGCAGTTATTTATTTATTATATTTAAAATAAATATTTTATTTTTTACTTAAAAAAATAATTAAAGTTTTTTTAATTAAAATCTAATATAATTAAAACGTTTTTTAAAATATTAAAAATTTATAATAACAAATGTGATGTAATAAATTTTAATTATTTTATTTATTGTTCTGATATGCCGAGTCAATAATACGTGGAAAAGATAAATGGAGAAAATAATAAAAGGGTCGACTTATTAGCGGGTAATTATGAGGATCCATAAATATGAAAGACGTGTGTCCAAAATGTGGGTAATGTGGGTATTATCACCTTATGTAACGTGGCGGCACAACATTCCTTGTTGTAACTTTTAAGACAGCCATTATTTCTAAATTAAATGCTTTATTTGTTATATTAACGGCCCAGCTCACTTAAAAATAATAAGTATAATAATTTTTATTATATTAATTTTTGAATGTAATAAATTGAATGTTTTGAAAAATGACTATGTTAATAATAAAGATATATTGAAACTAAGCAATAAATTATTTTTGATTTTCTATATTCATAGGAAAAATAAATATTTATTTTTGACATAGTAGGCGATTAAAAGTGAAGGGAGGGTAGTAGATGGGATACTAGCCGTTCACTAAGCGTTTCTGTTTACATTGGCTATGAAAAAGATAGTTTGATGCATTAAATTTTCACTAAGTGCAGTTGACGAAAAAGAATTTATGGTACACAATTTTACTCTGTATTTTTGCAAGCTCAGTGCGCTTTTGATTACATGACAATAATTTTATAATACAAATAAAATTAAAATACCAAAAAAAAAACTTAATAAATATAAAATATTAATTTCATAATTTAAAGTCTATAAATTCAGGAAAATAATTCTATCGTTATTTAAGAGTCTCTTGCTACATAGTACATACAATGTAAAGTATTCTTGTATTATTAAATTATTTTTAAAAACAGTACATTTCAAAATAAGAGAAAACAATTAATTTAAAAAAGAGAATAAGTGCACTTATGTATAAATAAACTTAGATCGCCTACGAATGTGATTTAACAGCTAATGAAACGAGCCAACACTATGAAATACTCTAAATTCAAACTCCAATAGAGGGTAAAAACGATATGTGATTTTTAGATATTTAAAATTATTTAAATTTATAAAAAATAATTAGATTGCGTAAATTATCCCAGAATAGTTGAAGAATTACACGTTAGTTTCTTGGTATTATGGATATAATTTCAGTAGTAACTTGTGTTTGGGTTTAGTAGAGTCTTAATGGGGACTTTGCTTGTACTACGTTAAAAGTAGTTTGTTGATGGGGCACTATCAAATTATAACTAGCAACAATATCTTAAATGCTTCTGAGCTCTGCTATTTTTATTTTTCTTCCTCCTTCCGTCTTATAATAGTTGTCAACTGTAAAAATATTCATCTCAAAATATTATTTATTTTTTATGGATTCACTATATTAAAATAATGCTCCCACTTTAACATTTATTTTTAAAAAATTAAAAAAGGTATTTCTAAATTTCACACTTATTATTAACTATAGAGTCATTTTTCAAAGCACTAAATATATTATATTTAAAAGGTAATATAGTAAACTTGTCATTCATTTACTTTCTTTCGCTGAAAGTTGTGTCGAGTTAATGCGGACAATAAAGATGGACGAGGGCGTACTTGTCGTGCTCCCGACTTTTAAAAAAAAAAATTGCCCTTAAAATTAATTCATTAAATTAAAAAAGAGTTGAAGAAATAAAATTAATAAAATATACCTTTTCTCATGATTTTAAATGACATGTGAAAGAAAAATATAACGACTAATATGAGACCAGGGGAATAATAGAAAAAACATGTGAAGGAGTTTTAGCACAATTATAAAAATTATTGTCGTGTCATGTGAGTTTAGGTAATAATTTTTTATAAAAATATAAGATAAAATTGCATACAGTAAATCCAATATGTTAAAATCTTTCCCGAACACCTGTCCATGAGAGAAAATTAGTGTTCAACATGTTAAGATTTTTCCCAAACATCCTGCCCATTAGTGGAAATTAATGTATCTGACTGTCCTTTCTAAAGAGAATATGTGAGGATCATATTACATAGCAGTACTTTTCAGTAATTTTAATTTTTCAAATTTAAACTTGAATATTATTAGAAGATTATAATGGATAATCTTGAAAAAGAAGTGCTTGATATTCCATTTCTTGTACTTTTTAGTTCCACATGCTAAGCTTGATCAGTTTTCTAAAAAGGTAGTGTATGAGTGCTTATGTTTTCGTAACAATAACAAGTCAATTGCCACAAATAAATGCAACTTTTTATTGGATGTGTTGTGATTTAGACTAAAGGTATGTTCAAACAGCTACAAAGAATGGGGTGAAGTAGAGGATAGGGTAACGGGTGTTGTAGGTATGAGCAGGGGGAGCAGGGGGGTTGTGGGTGGGTGAGCCGGGTATTGGGGTGATTGTAAAAATAAACGGAGAAAATGCAACTTATTTCACTTTTATTAGGAAAGTTAGTTTCCTTATTTTCGAAAGATCGTTTTTCTAAAAAATATTATCCAAAAATTTTTTCTCAGCCAAACTTGAAAAATAGAAATTGGGCCGAATCCACCCCAAATTGGGTGGGACATTACGACCTGTATTTATATTGGATATATAAAAGATAATAAGAACGGATGAATTGTTTTCTCTTTTCCTATTCATTTTTAAACTAAAAAAGTCGTTCCAGTCATGAACTGAAACATCATTCAAATTTTCCTTTGAAGTGAATCTTCTGGAAAAAAAAGGGAATACAGTGATTACATCTTGGTTTACCTACTCTAATCCAACTTACTCTTACATGCAATCATCCAGATCAAAGAAGAAGACAAGTTTATCTAATAATCAGCAACATGAAACTTGTCTCTCTTTCTTCTTTTGAGATTGGGGGTGGTGTCAGATCATAAACAAGATTATAAACAAGATTTACAAATTCTTATCAAAAGATAAAAAAGAGGGCTAGTTCAAGATTTATGCTTCTTCCAGGAATCAGGATGATTCCGCTGATGAAGCGTTGGACCGAGCTTTCTCATACAAGCGGTATATCAATGTAGACTTGGACATTTGAGGTTCCCTTTCTAGGACGGCGATCACATCTTTTACAGTAATACTGCGAGCCATCCTAGTTTGCGTTGTCCCTTGATTTCTCCCGGCTCTTCTTGCAGCACCTGCAGGAAAAAGAGTAGTCCAAAGAAATTAAGAGAAATGCTCAGAGGTTACAACAGCTAATGGTTAGTGAACAGTACAAGCTATGGGTTCGACTGAACTCAATAGCTTTGATCTAAACCCTTTATATGTGTTAAAGAAATCCACCAGATATGTAGTTATGAGAAGTCTTAAATTTCAAACCCGGTTATTAGAACTTGAGATCGGTGTCCTAAAATTCCAAACCCATACAATTCAAATTCTAGATCAGCTTCTAGCTAATCCCCAGCTCAGGAAGGAACTCTTGAATCATCTAAAATGCCAAACTCTGCACTTGCCACAAGGTTGTTCGGATAGAAATTTATGACGTTCAATGCTAGGATACTCTTTGCTGATCTAAAATCCCAGCAATCTTATTCTAGTACTTTCAACAACCCACCCCCCCAACCACACACACCCAACCCAGTTTTAGTTGCTGAGTTCATTCTAGTCAGGATGTCTGCTGTTTTTTTTTAAGTAGTAAATGAGAATTACATTGAAAAGCATCCAGAGGATGCCAAAGCTGTATATCAGCTGACCAAAAAAGGTAGCTCCTGTACAATGAACCTGTGGTTACTACCTTACTAGTAGCAATTCAGGGAGCTAAAAAAGTCCATAAATTTATCTAGACTAATTACATTTTTGAAGATTACACCAGCAAAAAAGACTCATTAAGGCATCTAGCCTTAAGTTTGTATTGAGGAGAAAATGACACCCTCAAAACATCTAAAGGTTTCTTCTTTGCAAATACTCCAAAAAGGGCATGCCGGTACCACTTTTTCATCTATCCCAGCGAATATATGCTTCTTTAATGGTATAGGTCATTGCCCAACTCATCCAAAAAGGTTAAAAAACATACTCCAATGTCTCAGGCAGCTTGAAAGTGGAGGAATAAATGATTAATGTTTTCTGATTCTTGTAGACACATGTAGCACCTTTGCAGGGTATTATTCCTCTTTTTGCAAGGTTATCATGAGTTAACCAAGCTTCCCGGATTGCTACCCAGCTGAAACAGGCTATCTTGTTGGAATTCGACTTTCCATACCAAGTTTCCAGGAACCCACTTCAGGAATAATTCTATTGGGGCATATCTTCTTGTAACAAGATTTTAAAAAATATACACCATCCTGGCTGAAACTCCAAAATTTTGTCCCTTTTAGAAGTGTCTATTGAGAACCCTTGCTAGTTGCAACCTTTCCAGAAGAACTCCCAGCTCATCCGGCTCCTAGTCTTAAAAATTCCTTCTGAAATGCAAATTCCAAGAGTTCTCTTCCCCGCATTCTGATTGAAGCTGGACAGCACATTTAACTGGTATAGTCTTGGGAACACTTCCTGTAAAGTAATATTCCCCAGACACACTCTAAAATAGGTATGCTTCGGTAAATCTTCCCACCCCGCTTATGTATTTTCAGGGGCCAACACCATAAGAATCATTAGATACTATAGTGTGCCAGAAGTATTGCTCCCCATGTTTAATTTTTAATCTATCTCCAGAAAGAGTCCTCTTCATGCAATACATCCAGAGCCACTTCATGAGCAAACATTTATTATGGACAGCGACCAGATCCCTTGCTCCTAGCCTCCCAGATTGTCTAGGCTTAATTACTTTGTTCCAACTGACCAGATGATATTTGTGTTGAGTGCTACTACCTTCCCAAAGAATGTTCCTTCTCATTTTATCAATGTGCTTCAAACCTTGTTAGGGTTAATAGGTCTTAATCATCAATAAAGTTCAGTAATACTTGGTGTTCTTGCCCATCAAGGAGGTCTAGAAGTAAATGATACTCCCTCCATTGTAAATTATAAGAAAATTTTCTTAAACATTTTGGAAAGGAAAATATTTCAAATTCTAACTTTTCTATATTTTCAAATCCCTGACTATTTCTTTCAACAATGATTTATCCATGTCATAACATTCTTCCAGAATTTAGTTACTTTCACTATCATAGAGTATAAGGTGGACAAGCATTATGAACAGGGTAATTTTTAATCATGATATCTACTTCTGAGAGTCTTTTAATGCCCCCTTAAAAGACCCCATTAGTCCATTACGCTGTTAGAAACTTAGAATGGTGGAAGACTGCAACGGGCATAACACTTAGTATTTCACCAAGCATACTTCAAGAGCAACTCCGGTGATCAGGCACTTCCGGCAGATACTTCAGTTTAATTTCAAATGTGAAAGAGTCTAGATAATGATTATTCATTAGAATACGTGGAAGGCAAGTACTAGCATACAACCCAGGAGAACGACAACCATAACAAGATGGCACGTATGGTAGTTTATGCAAAGAAAAGTAAAAATATGATTTGAAACAATGAGTGATTCAGCATCATATCAATCAAGTTAACCAAAGTCATAACTGCAACCAAACACCATAAGAGAAACATCATTCATATTTAGAATGCCAGTCGTATCAATCTCAGAACTAGGTCCAATAACAGATCATCATCATACATACCAGGTGTGACTATTGCAGGTGACTGGCTCCTTTTCTCAGCTTCTTGATGGTCCCTAGAGCTCCTTGTGGGAACTGATAAATTCTTCCGAGTCACATCTTTACCAGGCTGTGAACCAGAAGCCACATCACCTACCCCTTCACGCTTTTGTCTGGCCTGCTCAGCCATTAATTGCCACTTTGACAACATGTCATCCCCTCCGACAGCAGCTCGAGCAGCAACATTTGCAGCTGTAGTTCGCATCTTATCATCTTCTTCCTTGTTTACCTGCAAAGATACAAACAGTTGAGAAGGATCATAATTATGAAAGAAATTACTTTTGATAATTTTTTATGGATGTTAAAACTATCTAGAAAAACAGAAGCGTGAGCAAGGGAGAATAAGTACCTTTATTGATTTCCCGCGACCCTCATCCTTCTCCTTATCACCATCAACTCCAATACTACCTTCAGGCTGATATCCAAGTCATTTAAGTTGCACATTTTCCAAATTAACATTGACCAGTAGAAAATTAGCTGAAGCATGCTCAAAGTGAAAAAAAGGATAACTCACATCATTTGCCTTTAGCAGTTTTTCCACATCAGCCTGTCTCTTTTCCCATTCTTCCCGGGCTTTTCGATTGATTGACATGATCTCTTCACGAACATCTGAGGTGACAATCGTTCTGTGTCTTGACTTCTCAATGTCAACTCTCTACAGAAAGAAGGCCTCCATGTCAGGTTCGCATTTGAATCCTATAAGCTTCACATAGCATATTATAGAAAAAATTTAACCAAGCAGAATGTAACCTGTTTTGACAGTCTGATGAGACTACTTATAAGTCCACGCATTCTTTCCTCCACACACTGGAAGTTGAAAGTTTAGTGGCACAAGAATTTTGCTAAATAAGCAAGACAACAAGAAAAGATCGTATCTCACCAATGACAAGCATCGTTCCACATCACTGCTCATATTCTTTAAACCACATTTTGCCACTGTCGGATGAATCAGGTTAGTAATAAAACATCGCAATTCAGTTAGGAAGATAACTTACTCTATCATGTAACTATATAATACCAAGTTGCACATCAAAAAGCGTAAAGAACTAAAAGAGGGATTTAACTGATTTCTGTCAATTTCTTCTGAAGTGGAATTTTCTGCAAAATCAGCCTTTCCTCTTCTTCTTGCACAACTCGTCGAGATGCTTCAGAAACTCTACTATCCTCTTTGGTCCCAGAAAATAGTTGTTCTTCCTCTTCCTGTTTTATGCATCACAAAATAATATTAAACTAGTTAGAAACACTTCTGAATAAATGTTTTAAGCAACTAGTGATGAGCACAAAATACATTCCACACTGTTGGGCATCGAGGGAGGTATTACCCTTAGATTAACTCCACTAACAGCAGTAACATCATTAAGTTGCTCAATGCTCTGATCTAAAAAAGCTCCTGACACCTTTTGCTTCTTTCTGCGAAATATTAAGGGATAAAACAGTAGAAAGTGAAATCAATACAACAGACGGAATATTGAGACACTATGCCAGCAAAACATCACAGTAGACGTGCTCAGCATAGTATACCCTGAAGGTGGAGGTGAGGAACCTAGTGCATCGAGGGGCTTCTTCTGTCCAATGGAAGGTTTTTTCGCAGGAGTCTTTCCATTGTTTCCTGGCCCAAGTGGAGATGTCACAGAAGGTGTCCGAGAACTTAACTGACGCAACAAAAAGTGAAAGGAAAAGTGACAGTGAGAAGCATGGTGATACTAGAATGCATCTAATCCACAACTTCAAACAAATAAGACACAATGCAAGACAAAAACATGAGTATTTTAGCAAAGAGCTCAGGTGCAAACAAAAGATATTACAACAACAACAATATAGCCAGTGTAATCCTACAAGTGGGGTCTGGGGAATCAAAAGATATTGCAAGTGAGAAATAAGATATATGATGACTACCAAAGTGACTGCCAGAAACAGATCTCATGTTGCCAATCCTCTGGCAGATACAACTTTTCAAGTTCATTTTAACCCTCTGTGGGGAGGGCTTTGCGAAAAAAAAAATATTAGTACTTTCTACCTTAAACGTTCCTACATATCTGTTTAAATGTCATTGTCTTTCTTTCATAACTAGAAAAGGCGAAAATATTTACCAATAGCAGAACAACAGTAGAGGTCGGGTTCTACCATGGAGTTCCACATGCTCCATTTTTCTAGTGATTAAAATAGATGAAATGTATTCATCTTTGTTACATGTAATAGCATGAAAAGGATGCACACATTACAAATTCTGAAATATGCCAAAGTGAATCTAATGACATCAACCTGTAACATATTGCAGCTCTCTTCAGAGCTACTTTACTCCATCAATTTGAGATGACAAATAAAATATTTAATACAAGTTGAGATTGAACAGTTCTTCAGAGTAATGTTTTTATTTTTAGTTTCAATATGGATAAAAAATCAGAAAGTTTTCTCCATTGTTGAAGGCAGGAATGAGGTCCATGATATCGTGTTGATGGACAAATGTAAAACCAAGCTGTTACGGTGGTAACATGGCTCTTAAAAGCTATAAAAACAGAAATAAGATATATTCATCCGAAATAATAAGGATAAAATGGATTAAGTTGGGGAAAATGGATAGAAACCAAATTCAACGAAAGAATAAAACTCCAAAATAGTTTGACAACGACAGAGTGTTGTTTGTTCACAGACGTTTTGGATTGACAAAAGAATGAGAAAGGAAGGAAGGCCATGTGGAAGAAAGGAGAGAGGAAAGGGAGATTTAAAAGATTTTGGATTAATAATCAGTGTTGTCAAAGACGCGTTTTAAGCCCTGAAGCAAGGCTCAGAACACCTTGAGCGCTTCGTCTCGCTTAATGTGTGCTTTAGTGTCATCATCAAGGCTCTAAGACAAGCTTTCTTTGCAAATGAGCGTATCCTGAGGAGGCGACATTAAACAATTGATATTTCATTTTATCCTAAAAAAAGTTTCAATCTTTTTGTCCATATATTTATTATTCATACTTGTAATTATTAGTCTTGGACTAAACATATATATATTTGTATGTTTTCTCCATTTGCGTCTTTTCTCATTAAAGCCCACGCTTTATTTGCACTTTGCGCTTAAAGCTCCAACAAATCTTAGAGCTTTTTTGCGCTTGTCGCTTTTGATAACATTGTTAATAATGAGAGAGAAAAAATGGATAGTTGATGCCAGTCCTTACAGACGTATAGGTAAGGTTAAGGTCTTTTTGGCACCATAAAATTCTCATTAAAAGAGATCTCCTTCCCTCCTTTTCTGCTCACTTTTGAACAGAAATAAAACTTTAACACTTGTTAATAACCTTATTCCTCCCTCTCTCCCGCTCCTTCCTATCACTCCCTAAAATCAATGCAAAAGCAAAAAGTTGAACTCTACCCTCTCCCTTCTTCTCCTCTATCATCCTTTCCGAATCCAAAAGACCTTTTCACAGGAACAAGATAAGGAAAAGATGCCACAACTCATAATTAAATTATCTCTTTAATGAAACACATGATTTAAGCTAGATCAGTACAAACAAAAAGATATTAACAATTTGGGTCGAATGCCACTTGGATTTTGTATGAATAAACTGTTAAATTTGCCATTTCCCGGTACGAATAATGGCAAAGGTTTTCCCTTATTATCATTTTGATCTTGAAAGAGGAGAGATGTGCAATCTTAGATGAACAAAATTGAACCAACTGAGAATAGCTGCCAAGAAAATAGGTTAATAAGTCGCACTGGTAACGGGAGAAATTCGTTTAGGCCAGCTGTTTTAAATTCCTATCAAAGACTGCAGTTCATGAAGAATCCACACAGAAGTGCCGATTGACAAAACTAATATTCTGTATTTTTATTAGTACGTGAACAAACAAGTGCTAAGAGAAACAAATTTCAAGTAAATCACAGGAGTATCTTGAAGCATAAAGACTTTGGCATCAAGAGAGGGATGAACTACCCTCTAGCTGAGAGTTTATGTTAGTGAGGATTGTGTTGGTAGAACTGTAACTAGAATTAGAGCTTCAAACTGTCACTATACACCCAAAAGGAACTGCAAAATTAAGTACCAATACCAGAAACAATGGTTTGACATAAGATGCTTCTTTATGGGGATAGATGGAGATTTGCCTCATTAACTGAAAAGATCTTACTAACAAATCAACTTGTCACAAAAGCAGGAAAGGGACAGAACTTTCTCCATTTCTTAATTATAAAGCGCTTCATAAGTTAGCATCTGATTCAAAGAAGCGGGTGCATCTATATCTTTTCCGATAAACCTTCTCTGCAGAATTCAATGCAAAACTCGACCATGTTTAGATTTCACAAAGCTCCAGGTTGCAAAGGATGTGGCAAACTTTTCCGTTCACTTAAAAACAAGGACGCAAGAAAAGCACACAATATAAAATTATTGCTCCGTGTAGTGTGAAAGAATCTGAGCATCCAAAATGAAAATATCAAAGCAGCAAGAGGAGTGGCTCGGGATCACTATAAGTCCCATTGGGATAGGGAGAAAATAGGCTCAATCAATTTAAGAGTGGGCCTAAAGTAGATAGAGAAAGGAGTAGGCTTAACATGTTGAAGAGTGAGCATAGAGTAGGAGCTGACTCAGCAACTTATGAAGTGGCTCTGGAGCAAAATATCTGGCCTATTAATGAGTTGAATTGAGAAAATAAGCCAGAGAAACTCGACGGGCTGAGTTAAGAAGTTTTTTTCTCTCATCTGCCATCTTATTTTTCATATTATACTGAAGGCTCAGCAATCTCGGCAAAGCCTTAAGCAGCTTAAGCCTACCAGCAAGCAGCCTTACGTTGCCTGTCAGGGCAATGTTGTTCTTTTCTTTTTTTAATCTTCTTTTCGAACAACCAGTGTCACTCCTTCTCAGGTAACTCATCTCTTCAGTGACTTGATCTTCTCTCATCAGCTACCATTCAGGACCTTGCTCATCTCTCTGGTGACAGGTATCCTCCGCTAAAACATGAATCTCTTATCATTGTTCTGTCCATTCAAGCAACATGATATGTCCAGCAGACTTGCCATAGTACCTCTTTCCAGAGGTTGAGAATATATTCATTTCCACATGTGGTGCAAGAAGCAAAATGTTTCCTTATGCATTTAGCGACCCCTCTAAACCTTGGGTTTTTTTATCACTTATCTGTCTGTTCAAGCTATGCTAATAATGTCCAGGAAATTTGCAACACCATACTTCTCTTCGATGACTGGGAATAGATACCTTTACATATGTAATGCAAGAAATGCTTTCTTTTGTCGTGCATTTACTATCAACATGCTGGAGGAAACAATTATTACCACCGGTTTCATTTATGAAATTGAGCATTACTCTTGTGAGATGTGAAAGCTTTCTATATTTTTAAACTGGATAACCCTTGAGCCAACTTTTGCAGTTAAGTTAGCCCTCAGATCCATTAGAAAATTTGTTGTCCAACGCCCATCCTTGCCTATATCTCACTCAAGAATGCACTTGAATACAACCCCCTCATTTTGGGAAGGGTGGAAATTAGCTTAAAAAGACTAAAAGGGAATGCGATATATTATACAACGATTAGATTATAAACAAAAGAGGAAGATCCATCCAGACTAAAATGTGGCGGCTAATTTGATCAAAAGTGTTGAAGCCAACCTATCAGATTTGTGGATAATAAAGGGATCTAAATTGGATATAGGTTATAATAGAGGAAATATTAAAGCAGACAATACATGTCAAGGGCTTGGATATGTTGGTGCGGCAAACCTCAGCGTCCTCGTTGAGTCCCTGAGAGGGGTGTATATGATGCCCATGATGGAGGAGGATTGATAAGGTCAGATAAAAGAGTAGGACTGACGGGTTTCTAGGCCGGTAAGCTTCTAAAGAAGCAGTGCACATAACACCTTAGACGAAGCTCACATTAGAATAAGAGAGGAAATGAGGAGCCTCATAAGGTATAGCACGCATTCACATGGTACACACGTTTCTAGGCTCAATGATGGCATAGTTTAATAAATTTGTGAAGGTTGTTGGGCCAAAACAAACAATACGTGACATGGGCTTGCAAAAACAACATACCCAAGGTAATCCCACAAGTGAGTTTTGGCGAGAATGGATTATACGCAGATCTTGCCACTACCTTGTGAAGGTAGAAATATTGTTTCCAATAGATCCTCGAGTGAAGTAAAGCATTTCAAAGCAGGTAAGAAAAGGAAATACAGTAGTGAAGAATCCAGGATGAAAATAATAAAGAAAAGAACAGTAGCAACAACAAATAAAATGATAATCAAAATAAAGGAGACAACAAGTAATAATAAAAAGCGAAGAATAAGATTAGGAGATTAATAATAATAATACTGACAAGAAAAACTAGATAATGCTCAACTACCTACTAACCTTCTATCCTAGTCCTTGACCTTCAAATACTCCTATCCAAGGCCATGTCCTAGGTAAGTTGCAGGTGTGTCATACCTTGTCTAATCACCTCTACCCAATGCTTCTTCGGCCTACCTCTATTTCTTTCCAGACCCATCATGGTCAACCCCTCACACCTCCTCACTAGGACATTAGTGCATCTTCTTTTCACATGCTCGGACCATCTCAATCTTGTCTCCCTCATCTTGTCCACCACGGAGGCCACTTGTGAGTTCTTGATTGACCAACACTCCGCCCATACAACATAGTTGATCTAACGACCACTTTATAAAATTTATCCTTAAGGCTTAATGGCACATTTTTATCATACAAGACACCGACTGCGAGCCTCCATTTTATCCACCCCGCTCCAATACAATTGTAAAATCATCGTCAATCTCTATTTTCTTTGATTATTGACCCAAGATACTTAAAACTTCCTCTCTTAGGAGATGACTTGTGTATGGATCTTCACTTCCACATCTGTCTCGTAAGCCACGTCACAGAACTTGCACTCCAAGGACTCCGCCTTAATCCTGCTCAACCTGAACCCTTTAAACTCCAAGGTCTGTCTCCAAACCTCCAACTTATTGTTAACTTCGCCGCGTGTCTCATCAATCAATACATCATCTACAAATAGCATACACCGTGGCACCTCCCTTAGATATGTTGTGTCAGTTCATCCATCACCAAGGCAAATAAAACCATGTTAAGAGTTGATCCCTATGCAACCCCATCACGACAGGGAAGTATTCCGAGTCGCCTCCCTCCATCATACATTTCCTTAATTGTCTTAACGTATGCTACAGGTACACCTCTAGCCTCCAAACATCTCCGTAGAACCCCCTAGGGACTTTATTGTATGTTTTTTTTAGGTCAATGAATACCGTATGTAAGTATATCTTCCTCGGCTTGTACCGCTCCATCAACCTCCTTAGAAGATGAATGGCTTTTGTAGTTGATCGCCCCAGCATGAATCCAAATTAATTCTCGATATTAGACACACCCCTCCTTACCTTTATCTCCGTCATCCTATTCCAAACTTTCATAGTGTGGCTTAACAGCTTGATACTTTGCGATTCTGAATATCACCCTTGTTCTTGTACACTAGGATCATTGTACTCCACCTCCATTCTTGGGGCATTTCTGTCACCCTAAAAAATGATGTTAAACAACTAAGTTAATCACTCCATACCTGCCTTGCCTGTGCTCTTCCAAAATTCCACCAAAATCTCGCCTGGCTCGGTTGCCCTCCCCCTTCTCATCTTACGATAGTATCCTTAAACTCCTCAAATTTTATATCTCTACAATACCTAAAATCTTGCCGACTCTCAGAGTTCTCTAAATCACCCGGCGATATCCTTCTA
This sequence comes from Datura stramonium, assembly GCA_018107945.1. Classification (NCBI taxonomy): domain Eukaryota; kingdom Viridiplantae; phylum Streptophyta; class Magnoliopsida; order Solanales; family Solanaceae; genus Datura; species Datura stramonium. The sequence goes on from JACEIK010000061.1 coordinate 526,495, forward strand.
CATTCAAAAGTTTGTGGAAATATATATGTCATCTTCATCTAATATGTGTCTCTCCTACCAATACTTTTCCTTCATCATCTTTGATGCATTTCACTTGGTCTAGGTCTCTAGCCCTCCTTCCTCTCTCCTTAGCAAGTCTATACAACTTATCCCCGTCTTTGTTATGTAGTTCTTCGTACAAGCATTGAAAGACTATCGCTTTAGCCGTTCAAATACATGACATGGGCTTGGCCGTGAGAAATATAGTTTCAGAGCCATTCTCCGTATGTTGGTAGATAAACCTCGGCGAGGACGCTAAGTCCCTGAGGGGGTGCATATGATGCCCACGAGGGAGGGTGGGCCGACGCGGTCTAAGGTGTCATGTCCACACCTTTTTCAGAAGTTTACCACCCTAGAAGTCTGCCAATCCTTCTCTTTGGAAAGCTTCTGAAAGTGTGCACATGACACCTTAGGCGAATTCCACACTAAGATGAGAGAGGAAGTAAAAAACTTTATAAGGCATAGCATAAGTTCACATGGTAAAAGAAAGGAGCAATGGAACTTAGAGACTACAGACCAATCAGTCTTATTGGTAGTGATTACAAAATCATAGCTAAAGTTCTGGCAGAGAGGTTGAAGAAGGTTATGGAGAAGATAGTTTCAAATCAACAGAATGCATTCATCAAAAGAAAACAGATCACAGAAGCTTCTTTGATTGCAAATGAGGTTTTGGATTGGCAGATGAAGCAAGGAGGGGCAGGTATATGCAAACTAGACATAGAGAAGGCTTTTGATCAACCGAATTGGTCTTTTCTCATCTCCATCCTCAAACAGATGGGATTTGGGGAAAGGTGGATTAAATGGATCAAGTTCAACATTTCCACAGTGAAATACTCTATCCTAGTTAACAGAAGTCCAGTTGGTTTTTTCTCTCCTACAAGAGAATTAAGGCAGGGAGATCCACTATCACCTTTTCTCTTTATTCTAGCAATGGAGGGACTTAGCAGAATGTTAGATAAGGTCAAGCAAAATGTGGGGAACAGGAACAGAGTCAACATCTCTCATTTGTTGTATGCAGATGATACCCTGATATTTTATGGGGCAGACAGGAATAAGGTGCTTTTTTTAAATCTAACATTGTTTATCTTTGAAGCTCTTGTAGGCCTACACATTAACATGCTCAAAAGTGTTATGTACCCCGTTAATGAAGTGCCAAATATGGAGGAACTGGCAGAGATCCTTGGTTAGAGTATTGGAAGGATTCTAGCCACATATCTAGGCCTTCCACTAGAGGCCAAATTCAAGTCACACAATTTGGAGCGGGGTTATTGAGAAGTTTGAAAAAAAGCTTGCATCTTGGCAGATACAATATCTATCAATGGGTGGCAGGCCCACACTAATCAATAGTGCGCTTGGTAGCATCCCAACTTATTTTATGTCACTGTATCCTATGCCAAGTAAGATCCAAGAGCACCTAGATCACATAAGGAGGAATTTCTTATGGGAAGGGAACAGCAGTGAACACAAATTCCATTTAGTTAAGTGGGATAAAGTAATTTTGCCAAATCATCAAGGGGGTTGGGCATTATGGATCTGTCACTTCACAACAAATGCCTTTTAATGAAGTGGTTGTAGAGGTATACACAAGAGGAATAGAGCTTATGGAAAGAGGTAGTCAAGGCCAAGCATGGTAGCCTAGATCACTGGAGAACCAATCAAACAAGTGCCCCACATGGAGTCGGAGTGTGGAAGAACATTAATAAACTTTGGGATGAATTCTTTTTTTTTTGAAACTAGTTACTTTAACTTTGGAATGAATTCTCACAGAATCATCATCTTGAAGTTGGGAATGGACATCATATCAAATTTTGGAAGGATAGATGGTTGGGAAGCACTCTCCTGAAGAATGAATTCCCTACCCTATTTCTGATAGCAAGGGAAAAGGAAGCAACAGTGCATCAATACAGAGACGAAAATACCTGAAATCTAATTTTCAGAAGGAACCTGCACGATTGGGAATTGGAAGAATTGTTTAGACTACTAGGAATTCTCAATGGGTTCACCAGCAATGACCTTGCAGCAAACCAATTCAAATGGGGACATACAGAAGCTGGGAACTTCTCAGTTAAAGCTGCATACAAACAAGCTATGGACCAAAATGCTCTCACTAATCATTAGCCTTGGAAGTTAATCTGGAAGACAACTTCCACCAAAAGTCATATGCTTCAGCTAGACTGCAATCTATGAAGCCTGTTTAACTCAAGACAACTTAGCCAAGAAGAAGATGCAGATAGTGAACAAATGCCATATGTGTCAAAGAGCATTAAAATCGCACAGCCACTTGTTTTTGCAATGCGCTGTGGCGGCAGATTAATGGAAGATGTTTCTCACTTTTTTTGGTCTTAAGTGGGTATTGCCAAACACTATCAGGGAAGTTTTTGAAAGCTGGAGCCTTGGTAAAGTTGACAGCACCATCAAAAAAATCTGGAGGATGATACTTGTTGCCATTTATTGGACTGTCTGGAATGAAAGAGACAGAAGATGTTTTGATGGAGTCTCAACTTGTCAACCCAAGCTCAGAGCTAGTTGTCTTATGTATTTATTTAGTTGGGTCTTTCTATCGCCAATGGATTTCCCTGATAGCTTTAAGAATTTTATTAGCTCACTGGTGGTATGATTTTACATCAGTGCCACCATACTTTTGTTCACACCTTTTGTAACCAATTTGCATCTTCTTGATGCCAGCAATGAAATCAATTACTTCATCCAAAAAAAAAAAGTTCACATGGTACGCGCATTTTTGGGATCGACGATGGCGTAATCCGAGGGACAAATTCATGAGGTTTGTTGGGCCAAAGCGTACAATACATGCTATGGGCTTGGGTTGTGACATGAGCAGTTCTTCTATAAAATATAGAGAGCCCTCTTTCATTAGTCCTAGTTCAATAACTTAAATCAGTCAATTCATAGGGTAGAGAGGAAAAAGTCAGCAAAAACACAAAAGAATATACACAAGTGAGACAGAAATTTTAAAAAAGTAGCATGTCTAGAAATATATCTATGTATATCTATATGTGTATGTATCTATGTATATATAAGAAGCGTGATCTTATACTTCTAAAATATGTAATATATCCTCACTTGGAAAGTCAATAAATCAAGCCAGGATACAAACCAAGAAAATTACCAATGTGCTAGTGTCCATTTGAGATGACATTGAAGATGAGGCTGAATTTGAAGGTTTCATGCTAGAGGTTGTTGATAAACCAATTCTGGAGGTCTGCTCAATAGATTCATCCTTTGAACTCTCCGAAGTGGAATTTCCTTGATCCACTTGAACAGAGGAGAAGGGCGATAACTGGGGTCTTTGAAACTGGTCATGGAAATGATCAATTGGTTCAGGCTTTGGGTTGGTCAATGGGGATGAAAGAATACTTTTCTGCTCTTTATTGGCAGATTGTTGCCACTGAACTGAGGTCTGCTGGATTCTTGAATTGCTTGGAATATTAAGACTCCCACCAGGTAATCTTTTGGCTTCGCCAAAAGTATTTTGCTTTTCAAACTTAGGGGCACTCATCATTCCCATGGCCTGTGTTGGCACTCCAAACTGAGTTGCATTTCTGTTTTGTTGAGCTGAAATTTGTCTCATGTGTGCATCATCAGATTGCTGTTTAAGAGGTTGTGTTGCTGAAGAGTTGACATTAGATGCAGAATATGCACTATAATTGTTCACTGCATTCGAAAATGTGGGAAAAGATGCCTGTGAGAAGTGCAAATGCTGCTGTTGTTGCCTATTAAGTCCCTGAATTGGAAATGGTGTGCGATCCCTTTCTTGTTTTACAGCAATCAAACTAGAAGAAGGCATCTGACTTCCTTGGGCTCCATGCAGATCGGCTTGGTTTTCCACCTCATGCAACTTTTGAGCATTACTCTCAATTGCCGTATTGCTAGAATCTGTCCATATTCACAAAGGAGCAACAGAAGAGAAGTAAGATCAGTAATAAGCTTGGACCTAATGAGAACAAACCAAAGAGATTCAGGGAACAAAGGTACCATTGGCTGGCATTTGCGAATGTTGCTGCTGTGAAGCCTGAGACTGAGGAAATTGACCGGGAACAGTCTGTGAGTTTTTAGATGCCTGAATTAAACTTTGATGTAGAGTTAATACACCAAGATTGGGAATTTCATTTTTTATGTAACAACTGAAAAGGTGCTGCTTCATCTACCTGAGATTGAAATTTATATACAGCCATTTTGAGCATCTGGTCGCCAATTATACTTCTCATGTGTCTTACAAAACCTTCCTTGGAAATTTCATTTTTCTGAACACATATTTCAGCTGTTAGCAAAATTAGCATAACAGAAAAGGCAAATGATGCAAAAACAAGTCAGTTATAACAAACTACTTTGAGTTTAAGGTAAAGAGTCTGGAGTTGCATTGCCCTGTCCTTATCAAGTTGGGGCTGTATGTGAGGGAAAAGCATGGCAAAAGGCACTTGTTTTCCTTTATTAGCTACGTTGATTGCTGCTTGGCTACTCGACCCAGTTGCCGATTCAGACTGATTACTTGCATCTGCTGCCACACGTGGCAGACCACTAGTTCCTGTTGTCAATGACTGCATGGACTGTAGATTATTTGCTCCCTGTAACTGTAAGTTTAGATGTTGAGATTCTGGATTTTGAGTATTCTTTTCAGGATTCTGCATATTCACTGCTTTAGAAGAATGAAGTGTGTCCTGTTCAACCTCTGTGGTTTGATAACTATCCTGGGATATATGCTGCAAAGCAAGGGAATTGATCTCCTGTGAGGAGTCATTTTTTTGCTGCTGATTCTGAGAATCTGTATCATGTCTCTTTAACTGCATATCAGACAAATTTTCCTCCTTTTGCTGCATGGTCTCTGAATCTTGAAGGCTATGACGACTGGCATTTTCATCATGGTTAGAAGTTTGCCATGGGGCAAACTGATTTGAGGTATAACTGCTTCCTTGAGACAATGGTACTGTTCGTAAAGTTAAGCAAAAGATAAAAATTTTCCCAAGGAAGGATATAGAACACACTACTGAAAGAAGAGAAAAAAAGCAAGTGATAAAGGTACAGTAGCTTTCTAAGACAGATCCGACCACAATCACAAAATTGTCTTCACATCAACACTTTGCTCAGATATTCTCATGCAACTCTGAAATGTTTATTCTGCTGATATATGAAACATAGATGAATTCCGAGACTGGGAGAATAACTTTTCTCTTAGTTAAGGCAAGGAAAGGAGTCAAGGACAGCCTTAGTCAAAAGGGCCATCCACCTACAACGAGGTTAATAGTTCGCGTCACCAAGAAAGCAAAGCAGGAAAACCCATTGTTTGACTCCTAAGTGAGGGGTTTGACATACATTAAAAGAAAAAAGAACTTTGACCTTTGTTAAAAGTAGCATCACAAATACTGCTTTCTTGGGTAGGGGAAAACTCTATTACTGTAATTCAGTATTCAAAGGTGAAAAATACAAAAGCTACCAAGTCTAATGGATTCAAGCACCAAGTGAAATTAAAATGTGCATTAGAAAATGCACGAATGGAATGCATGTAATAATAGAAAAATAACAATAATCACAAGCAATATCATATGGACAAGAGAATTGAAATAACTATAATTCAGTTAAATGATATAAAAACCAGGTCAACTAAATCCCTAAACTACTCTAAAAAATTCTTTGATGTAAAAATCCAAAAGTTCCTAATTTAAATGGAGTGACCAATTTTTGGTCTAAATTTCTAATATCTATTCCTAATCCTAAACAACAATATATTCACAATCTTTAGGGAAAAACTCATCCAAGAAAAATTATACATCCAATGGCATCTATAAGTCTATCTCTGCTAGAGGCAATCAATAAGATCAGTAGCCAGAATTCTGCCTAATCTTTGCTGTTGACAATAAACTTAGTTCAATCAGCATACACCACAAAGTGTACAATCCATAATAAAATTTGACAAAATTTAATCACTAAATAGGGCTATGTTACCGCTATCGGAATCCGAAGGCTGAGATTGTGAATTATCTCCACCGATATCCCTGTTTAGGGCAGCAGTGAATGCCTCCACATCCGCCCCCGAATGCATTGTTTCATCCTATTGATTTCAAAATTCACATAAATCCACCATTTCACCACAAACAATACATACACACCAATATAAACATACTAATTTACACATACATATCCGTGACCTAGTAGAGGAAAAGGGCTAATTTGGAGGGGAAACGAACAGAAAGAAAAAAAAATACCTCGTCTTCTTCAAGGAGTTTCATGATAGAAGGATCCATTGATGCGGAAATTCGAAAATGGTTGTCTGTGCTGGTTATAATCTACTTACCCTTCACCTCTTTCTTCTCGCAGCTGCTGCTAATAAGCGTAAATGGTGAAAACCCTTTTCTTTTACCCTTTTAATCTTTTTGGGTTCTTAGAAGATAGCTTCCTACTTTTTTTTCTTCTTCTAGTTATCTGAAAATTGAGAGAATGATGAGATCTCTTTGCATATGTGCAAACGCAGCATCGCCTTATTTAGGGTGGTGCAGTGACCGGTACTTTCCCCACGAGATTTGAAGAGAAAGAATGAAGTGTCTATCTAGACACTCTCCAAGTTGGTAGGATCCAAATAAAAGGTTTGTTTGTTGTTGGAGGTTAAAATGGGTGGGTTGACTGGTTTGGATTTTAAATTTAAATGGATTTTAATTATTTTAAATTAAAATATGATATCAATTAAAAAATATTTTATGGCTTTTTAAAGAATTAAAGTTGACCAAACATTTTATGTTAGTTTGAGAAGAAAATGAGTTGAGGGCGATAAAAAACTTTGGTAATTAAAAAAGATGGCAAGTTTGATCAGTTTTGATCAAAACTTTTTTTAAATTATAATTAAGTTAAATGGGGTGTGAAGTATAATATTTAAAACTTGTTAATCTTTTAAAAAATACAAAATAACCTAATTCATTGTTTCAAAACCCTAGTTCCTGCAACATGCGTCTATTCTTCTTTCTCTTTCACTCAATCGTTGTTCTCTCTTCATCTCTTCTTCATTGCACTTCATCTTCTTCCAAAGTAATTTTTCTTCAGAAATCATCACGCCAGTGAGCCCAATCGACGTCGGTGAGTCATTGACGCACACTACTCTGCTTAGAGGTAATTTTTCTTTCACTTCTGTCAAATATAATTGTGTTGAACAGCTAGGGTTTTCAATTTTTCTAACTCAAAGTGGTGATTTTTTGTTAAATAATATGAAGAAGAAGATGGGTTTCACATAATATGTTGTTGGATGACTTTATTTGTTGTATTTGTTGTTCTTGTTGTGTTTTTTTTTTAAATATTGTCACTAGTAGATTTGAGTTTTTAAATGCATTTAATTTACTATATTTAACAATAAATTGATTGATCAAAGCAATTTATGATCATATTACTCAATTAAAATTGAATATGCGTACAATTACTCGATCAATCGTCTATTATGATCAAATTACTATGTCGTTGTTAAAGAATACAATTAAACCTAGCTTTGAGTCCTTAAATTCATTTAATTAACTATATTTAACAATAAATATGATTGATCTAAGCAATTTATAATAAAATTACTCGATTAAAGTTGACTACTCGTACAATTGCTCGATCGATCGTCTATTATAATCAAATTACTATGTCTTTGTTAAAGAACACTATTAAATCTAGCTTTGAGTCTTTAGATTCATTTAATTTACTATATTTAATAATAAAATATGATTGATCCAAGCAATTCATGATCAAATTAATGTAAACTTGTTGCAACAAGTACAACAGTTGTTTGAAAATTTCCAGCAAGTTTATGAGTTGTTGCAACTGATTAGGTTACCTACTTGAAATTGTCTGGCAAGTGCAACAGTTGTTGGCACCTATCAAGCAATTTGTTTGAAAATTCACAGTAAGTTTATGAGTTGTTTCAATAGATTAGGTTACTTGTTTGAAATTGTCCATCAAATGCAACAGTTGTTGGCACCTGTCAGGCCACTTGTTTGAAAATTCACAGCAAGTTTATGAGTTGTTGCAACAGATCGAGTTACTTGTTTGAAATTCTACAGCAAGTGCAACAGTTGTTGGCACCTGTCAAGAAACTTGTTTAAAAATTCACAGCAAGTTTATGAGAATATGAATCAAGTACCCAAACAACAACAAGAATAAGTTTTGTTATTACAAGTAAGATCAAATATGTTCCTATGTAGCAGTTGGCTCCGTGCATATGGTTCTTTTGTTCCCAGCCCTTTTGCCTATGGAGCAGTTATTTTTCTTTATTGGAAATGATTCCCCGATTGATGCTCTTCTCTTCATATGTCTTCTTCCCAGTTTTTTCGGCTCAATTAGTGATGATTTTATTCACAAAATCTTCATATGTAATATCTATTCACAATCGCTACCATCTCTATCCTTCCAACGCCAAATATAGCAACTGTTGGATTTGATCCATTCACCATGACAATCAACTCATATTGTTATTTTGTTCCCATTAATGGTCTTCAAGATACCTAAAGATATTTTATGTTAAAGTTAAAAAACTAGTCATTATAGGAGAAAAAATTGTGATAAAATAAAACAATTGTTATAATGGTTGCAGCAATTGTTGAAGCTATTGCAACAACTATTGTAGTTGTTGTAGCAACTTAGAGAGTTGCTGAAACAATTAAAATAGTTGTTGCAAAAATATTATAAGCTTTTTTTAAACAGATTACTCAGTTGTTCCAACAAGTAACAGTAAAAGATGCAGTAGTTGTTGCACTTGTTGCAGCAAGTACTATAATTGTCGCAGTTATTGCAGTTGTTGCAATTTTTTTATAAGTTGTTGGAAAAATTTAGAAGTTCTTTTACTGTAGATTACTCAGTTGTTGCAACATTCTTTTACTGTAGATTACTTAGTTGTTGCAACAATTACCAACAAAAGGTGCAGCTGTTGTTGCAGCAAGTACAACAGCTATTGCAGTTGTTGCAACAAGCACAACAACTGTTACAACTTCTTTACAAGTTTTTGCAGAAAAATTAGAAGTTTTTTACAACAGATTACTTAATTGTTGCAACAACTAACATCAAAAGGTGCAGCTGCTGTTGCAATTGTTGCAACAAGTACAAGAATTGTTGTAGTTGTTGAAGCAAGTGCAACAACTGTTGCAACTTCTTTACAAGTTGTTGCAGAAAAATTAAAAGTTTTTTTACAACAAATTACTCAGTTGTTGCAACAGCTAACAACAAAAGATGCAGTAGTTGCTGCTGCAATTTTTGCAGCAAGTACAACAACTGTTGCATTTGTTGCAGCAAGTGCAACAACTGTTGCAACTTCTTTGCAAGTTGCTCCGAAAAAATTAGAAGCTTTTTTTACAACAAATTACTCAATTGTTGCAACAACTAACAGCAAAAGGTGCAACAACTGTTGCAATTGTTACAACTTTTTTATTAGTTGTTGTGAAAAAAATAAAAGCTTTTTTACAACAGATTGCGCAATTGTTGCAACAACTGTAACTATTACTGAATCTGTTGGAAAAATAAAATTTTACCCAGATGAATAATACACACGAAATCATATCGTGCACTTACCAAATGTAATTTTCTGTGCTATTACAATAAAATTCAACCCAAAAAATATGTGAATCAATGAATTTTTGTCCCACCAAATCTTCAAGAAGAAGAAGAAGAAGACGGCAACGAAGAAGATGATGATAAAAATGAGGAGGAACAACAATTGCAGCAACAACCGAAGAAGAAGAGCAGGCCGTTGATTTGGCGGTTTTTTTTTCTCCTTTTTAGGTAATTAAAGTTTTATATAAGTTGGGTCAAAGTTTAAAAATAAAAAGATGAAGACTTATTCAAAAAGTGATCAAATATCTTTAAACACTAATTATAAACTTGTCACCTCTACTAAATGATTAAAACTTGTGTCACTTTTTTTACATTTTAGAACTTTTTTGTCACCCTTAATTCAATGCCCCTAGTTTGAGGGGTACGTTTAAGCTCAAACACAAATTTAAAGGGTATTTTTCGATCCAAAGGTGGAAAGAGAGTATTTATGAGTCTTTTCACATATATTAGATATATTTATGAGCTTTTTCCTATATATAATTGTATGTTACAACAATTGATTCCTTTCAGAAAAAGAAAAATGGAGAGATCTCTTAATTTATGTAATGCTGAGATTTCATGAATATGCGACTTGGTTTTTGAAAGATAAGGCAGAACAATAGCAAATCTGGAAAATTATTTGTGATTTTTCTCTGAGAAATTGTTGTTGTTTTTTTGTTTCAAGCGGGATTTTCTAATGAATACGCGATGAACGAAGTGAAACGATTCTTGCACTATATCAGTAGTAAATATATTT
>JACEIK010000061.1:547157-557965 GCA_018107945.1 Datura stramonium
ACATAACTATTATTAGCATTCGCGCGATGCGCAAATAATATTTAAGAAAAAAATTATTAAAAAATATAGATTAAAAAACTAATTTAGATTTAAAAAATTACCAAATGAATAAATGATTATAAAAAATTTCTTTCACTTGACCAACAGGTAAACCAACAAATACTAATGAAATAAATGTCAACATCTTCTTTGACTTATATTTTCTTAAATAACCCATAAAAATTAGTCCTTTATAAATCATCTGCTAGCTAAAACTAAATAAAGTAGCACAATAACTATAAATTTTGGCACAATTACTTAATTTGACACTTCAATCTATTTAACAACCAAGAGACATGAAAAAAAAAGGTGAAAAGAAACTAAAATAAGTTACTAGACTTTTAAAGAAAATATAGAGAGTCATATTTAAATTAGTTTGTAAAGACGGTCATTAGGAATCAGATTAACACTCGAACTATTTAACCTCAAAGTTAATCTTTCAGACAATATCTAATAGATATATGAAACACAACCAAATAAAAAGCCAAATGCTTATAATTGCATTGTGCAAAAGAACAAAAATAAGAAATTGGTGAATTTTTCTATAAGAACTATAAATTAAAATAAAACAACAAAATAGTTATAAACTTCACCACACTTTTCAAGGTGTCATTTACATTCTTAGGCATCACCATTGCACGTCAAGAAAAGTTCAAATTCAAATACAGTAATGGGCATATGAATGACAATGTAAAAACTTATATCTATCGTTCTCATCACATCTTTTCTGTAAGTTGCTACAATTGATTTGTCCATCATCTATTGGATTCATTCTCATATAGTTAGTTATCGAACATTTCTCAAATTCCGCAAGAACGTGCAACCTATAAAATACATTAAGACAAAAAATATAAAAGAATAATAATAAATAATAATTAATGATAAATTTATTTAATAACGTATCAAATTAATTTACGAAAAACTTTGATATACACTACATTTCTAACTTCATTCATTATTTGTCCATCGTCATCATAAACTAAAATTTTCTTGAAACATGCGGATAACATACCATGGCTTTTACCTCTGAACATACGGATAACGTACCTATCCACAACTGCGTGGTTACGATCTTCCGATAAAAAAATTTAATATTTATATTATATCCTAAGAGGGTAGTCAACATATGCATTTATAATGATAATAAGATCATGCATTTATTTATGTTTATATATAATATTTCGTAGGAATTCTTCCTATTAGAATGACTATAATCATGATGTGATTTTTTATTCTATATACATCAATAATTGCTAATCAAATAATAATTTGCAACTATATGATGTCTCTAATTATAGAAAATATTCTTAATCTTTTATATTTTAAATAAGTCAAATATATCACGCCATAATTAGTGACTTTGTAATAAATGTTTACAATCTTTTCATTATTAGTAATACTCATTTTAAATAGATTTATTAAATCTAAAATATTTTTTATCGTAAAAGCGTCAAGTGGCGAGTTCTCAATATGCCACTTGGCTTAATTTCATACTTCACTATCCTCCTTTTAATAATATATAGATGTTCTAAAATTGAACTGATGCCCCAAAGTATAGATTCATACTATTAAAATTATGCCAAAAATTTATGTCTTGTAATTTTTATTTTATTAAAAATATTTTCAAATACTTTTTATAACTTAAAACATGAAAAATAAAAATAAAAAGCTACAAATAATAAACGTAAAAATTTAAAATTATTCAAAATAAGAACATATGTACGAATTGAACAAATCAAAATCAGACGGAAGAAGTTTAACAAGGCCACGACTAATCATACAAACACGTTGGCCGATCAATCCCATGAGTAGATAGTGGTCCCACGTGGCAGGAAAAAGATCTAGAACCTCCGGCATTGCCGCATTGGTGATGTCGCAATCAGCGGACGACAATCATTGGTTTTTGTGCGAATCCGGTCGGCCCAGCCACGTTTCAAATATTGTACTATTCTCTTTTGATTGTGCGAACCCGGTCGGCCCAGCCACGTTTCAGATATTGTACTATTCTCTTTTTTTCCCTTTATTATCATTAAACCCACCAAATGCGGGACGTAAAAAGAAAAACATTTTAAACCACCAAACTCTATTTCTATTTTCTCCAACAAATATCCCTTTTCATATATTCTCCCCTCCTCTTCTTGAAAAAATAGAGAGAGAGAAGAGAGAAGAGAGAGTATTCTGTTTCTCCGACTCTATCGAAGGAAATTAAAGGAAAGTTTTGCTGCATGCATTTGTGTTTTGGTGAAAGAATTAATCACCATAATATATACGACGGGAATGGAGTTGTGGGAGAAGATGATGAATCCAATGCGGAAAGCTTGGAATAGAGTCTCTACGCGTATTCGCATTCGTAAAACTGGTAAGTTATCATTAATCTTTATATATAACATATATTTCTAATTACTTTACAATTAAATTAAATTAAACATCATCTAACCCAAATTTATGCAATTTTAATTCACATGTATATATAGCCGATTGATGTCTTATAGGGTGAATTAAGACGATAAAATCGATGTCTTGACTCATAAACTGAATTTTTCTTTACTAATCATTGTCATTCTCCTTTCTTGAACCCTTTAAAATTGATTTGATTCGAGATTTTTTTTATAGGAGAATTTTATCATCTTGTTTTTTATTCCTCCCCAGGACCTTTTATCCTTTTGTCTTTTTGATTATTTGAATCCACTTTTGAAGAATGAAATAAGTTTTACTTTGGTAGTTAATTAATTTTCCCTTCATAAGCTAGCTTTTAGGGTTGAGTTAGATCTTATATTCATTTCTTTACATGATATCAGAGCATGATTCATCTCATCTGATGTTGGACTCCCAAAATTAAATTTGCCATGCACCAGATATCTAGCCCTGGGTGTGAGATGGAGTGTTGAAGAATGAAAAAATCTATTTTCTTACCCACACAATTTTAAAACTAAAATTTTAAGACGAAGGATGTTTAACATCTGAGCTAACCATTTTTATGTGAGAATTTTATCCATCAAAGAAAAAATAAGTGAGAAAAATCACGTGATATTATATTTGTTTGAGTGGATATTTGAATGTTAGGTACAATTATTATCATTACTCTCTCGATTTTAAATTATTTGTCTGAACTTAATTTGATACAGAGTTATAAGAAAATTAAAAAGAACTTTTAAATATTGTAATTTCAAATCATATATAAGATGTATCAAAATATTATTTTATTTTATAATTTTAAATATATCACGTGAAAAATTAAAATTAAAAAATTATTAAAAAATAAATAAGAAAATTAAAAGGGAGTGAATATTATTTTGGAAGAGCAGGTGACTTAAGGGGTCGGTTCATCACCACTTATGTTCTTGTTTTTATATAATATCTCTTTGTGTCGATCTAATAAAATAAGGATAGAGACAACCTAATGACGTTTGGTTTCCGATAGCAAAAATAAAATTTCATTTTTATTTATTTACAATATTTTTAAAAAATTTATTCAAAATATAAACTATTAATTCTTCAATTTTTTTTTCAAGATCTTTTAAAATACTAATAATCATAAGTGCTATAATAAAATATTTATTTTTTTAAAGAAGGGTGAAGTTAATTATGGATGAATAAAGTAAATGAAGAATTAATTAATAATATCAGTATCCATGAGGCTCGTGGGGTACAGTCATTTCTGTTGATGAAGGAATTAGGAAACAACACGTGTCCCGGGTGGTGCATAATCTACTTTGTTATTGTTGAATAAATAAGCTCATCTGTGAGAAGAATCTATAATACAAAATCTTGCATTCAATCGATTGTACTTTTTTTTTATTTTAATTTATTTGTCTTAAAATATTTTTTAATTTTGAATTTCACGTAATATACTTATGTTATTTTTATTATGAGTAATTACTTATAGTTATCTTTTAGCTGATTAATACAAAGTTATATTCTTTTGTTAGTATATGAAAATTAAACTCGTAATAAAAATGTGTTAGAATAATCACAATAATAATAATTTTTTGAAACTTTTATTTATAGGACATGTAAAGCTACATCGTGATGTGAGGAAATGCGAATATGAAGATGTTCATATTTTATGGGATATGCTGAAAAAGAATGAAACAAGGGATGCTACTAAATCTCCTTCCCGACGCAAAAAAGTTCGATTTTGGGATATTATTGATTGGGCTAAACGTGCCCCCTTCATTTGCCGTAGCGTGTGACAATATGTTGTTATTGTATTTTCTAGTTTGCAAATATCTCTAATATCCGCATATTTTTAGCAGATGAATGATATTCGTGAACTCTTTCATACTCTTAATTTCACTTGATTGGATTATGAGAGTTGGTTCTAGTGGTAGTTTGAAATGTTGCATGAATAATGATATTGGAGTATATTTTCGAAATATCTTCGAGTGAAATAAGCTAGTTTTTTAGTATATATAGTGATACGTATATTTGTAATATAATAAATTTATAGATGAATTATTCTATTTCTGAGGTACTGTTATAAACTCATATTTTTTAATTTATGTAGGCATAGACTCTGATTGATTATTGATGCATTCGATTTTATTTCTCTCAAGGAATAAAATAAGTGAATATTTTTTTAAATAGAACCAATTATTTATTTTTCGAATTTTGACAATTCAACAAATGATATAATATTCAAATTTATCTCAAACATGTTTAAATTTGAACTATATCATCAAGAGCAAATATCAATCATCAATTTGCTAAACTAACAATAAAATCTGACAAATTTATTTTGGAATGATAATGATTTATTATTGTTTTCAAACTTTTTACAACAATGTCTACTTAAATTAAATTTACTTTTTATATTCGAAATCTAAAATCTCTTTCTTCGAAAATATTATATCTCAATTGTTATAAGTTCGAAAAATATTATTCTATGAAAGAATACATCATACATAATTGTATCTGAAATTACCTATAATTTAATTACCAATCAATTTTTTTTTCAAATGTGTACAAATTAAATGATAACACTTGAATAGAATACCCGATAAAATTTTTGCGATGTTGGGATGATAGGGGTAAGTGCACATATAAGCATAGGGCCCCAATTTGCAAATTTATCCACCATAGGGATAACTAATATACGGGGTTAGAATAACGAAATTTATATTTAAAATTAAGAGGTCAAATACATGAATGAACTTCGAATAACTATAATTGATATTCAGACATTTTACATGCACTTCAGCTATATAGTAATCATTTTTGCCTGCACTTTGATTATATATGACTTTGATTCAGTAATTTGCATTTGAAGTTCATGCACGTACGTTTGATGTGCAGTTGAAGTTTTTATTTATTTATTTTTTTCAACAGAAATTTGTTGTTTGAATTTCAACAATTAAATACATGATTCAACAATTCTAATAACCTCACCTTGAAACATAATTTTAAATGTTATAAAATAGCAAACTCTAACCATTAATTTATCAAGACAATAATAAATCTAACCACCCATTTTGCAATAATTTTAATTTGCCAATGCTTTTAAGCTGTATCAATAAAATTCGTTAATCCAAACTCACTTTTCGTATTCAAAATTTAAAATACTTCTTCAAAACATTATACTTAATTATCGTAAATTTTAAAAATATTTTTATACAATAACGACTAAGAAGATTTTACGAATGATAGGGAGACATAGAGCCCAACTGTTCCTGGAGTCTAGTTTTGGCCCAACCAGTATTAGTCAAGTTGGGCCTTTTGTTCCAAGTCTTTTTTAACATTCGAACTCAATGTCGGATCAAAGGATTGTCTCATTCTTACTATCACTTCTTTTGAAAGGACCAAACTATTTTTGATTCATCGTAGGTAACTGATGTCTTTATCGCGCTAGATTGGAGGACATGGAGATGGAGAATTAAAATAAAAGCTTAACAGTTTATCGAGTTTTTGTTATCAATTTAATTTTTAATATTCTTATATTATTTTATTCTTCGATTTTATTATTATATGTTATTTTTCTCTGCTTAAGTTATCATACTATTAGGTGTTGTTACTGTTTTTTCCTCTATTATTTTCTATATGATTTTTTTCAATAGTGTGTTTTTTTTCTTACTGATGTTGATATACTGTTTTAGTTGAGGGTTTATCAGAAACAATTTCTTTACTTTCACAAGATAAGGGTAAAACTGCATACATATCGCCCTCTCCAGACCTCTCTGTAAGATTGCGCAACATATATTATTGTTGTTTCCTTTATCACACAAATTCGTTTAGAAATATCTTGATACTCGTATAGATGGGATGTGAGATTTTATCATATCTTAAAGAATCATATTAATAATATATATATATATATATATATATATATATATATATATATATATATATATATATATATTTAGGGCAACCAGTGAATCACTCGCATGGAGCCTCCCGAGTGAGGTCAGGTGATGGTCAACAATGTACGCAGAAAATGTTGAGTTATGAATCTCTTAGAATTCAATAATTTTAGTATAAACTTTATATTTGTGTTTAAATATTCACATGATATATATTAGATAATTTATCAAGAATTCAGTGAGCTATAATTTTTAAAACTTAAAGTACATAAACTCAAAATATTAACTTCACCTCAATATATATATATATATACACCTACCCATTTTAATAGGATTTTCAATGCAAAATGAGGAGTCCAAAGCATATGCGCAGCAACTTGCTTAATATATTCATTTCCTCTTTCCTATTTGTATGTGTTTTGCCTAAACTTAGGTAAGCAAGTGAAACTCGAAAACGAAATCTTCTAAGACAAAAATTTGCACACAAAACTATGAGCAGAATACAATCTTTATAATTGAACAAGAGGAAGCTTTGCAGATGAAGCGGGCGACGGATAAATAATTGTTTTTGAGTTCACATTGAGATTCGGGAAAGGTTTTTTGCTCAAACAGTGAAAGGTGCATGTGTTGATTCTATTTCTTTCTATGAGTTAGTAGGTGAAAAGAAAAGACGAGTACTTAGAAATCCGTCTGACACTGAAAGCTGCTGCCATTGAAAGAGAAGAGAGCTCCTTGACTTCCAGGCTTAGCTCTTTTCCGGTGCAGATGAATAAACTGATATTTTCTCTTTCAGTTGCTGCTCCGAGAAAAGAAGTTTAATGTGATTTGGTATTCTCGTACGTATTATAACGAATAAAATTCCCGTGAGAGGGTGGATGTAATCCAACTCGAATGAAGTGAGAGGGCTGAAAAGGAGGCTCGACCTACTGGGGGAGGAAATTTTTTTTTTACTCTCGACTTTCTCTTTTCCTTTATCCCGTGCCTGGGAATATATGAATGTCTTTCTTCCAATTTACTACGATTTCCGATTATAGAAATGTAAATTTCACAACAATCTAACCAATATTTCTAAAGCGAGAAGCTTTTAACATACACATCAAAACCCAAGAAAATGAAAACTAACCAACTGAGTAGGACAAGTAAAAAACCAAACCCCAGAAAATGAAGTGAAAAAAAAAATTTGGACCATTTCTCGATTTGTGCGTGTCATCCTTGCGCAGGGGCCATGCTAATCTTCTCTGTATCGTTCCAATTTTATCAGATGTCCCCGAAGGGACAAGCATAATAGCTTTACATTCAGCTAAATAAACACAGCAAAGTTTCTTTCTGCAAACGATGAGGAACAAATAGCGGGTTGGGTTTTCTCATTGGCACGGGTCTGGACTCCTTTTTTCGCTAGTTTCTTCGTCCCACTCGAACAAGCCCAGCTGCACCTGGACTTATAACCATAGTGGGTCGGCCTTCTTATTTTAGTTGGTTTGCTAGTTGAACAGTGGCATAACCTTGCTCTCCCATTGTCTTCTTTTGGAAATTAGCTTCAAAAGGAATGAGTTTCAAAAGGAATGATCCATTTTCTTAATGACACTGTTCAACATTTTGTTTATATTGGGTCCAATTTATTTGGTAAAAAATCAACAAATGTGTACTCTTCTATTTAAAGACTTTTCATGTATCAACTAAACTATATCATATAAATTAAAAGGGAGAGACTATATCTTTTGCTTTTGCTATTGTTTCATGCCCATAGAACCCAACTGAGCCTAGAGTATTCCATGCTATCCCCCAATTTTAATACAAATTAATTAGGGGCGGGCATGGCACGATTTGGTATGGTATTTAAAATTTCAGTGTAGTAATTTTGGTATTTGATTCTTAAAAATATTATATTATTATCATATCAAATTAATTCGGTATGGTTCAATATTTTAAAGTTTGATTTTGATATTTTGTGATACGGTAAATCGGTAACCATAGTTTATTCGACTTCTACTTATATATACTTGTACAATAGAGAATTATTACTTCAGCTTTTGAAGAAATATCACTTTTATACGTACTAACATCTTACATTGTAAATATATTAAAAAGAAAGTACAAACAATTTCCTTCTTGAATTTATTACAGTACTCAAAGTTCCGATGTCTAAATAACTAGTTTTGTACTAATACTATTTTATATATTTACTAGTATTATAATAGTAATATGTATGAACGATATATGTACCTATATACTTCGGTATGGTATTCGGTATTTCAATATTTTTTTTTATAAATACCAAATACCACATCATATACCAAAGTATTTTTAAAATCATACCAAATAGTACTACACCATATACCATAATGTCAAAACCACAATATTAAAAATTTCGATTTTGATATAGTATTCGTTATATATCATGCCATGCCCACCCCTAAAATTAATGATTCTAAAGACTAATTAATATTCATAATCAAACGTGAAATAAAATAATCTCGCATTTTATCCCAAAATTATTATCTGTGGTTCCACCTACCTAACGACCCGTTAGAGATGATAGACTGCAATGCTGCTTGTTCTTTCTACAGAGTCCACAATAAGGAGCTTTTAAGAAGTTACCTACTGGCCCTCACTTATTTTTGAAAGGCTGAATTGATATGCCTATCTGGTAGCACGAAGATGGGGGCTATTTATTCGATCTGGTCAGTCATAATAAAAGCAATTTATAATAGGACTACTGTTATTTATGTCTACTGTTCATTTCTCTTCTTTTTTTTTTCTTTTTTTTTCTCAATTGGCCATGCTGGCATCTTCAAAAATTGTTGCCTCTTATCTCTAATTTCACAGTCTATCAGCTCATCAGGCGAAGCCGTGACAGAAGGTCCAGGTATGAAAACAATGCGATAAAATTAGATTTTCTGATCTTTTATAATTTAAATAGAAGAAAATAATTTTTTTCAATTTTTACTATATATAAAAATGAAGATTTCTTATATGCAAAAATAAAAATGCCATAAAACTAACTTTTTTAAAAAAAATAAAAGACTGGAAAATCATTTTCCTCCCAACTTCAATATGACATCAAGTCAGAAGAAGTCCTACATTAGAACCTTTCCTCTATCCTCTAATGAAAAATTTTCACGAGTTTGGGTAAAAATAAATGGACTAAAAGAAATATAGTAAACTTAAAATTCTATCGTTATTTAAAACTTAACCTTAGTTTATCTCCCGCAGATTAAACTTTTTTAATCTTGAGTATGTTATCTTATCTCATTCAATTTAATATTATAATTTTGAAATAACTTTATTCATGAATCAAACTATCACAATATAATATTGAATTTTGAGCAGTGAAAATCGTAGTAAGAAATTGAGCAAGAAAGCAGTTGAGTGTACTAAAAGGCCATAAAGAGGTAATCTATCACATTTCTTGATTTTTTACAATTTGAACAAAAAGAAAATAACATTTTTATATAATTACATCACTTATATATAAAAATGATGATCCCTTAAATATAAAAATAATAACTTTTTTTAATAAAAAGATCAAATATATATTTTTTTATTTTATAAAAAATTAGAAAACCATTTCTTTTTTTCCTCGTAAAAATAATTTGATATCGTGTCAACCAAGAGCTCGCTTTCCACTGCACTCCTCGCATTCAATTCGCTTCATTTACTGCTTCCTCGCACTGTTGTCTTCCTGCAATTCAAAAACAAAAGAGCAATTACTCTCTCATTTACTGTCTCCTACTTCAATACTCATTGCACTGCAGTATACAGAGACACGTTCTTCCTCACCAATCTTCCTCACAATGATAAATAAATAAATTATTTCTTCATTTTTAAAAATATCATGGTAATAAGTTTTAAATATAGCCTCTATAGGGTGTGTTTGGTATGGATGAAAATATTTTTTTTTATAGAAATTAATAAGTAAGTTTTTATTTTTTTAAAGTGTTTTATAAGAAAATAAAAAAAGCATTATTGCAAAAATATTTATATGTAATATAATAAAATAATGTTAGATAGAATGGGTGGATCCACAATAAGACATGCGGGTTCACGGGAATCTAGTAGCTTTTGTCTGGACACTCTCTATATATATTTAGAAATTTACTCCCTCTGTCCATTTCACTTCTCCACTGGTACTAAAAATTAGATATCTTAGTCTGAAAAATCTGACACATAATTTATCATTTAATTCTTAATTTATCTTTATAGTTATTTTTCAATATATTGAATTTATTATATTTAAAAGGTGATATAAAATTATTAATTCTATTTATTGTTTTTTAAAGAGTATACCAAGTCAATATTGGACAAGTAAAAATAGAGAGAGGGAGTACTAAATATCTATAAATATTTGATTGTGAATTCACTTATTATTATATAATAACTTAAAGTCATTACAGAAACCGATAAATTTCAAATCTTGAATCTGTCTCTTAGACTTGGGGGGTGGCGGGGGCAGAATTGTCAAGGGAGCATTGG
>JACEIK010000061.1:558065-568188 GCA_018107945.1 Datura stramonium
ATGATGTTCTTTCAATTTCTTAAGTGGTATACTCAAACTAAAAACATCACTTATTTCGAAATAAAGAGGTAACTTATTTTTTGGAAAAGTCATTTCGCTCATTTTTTTAAAATTTATTTCTGCAGTGTAAATCACCCAGAAAGTCCTAACATGAGAAAATTGATCCGTACCAAACACACCCATATAGGCTGCAACATGGGCTAGAACACTTTCTTCTCCTTCTTCTTCTTATCTCCACGGATTTTCTGGTCTCTTGTTGGGTTTTATTTTTTTGAATCGGAAAATAAGGTGATAATAGGCGGCTTCTTAACAAACTTTTCAAAATAATGGGCTCAGTATAGTCATATTTTTTTCCCCTTTAAATTAAGAGTGTGAAGCAAAAATATCAGATCACTCTTAATTATTTTCCTCCAAATTTGTGAGCATTTCTTACTGGCATTATGAAGACTTTCTTTGGGCTCTCCGTTTTGTTCTTGGTGTTGATGACTACAGCTTTGGTTTGCTCTGTTTCCTATGGAAAAGAAGGCACCTCATCGACTACTCCTGGTACACATTTACATTTAGCTAGCGTTTTGGCCGTAGATTTTGAAAATATCTGTTTAGCGGTGAAATATCTTCAAGTGTCTAAAATCTGGCTCAAACCAGTTTTGACCGATTTTTGGGACTACTTCTGTTTATACAACTTTAATTTTTTTTTTCCAATTAAAATGCATGTCTACACGCAACTTAAAACTCAAATTTTTAAGTTTCAACTTCAAAATTTATGGCCAAACGGGATCTAAATTTTAGCCTAAGACTGCCATATTATGTGTCGTTACTCGTTCATTGAATTTTTTTTAAAAAATTTTTGAACCAAGTTCATGCTTTGCCTAAATGCCTTCAATCTATCTGTTAATGTGAAGTGTTTTAATGGAAGAGATTTTGCATGTCTTTATCTGTAGTATAGATGCAACCAGCCGGGAGAACGGTCTCAGTTATTGCAGTTTGTATATTATCTCCCTTTCTTGAGCTGAGAGTGTATAGGAAATAACGATTTCTTATAGAAATACCGTTTGCGTACAGTATGCGTACAACCACGTTTTGTAGGATAAGTGGGTATGTTGTTGTAGTATATTATGTCTCTTTTGGTTAGAATTTGTGTCGCAATTCAATTGAATATAAAGGATAGGAGACACAAGTCATAGGTGTTTCAATCTATAGTTTATGCTAGGAATGTTATGAAACTTAAAATTGATGCTAGATTTCATTGAAACATTAGGAGTTAATTACAACTTGGGATTCTAACGTCAGTACATCACATCATAGTTCACTCTTCTAGTTAGCTTTGGGATACGACTAATCTGGACTTGCGCCTGGAAGTTTCACTTGGAAGAAAGGTAAAGATTTTCAAAGACGATTTCATTCCTAGAACTCAACCTGAGATATCTGTATAAGGATGAATTGATACTTAGAACTTTACCGCAACCAGCTTTGGTGGCCAATTCATGTGACTTTAACTCCCGATTACTTTCACCATTAAAGAAAATTCATATAGAGGCTCTAAAACTAACAATAACAGATAGAATAAACTGATAATAAAGTAAGCAAGTTGCTTAGACGAGATCACCTCACTTGTAGGATTACACCGGAGATGTCGTTGTTTACTATACTAAGAATCTTATAGGTGTTCAACTTTCTACTTTACAGTAAAACTTCATTTCAGTTAGTTAAATGACTTTCCCTACTAAAAGTATATGAAGATCCATTTCACTAGATCTTATATAATTGAATGACAGGAATGTCCTTGACATGGCAAGAGAAAAATGATCAATTGACAGTGACCATCAAAAACAGAAAGCTGCAGGTACTTGCACTTCTGATTGTTACATTGCTCTTGAACTTGTTAAATTGTTTCTCTCTATTTCTTGTTAGATAGTTTTAAATATTTATAATTAAAGTGGGATTGTCCCTCAATTGAAATTCAAATATGAGTTTGAAGGCTTTATAAATTAAACAGCCCTAAAATTTCAATTTCATTAAAAGCTTAAATTTTATGAATCTGATGACTATTCTGAAGGGTATTCTTTTAACTATAAATTGAAGCCGTTTCTAAAGAAGTAGTAACTAAGTTGATTTGCAAGTATATTTGAATTAATACAATTGGTTCGATGTTAATTATTTTAAAGATTAAATTCATAATAGTATAATTCCTAATAGAATATAACAATTAACAGAGGATATCTCTTTAAAGATAGTGATTATCCTGCCTCAAAAGCCTACCCATGATGTTAAAAGATTGGATCTTGGGCCCAATTTAACCTCAAAAACTAATTCATGAGGAGAGTATTGCCCGAGCCACCACATTAAGGAAACCAACCATTTCTTTTTCACTGGATATGGGCAATTTAATTTGGGGCTTTCATTGATAAACAATTATTTGGGATGAGTCTTGATCTAATACCATATTAAAGAAAGAGATATTGAGCCTAATTTAACCTTAAACACTAGCTCACGAGGGGAGTGTTTTCCAAGCCATATTAAGGAAACCAGCCATTCTTTTTTCATCCAATGTAGCCAATTTAATCTGGGGGCCCATCATCGGTAAATAATAATTGGGATGAGTCCTGCTCTGATATTGTGTTAAACAAATGGATCTTAGACCTAACTTAACTCCAATAATGGGCGGGTCAATAACTTACCCAAACTTGAGCAGGTTGGGTGGGTTGGGTTTGATTTTGCCACCCCTATTGCCCGACATACACCTCACGCTCAAGGTTGTACATTTGGCGCATGAACAATTTAATCTGAGGGCCCATCATTCATACAACGATAATTGAGATGGATCTTGCTCTGATATCGTGCTAAACAAACTTAACTCCAAAAATCAGCTTATCAGAGAAGAATTGACCAAGCCATATTAAAGAGACGAAATCATTCCTTTTTCATTCGATGTGAGACTCTTCTAGCACTTGATTAATCTACTCTCTTTTTTTTTTTGTTCAATCTATGTCGAATCTGCAGGGGAATGGCTATGGACCTAGCACTGATGATGATGAAACAGGAGGGAAAGTAAATCTGGAAGATTATCGTCATCCAATGGATCCAGTTCCAAGCTCAAAAGCTTCAGTAAGACCTGGGCCTATACAACATGGGACTCCTCTTATGCCTTATATTCCCAAGCAGCCTGCACCTCCTCCTAGTCCCTCCAAGCCTGTTGGGCTTCCGTAGGCTTATTATTATATGCCCACGGAACATTTAGCTGTGCTACAACGTTAAATTTAGAACAATCTAATAACTTCAAATGAAACAATGTGTCTTTTTTATTTTGCTTTTCTTGTGAATTTTAATTGGAGCGCACCTTGTGTGTTACATCTTTGTATTTGTACCTTATCTGTTCCGGTACGTACTTGCTTACAAAACAAGTTATTTATGCTCGGCGAGTACTCCTTATGTCTCAATGTATTTGACTGGACGTTGAAATTTAAGAATAAAAAAGCGATGAATCCGATCTTCAAATACCAAAATTTGTGTTCATTATATCATTTGAATACAATTTCTTTGTTTCTATTAGTTAAGAGACTACGAAAATACTTGAGGGGATTTTGTTCTGTAACCGTCCGACATTTAACAAACTCAAGAGTAACATGGGTCAATTTCTTTGGTTTCTTAACGATTGGGCTGAGCCAGTGGTTTCGTCAAAATGTTCACACACTTATCTACTGAGACAAGTGTACACATATTTTCTATTTTAGGATCACCGTTTAAATTTTGCTTTAAATTTATTTATTTTAAAATAATTTTAAATATATTACGTCTGAAATTATATTTGATAAAACCTAACTTAAAAATAAAATATCTGAAGATTGAACTTTAGCCATAATGTCAATTATAATGTGTTGAGTCTAGCCGTATTTGTAATGTTAATATATGACTTTTCAATCATATAACAACAACATATTTGGCGTAGTTTCACGTAGTAGATTCGGGGAAGAATAAAGTGTACACAAGCTTTACTTTTATATGAAGATAAAGAATTTATTTCAAAAAATTCTCTGCTCCAATAATACATATCAAAACATTACGAAAAAGAATATAATAAAGATATAACAACTAATATAGAAAACGTCATTTTTCATCATTTCATTTTCCTTTATTTATTTTGGTTGTAAGATCATGTTTTTTTTTGTGGTGGGTCAAGTGGTCTCAAATCTTTTATAAAGATGGTAAAAAGTGTATATGGTAGAAACGTGTACAAGTTTCACCCAAATTAATTTTTCCCTCATTTCAAATACTCCTTAGATGGATTTATTAGATACCTATTCATTTAAATGCTAATCTTTCATTTTTATCATTAGTAATCAACCATAGACGCAACTTTAGGATATTTTAATGCAAAAAATATAATTTTTACCCCACAGTTAAAATTATGTGGGTCACTAGTACTTGAAAGGTTATTTGAGTTTTAAGTAGTGAAGTTTCATTATTTTAACAATTATCATCCAACAATTATAAACAAATCCCCAGAAGTGAAAGTTAAGTCATAGCCTTCCTCTAACTACCATTATTCCCTAATATTAATGACAACTGATCAAAGACATTAACAAGTGGACCTACTTATGATCATTAAGTACACTTGATGTCGATGTTGATTCTAAGTTGTTCCAATTTTTAGGAAAATGGTCATTTGTATTATAACTATATAGATTAAAAATTAAAAAATAAAAAGATAAAAATAAGTAATACTTACATGAAACTTTAAAGAGGACCACCAAGCTAGCGGATCGAGAAATATTTGCTTGTGAATGTCCTATTCACCGCCCGAGCTTTCCGATCAACCATGAGCTATAGATTGTTTGTTAAATTTTTAAAATCAATTTATTTTGAAAAATATTCTTAAAGTGATTTTCAAAAAAGTATATTTGATGAGAAACGGTTTGTGTTTGACTAATAAAATTTAAACGTATTTTTAGCGACGGTGTTCTTAAACTTTTTAAGCGAATTTTTTTACAAAGTGCTTTTAGGAAAAATAACTTTTATTTTAGCTTATTATTAATGCAAAAATCTTATTTTCTCAAAGTTTGGCAATAGCCATAAGCTTTTTAAAATAAGCACTTTGGAAGCAAAAAAATTTTGGTCTATACTAAAAATTTGGCCAAAATGGCTACTAATCTTTACGGCTCACATCGGGTAATTTTATATGTTATAATAAGTAATTTATACTTATTTTCAAGATTATAAATTTCATATTTTAAAGAGCACCTGCAAATATCATTTGAGTGATAAGAAAATAAAAAATAAAAAATAAAATTAAGAATGTGTATAACTTAAATTCATAAAATAATTACCTTTAGAAAAATCAAGTCGTACTATTAAAAAAAAATTATTATTAAAAATTTTCATTAAAAAATGTTAAATGGTCTTTCTCACGGATATTACGATCGGGTGTTGAGCAAACAAATAATAATAATGTTTTCATATAGAAAAATCGAAAGTTTCGTTATTCGAGTGAGAATGCATTTACCGTAAATGTATTTTTCTGTAGGCGCTTGAAGGGATATGAATGAAAAATCATATTTTATAATATAAATTTCTTATTGATTCACAGTAAGAAAATTTTTTATTTCTAATAGTATCGTAACTTTGAAGTTCTCTAAACAGAGTAGTTATTTGCATTTAATCAATAGGATATAAGCAAGACAATAAAATAATAAAGTTTAACTTCGATATAAGCAAGACAATAAAAATATAAAGTTTAACTTCGACATACTAATCATCTAAATATTTTACTTAATCACACTTAAAAAATATATTTTACATTATCACATCACTTAAATTTCATAAACTAATCATTTAATTTTTTACTGAATTAAATCACTTAAAAAATAATTATAAGCTAATCATATATATAAACGAGATTAATAAATATGAAGAATAACTTACATTACCTACTCCAATGTATTAAAATATATGCATAATCTAAAACCCTTTTTCATTGTAAGAATAAATAGGATTAAATCCCTAATGTATTTGTGTGCCAATTTCCTTGTTTAGCTAGCTAATTAGTAATTAATACTAAAATGATCAGAAATGAAAATTACCATATGAGATATTTCCAATCGCTCCCCCACCCCCTCCCTTGTACTTGTTCATCGTTTTCCTCAACCACCTAACATGCTAGATATGATTGAGGATATATATATATATATATATATATATATATATATATATATATATATATATATATATATATATATATATATATTAGATAATTAATTTCATTTGACTTCCTTAAATATTTATTTATTTTATATTTTTAATCCTTAACTAACAATCCTATTTCAATCGTGGCTTATTTATGCATATATCCCCTCCATTTAAGTTCATATTTTTAAAAATGATCTCAAATTATTTATTGTTCAAATTTAAGACAAAATTAATTAGTTCCCATTTCCTCCCCCCTGCATTTTAAACGTATAATAGTTTTCTTGAAGACTATAAAGTCTGAATCGAGAGGATATCATTACTTCTTAAAGTTATTAATTAGTTTATTGCTAGGTGTTTGTATTTAGATTTTCTACTTATTTCTATTGACATGCTAGCAAATTGACATTGTTAATTGTATATCTATCAATAAAAGATAACACATAAATTGAATAAATATTTAACAGAGAAAAATTATAACTTTATATAAATAAAATTAAAATAATTTTAATTAATGAGTATATTTTTGAAGAGACGTATAAAATAAAAAAATGGTCGTCAAGTTCCAAGTAACAATTTGCTTTCCCTAGATAGTTCAATTTCCAAATTGCGTACGCAAGGAATACTTTCTCCTTTGCTATATTCTCAATATAAGGAACAATCTTAGCTTGCACCTTCCCCATATTAATTTCTGCCTCAATTCCCTCAAGTGAATATAGAATTTTTACTATTATTTGATCAAGTATGCTTACGTAATTTATTTTATTTTTAATTCATTTATAATTAGCATGTAATTTATTTATGTTTTACCTCAGTCGTTATTCCTCTATGACACAAATAATTTATATCTGTCCCCTCTAATAAGCACCCCCCTCCCCCCACAAGAAAAGTGTGGATAAGGAGGGAAGATATATAGTTGTCTCTTTGTGATCACAAGTAGAGTTCAAGTTGACATAGATAATACTTAGTTATTCCTTTAGTTTCAAAATATTTATCACATTTCATTTTTTTGAATTTAATTTGATCGATTAATTTTCATAACTAAATTATAAATTAGATTAACCCCGTATTTTAGAAATAAAATTTAGATATTTAAAAATCTTATTAAAAATATTATAAGTAAGAATTCTTTTCATGTTGGTATGATGAAAAATTAAAATATTGATCGAAAATGGGCAGCGCGTATAAAGTGAAACTATATGACCAATAATATTCACATTCTCCGGTGAAATAAAATAAGAGAAGTATATATCCGATAAAATAAATTATTAAATAAAGATGATTTTCGTCCATATAAATTAAATTACAATAATAATAATATATATAGTATAATTTTATATAGTATAATTTCATAAATAAAATCTGAAAAAAATAATATATCGTATTCAGTCTTACTCTCGTCGGGTAAAAATGAAAAAATTATTTTCAATAAACTCTGTGGCTCAAAGTAACCATATATATCAAATTATGCTGGCTATATCCTCCAGACTAATGCCAGTGAAATGGAGAAAAGTGAGGTTCTTGTGAAGGAAAAGAAAGATATTATAAATTGAAAAGAGAAAAAAAAAGAGATCAAAAAGAAGGGAAAAAAGATGGGCTCCAACCAGAAAAACATAACACCGATTAAAGCATTACAAGATAATGATAGAAAAGGAGGGGAACTTTATACATATATACGTAACATACAATACACTACAAAAAAAAATTATATAAATAATTTTTCAAGCGAAATTCGACGGAATTTGACTCGTCAGTAATGTTTCTAATAGGGTTTTCTTGGAAAATCTCACCAATGAGCTGAATTCAGACAAAATATTTATCGAAAATTAGTGATATTTCGATTGTAGTAATATTGGTTCATGTGTAATTCGCTTTCTTCTTATTGTTGGGAATTGGGGAAAGAGAAGCATCAATGAATACACATTTTGTTGTTTGTCCATGTGAGTTATCTGTATTGCTCAAATTCTTTGAAAATATTATTTACGAATCTTCTTAGAATATATTATTTTTGAAGGATCATACACGGAGTAAACATTATTTCTGGAGGATTTGAATAACATAACAAATCATAGAGCTATGAACTCCACTTAAGCTAAAGTGGGGTGGGTTAATTATAATTAGGTTCCTTGCATTGGAAACAAACCATGTTTATTGCTATTATTATATAATTAGTTGTTTCTTTTGAAAATAATAGCATATGGTCAAATTAGGTGATAATATCTTCGAAAAGCAATCAACCAGCTTAAATAAAACACAGAAGAAAAAATGATTACTACTAATTACCATGATGATTATTACTTTGTGAAAAGTTATCGATTGGTTATCATCATAATATTCTTCACTATTGCTATACATTAATATCTATCTTCTGTTTAATTTCTTCACTACTCGAATATGTATGGAGTAAATTTTCTCTTTTACTTGCAATTATTGGATAGATATTATATTGATGAAGTAGGGTTGTGTGTTCGACTTTTTTAAACTTCGATTCGATTTTCGATATAGCATCGAATCGAATCAGTTTAGTTCATATTGGTTTTGTTTTTTTCATTATGGTTTAATTTTTCTAAAACAATTATTTCAATTTTTTCGATATATCAAAATTTCGAAATTTTTAAACTAAAAAATTGAACTTTTAAGAAAAAATCGTATCTGAATTAAAAAATCGAATGAGTTCAATTCATCTTATCTTTTTTGGTTTTTGATATTTATGTCCAGTGCTATAATAATGAAGTGTGCTAGAAAATTTCTAAAAAAATCGATGCCTGGTTGAAAAACAAACTCTAGAAAAGGAAAAAGATATTATCAATGAAGTGGCTTCCCTTTATAAATGATGCTACAACACAAAAAAGAAAAAAGAAAAAAGTTGTAGTAGAAGTTTCTTGCTAGCTAAGGCATAATTAAAGTAGTGACTATATGATGGTCTTTTTTTAAAAACATTTTTGGGGGACCTCATATTTGCAATAGGGGTCCTCATTTCTACAAACATAATTACTTTTGCTTAATTAGTGATATATGCATATAATAACTTGAATTTAAAATTTATAGATTTGAGATTTTACTTCTTCTATTGGAGTTATAAACAAATTAATTTGTACATATTTAATGAATTTCTTTATCAAGACATATAATGTTGAAGAATGAAAAAAGTTCCGAATTGGTGGTTAATGAGATTGTGATTTTTCTTATATGGACTTGGGCAATTCTCCCTCATAAGCTAGTTTTTGGGGTTGAGTTAGACCAAGATTTTATTTTTTTACATAATATCAAAGCAGGACTCATCTCACTTGATGTTGGGCCCCCAAATTAAAAACTGTTCACGTACCAGATGTCCAGCCATGTGTGTAAAGTGAGGTGTTGAAGAATGAAAAAAGTCTCACGTCAGTGGTTAATGAGATGAGTGATTTCTTTATATGGACTTGGGCAATCTGTCATCGTAAGCTAGCTTTTGGAGATGAGTTAAGCCCAAGATCCATTTCTTTACATATAAGGTTATTTGGACTAAAATTACTTTGTTCGGCCAAACCCAAGAACTCTACACTAGCTAGCTCTGCTCCTAAATACAATCAGACCTCTCTCTATATATTATATGTTTTATATAATAACATTTCGCTACAGTAATTAATAATATCATAACAAACGAAGATATAAAAAGATTTGACTATCAATTATTAATTATAAGAAATAATTAGGCAATTGAGCAAAAGGAAAAAGAAAAAGAAAATATGCTAGAAATGGTTAGGGGGAGTGTAATAATCATCAATTAGTCCCTCGTGGCTATAGTTAAATGGCAAAAGTTCTACCAAATCGCAATTATCTTTGTTGAGATTAAGAAACGTGCATTGTTAATTAAACAATACAACGATCTATTCCTTAACTACCACTCTCGAAGAAATTATATTTATAATTTATTAATGTTTTGAGATATAATTTATTCATTATG
>JACEIK010000062.1:16061-146435 GCA_018107945.1 Datura stramonium
CTTACCTTGCATACTCAGTACATTCCACGTACTGACCGCATACTTTCTATGTTGTATCGTCTCATGATACAGGTCCCAGTTCTCAGGCTCATCCTCACCCATAGATAGATTCAGACTTTCTCTCAGCGCACATGGTGAGTCCTCATTTTCCTAGAACTACATGTTCACACTCTATGTTATTCCTTTCAGTTTATGGATGATGGATTTGTTGGGGAGTTGTCCCATTAATCCTCCTTTCATGTCTAGAGGCTTATAAGACTACAAGTTGTATTCCGCCATATTGTATAAGTCTTGTACAGATTTTCCCTTATGTAATGTTATGATTACGCTCTTTATGATTAAGTCTTCCGCTCATGTGATTGAATTAGATGTATGCTCATTCCATGGGTCGACTTGGAGTCTCTCGGGGTTCCTTGTCCAGTGTCTATGATCCGGGTGTACATTTGGGTCGTGACAAAAAATAATGGCGCTTGCATAGTCAACCTCACATTGATTGCAGCAAACACATTCTCCACCCCTCCCGACAGTAAAGCCATGATCCTATTTCAATCAACAAAATAAAGAAAAAGTGAAGGAACAGATCTAATCTAACAAACTAAATTGATAATGGTAGATAGGACCTATGTCAAAATCCTCGACAACAGCTCCATAAAATTTGATCATTGCTTAAATTCGCTCCAATCTTTGAAAGTGTAAACAATCAATGAAAATATAATATCCAATTGAGAGTCGGAGTCAAATATATACAGGGACTTTGGTAGACCTAAACTGTCTAGCACTTGTCAATTTAGATATCTGAGTTTAGAGACTATTCAAATTAGGGTTAGGAGAAATATAGCTATAACTAAGGAATTTAAATTTCTTTAGATTGTAATCAAATAATGAGAAGTACTAGGGAAGTGACCCCAACTTTGGATCAATCCCCCTAAATCACCCAATATGAGCAAATTGAGGATAGGCTATTGATGAACATGCAAGTAATCACTTAGGCAAGCAATAGTTATCTTTCTATAACACCAATAGTGTCAATCTACCTCAATTTTATCAAATTGAAGAGAACTCCCTTCTATCCAATTTCTTATTTCCAATTGAAATTCATCCTATGTCTAGGTGAATCCATTTAAGGGCTAACGCCTTGAGCTATTGTTGGTTGATGCTAACCCAACCTAAATTTGCTTTTTCAAGCACCATAAAGGCCATTAGGTAGGATTGAATGACTTTTATCATCAATCACACTCTACAAATCAAAAATAAATTAAATGTTCTTAAGCCCACAATCAATTTTACCCAATTGACACCATTAGGGTTCATAACCCTAGATTTGGATTTACTTACCCATAGCAGCAAGAAGAAAATAAAGTAAGTAATTAAAAATTCTTACCAATGAAATTGCCATTTGGAGAAGAAAACTTGAATTGATGAATTTAAATCTTCAAATTACAAAATGGATCTACTCTCTATACTACGAACTATGAACTACTCTAATCTCTACTCTATTTCTCAGTCTCTACAAGTCTATGTGAAAAAAGGAAGAGAGAAATACTATTTATACTAAGCCTCAAAAACCCCTAATTCATTTAAAATCGAAGGGTCCCAGGCGTGTTGACACGGACCGTCCTTGGGAATGATGAATCGTGCTATGATTCGCTGATTAAAATTGGATTCTGTCAAGTTGTTGTCCATCCATTGATTGGTGGACCATCTTCTAGAAAGAGGGTTCGTCCTTCACTTCTTTCTCTGACTCTTACAATTTTTCTCAGGTGATCCGTCTTTTTCTTGACGGTTCATCTTCTAAAAAGATAGTCCCTCCTTCACATTGTCAATTGTTGACCTGTTGAAAGTGGTTTATTGATCAGTTAGGACCTTTTGGACACTTGAATGTGCAAATCGTCCTTTTGAGAGATGGTCCTTCTTCTACTTTGTCTTTTGGGAAGACTTGTGACTTTGACTCCTCCATTCTTCATTTTACTTGAGTTCCTAAAACATAGTATAATGAGGTCAATTTTTACTTATATTAGTACCTAAAGACATGCAAATCACTATGAAACAAAGAAAAAATGTGTCATTAATTCCCACACATTATTTATCACAAAAATCCTAGCTAGATAATATCCACACATTTGGTTGTGTGTGTTTTATGCATTTGTCTCCTTCTCAACACAATAAACTTTTTGTTTAGTCTACTGAATATGCTTTTAAGGTTATAGTACTTCATAGAAATATTTTACTTGCTATGATCCAAGTTTTAATAAATTTCATGTTTCTACAAATGCTGTTTTCTTTTGAAAATCAATATTTCTTTCCTACTCATGTTGAATCATCTTCTATTTATTGTCTTTCTCCTACTCTTAAGGATCTTTCATCTTCTTCTAAGCGTTTCAAACATGAATTTTTGTATGAATAATATCGGGCAATTTACCTGATCTCAAAATAGATCTACCACCCGAGACTGCTCCTCAACCAGAATTTGAGACTTCAAGGCTTTCTCCTCTTGAGACTACTTGGCAATCTATCAAAGTATCTTTTACTCCTAATTGATATGACTTTTTCTATACTTTATCCACCATTTTTATCCAACTTGTTATTCACAAGCTTCCAAGTATGAATGTTAGCTGAAAGCAATGAAGGAAGAAATTCTAGGTCTTAAAGAAAATTAACACATGGGACATCGTTTCATGTCCTTCAAATGTCTGCCAAATTGTATATAAGTGAATCTATTCAATGAAACTTTATTTTGATGGAACTCTTGATTGGTAGAAGACTCAACTGATTGTCCTTCGTAACAGACCAGAGTATAGTATGGATTATGAGGAGACTTTTGCACTAGCAACAAAAATAAATACGGTGCGAACTATTATTACCATTGTTTCTTCACAAAACTGACATCTTCATCGAGTGGATGTTGAAAATGATTTTCTCCAGGGAGATTTCAAAAAATATATTTATATGAAATTGCCACCTAATTTGTTCTTATCACCTAGTTTGTTGTTATCACCTACATCAGATGTATGCAAATGGAAGCGGTCTTTGTCTAGATTAAAACAAGCTCCCAGAGCTTGGTTTGATAAGTTTGGATCTGCAAATTGAAACTCTTTTGTTTCTTCGATAAATATCTACATGTTATGTTCTTATTTTGGAATATGTAGATGATATTATTATCAACAAACACTGATTCTTCCTTAATCACTAGTCTTTAATAGAAATATAAGGATTCTTTTCATTTGAAAAATCATGGTAATCTTACATACTTTTTGGGGATAGAAGTTCATTATGACTCTTTAGGTGTGTTTTTAAATCAACACAAATATACTCAGGGATTTGATTTCTTTGGCCTGTCTTTAATAATCTTCCTCTATAGATACTCTATCGAAATTGAATGTAAAGTATCATTGTGGGGAAGGAGATCTTCTTCCTGATGCAACTTCATATCTACAATTAGTTGGGAGCCCAAATTGTCTTACTATTGCTCAACCTGATAACTATTTTGCAGTTCAAAAAGTGAGTCAATTTATGCAGGATCCTCACTATCAACATTTGGTGGTTCTCTATCGCATCACTCAATATGTCTTGGAAATATCTACTTGTGGATTGTTATTTCCTAGTGGTTCTCTGATTCAGCTTAATGCATTTAGTAATTCTAATTAGGTTGGATGTCTTGATACTCATCATTTTATCACGAGTTGGTGCATGTTTATTGAAGATACCTTGACTTGGAACAGCAAGAAGCAAGTTCGTGTTTCAAAATCATCAACAGAATCTGAATATCGAGTAATGTTTACTGCTTGCTCTGAGATTGTTTGGCTTCATGGTTTACTTGTAGTAATTAGATTTTCTCAATCTAATCCCACTCCTCACCATACCGACAACACAAGTGCCATTCAGATTTCTACCAAACGGGTTTATCATGAAAGGACCAAACACATTAAAGTGGATTGTCATACTACCAGAGAAGTTGTGGATAAAAGAGTCATTATTTTTTTACATATATCTAGAGACCTTCAAAAAGCTGATGTATTTACCAAATCCATGGCATGGCAACATCATCTATTTTGGGTAGGCAAATTGATGCTTTTTTATCCAATCACATCAATTTGAGGGGGGATATTAGAATGTTAGGAAAATTCTAATAGTTGTACAAATATGTAGTAACTCTATATATTTGTATAATTATTGTCATTTTCCATATGTAATAGATACCAAGGATTAATGTATCATATTTTCAAAGATATTACAGCTACGAATAATAGATATTTAGGATGTAAAATAACATATTTTTAGCCATGTAAACATAATTCTTCCTATTTAATGGAAAAACTCTCAATTTGAGAACACTCATTCAATAAACTTAGAACTTACAAGAGTTGTGTATAGTTTTTTGCAGGGTACTTTCTCCTTGAGGATTAGTTGCCTAGGAGTTCTTTTCTGCTGGATTTATCCTTTGTTTATAGGTTTAACTTTATATGATTTTAACCGTCAAGTTAGAGTTAGTCATGTTAGTTCTTCTTTGTTGCCTTTAGAGGTTTTCATTTATGTCCCCCTTCAATATACCTTTTTTTTCTATAAATACATATGGTAGGGGTCTGTGCCAAATCCCCATCACCATAGAAGGTGAAAGCTCGTGTGGAAGATTTTAGTAAGAAAAAGTAATCCAATTAATGATAGTAGTTAGTACTTTATTTCTTTGTATGGGTATTGATATTCAGCTAAAAGTATATATTTATATTACATTATCACCTTATCCCTTGTGCATACTTGTGTTGTTACATTGTTATTTTGGATGTTGTAAACTCATTACGAGTTTTATTTATGTAGGAAATAGGTTGAATAAACACGATAAAAATAAGGAGACTTGACTTGATTTGAAGCAAAAGAATGAAGATTGAAGGATGCCCCGGCTCGTCTGAGGTCCACACATCACAAGACAGACAAATAAGCCAATAAAAAAGAGAAAGCTTGAAGTTGGCTAGGTTTTCTATGGTCCTTGTGAAGCGAGAAGGTAGCTGAGCTAAGAAAAAATTATCCAGAGTGTTTTATTTAGCACCTGTAATTTTGTTCACATGATAGGTCATATAAATAACTTACAAGACATATTGAGAAGACACACACAACTTTTTAAGGAAGAAACCCACGAAGAACACAGTATTTCGGAGGCAAGAACACGCAAGCAACGAAAGTGACGACAATTTGTCTTGGAGTTTCACCTTCTTCCCTCGTTTTACATGTTTGTTATGGAATTCTATGAAATGTTCTTAAACAATATTATGAGAAGCTAGATCCCTTATCTAAGGTTTTGATGAAACCTTTTGGAGGATGATTTCTTGTTCTGTTTTAATATAATTTAGCCCTCTAATTTCTCTACTTATTGAACTACTTATGTATTTTAGCTGATTGAATGGCCATCAGTTGACTATACATGTTTATTATGTATTTCTTGAGAAAGAATACATATTTAAATTATTATTGAACAACATCACTTCATAGGTATATGAGAGATCAATACTGTGGATTTAAAAGTGGATTTAGAGATAATGAAGCTTTGACATGATCATAGTGAGCAGTAAGAAAATACTAGATAGATTAGTTCGAGAGAATACATCTAGTAAATTATAAAGATTTCTCCAGAGAGAATTGCAGTAAGTAGAGTGTAGAGAATAAATCAGCGAGATTATAGGTAATGTAGTGAAAAAGATTTTGATAATTGGAGGAATAATATCTCTAGACCTCCTTAATCTTGTTTTCAACTTCATTCTCTTTAGTTGATAATTTTTACTGTTTTAATATTTGCAAGTTAATTAGTTATAAATAAAAATCTCAATATTTAAAATTAAATAATTATTCGAACATATTTTCTTAGTGATATTGAACAATTATTACTAACGTTAGTTATCTGGATACGACTTCAAATTTTAGACCAGAATATATGTAACACCCCAAAAGTCCCTAAGATCAGGCTCGAGGGATGAAATTGAGAAAATAGGAAAATCTGCACCAGGTCACATGTAATGCCCTGGAAATTAAAAGACTCGATCCGGGACTTAAATAAGAAAAATCTGGAAATCTGCAAAACTTTTCACAGAACGACTCACCTAACGGGTCGTTGAGAGACCTAACGAATCATTAGGTTAGTCTTTGGAAGGAGGATTGAGATATGATAAGGGAGAGGAAGTGTACCCAACGGAAGACCTCACAAGTCGTGGTTAGGCACCACAACCCGTTAGTTTACTCGTGAGCAGGCGTGGTCAGGAATTTAAAGAATTATGCAGTGTACTTGATGATTTACCTAAAAACTCATTTGTGGTAGTAACGAGTCGTCAGGTCCCTCGTGGTGGCCTTCCGGGTTTTTCAGGCAGTGTACCTAACGAGTGTGACCACAAATCGTGATAAGTGACCACAACCCGTTGGGTGACTCGTTAGGATCCCTGACTGTTTTTCCCTGTAACTTTCTAAGGGCTATTTAGTAACTTCCTACTCTCCTAATCTTTAAACTACATCACTTTGGACATAAATTCAGACCTATTAGTGGGAATGATTGGCCTCTCCCCCTTATTTCCACGTTCATTCTCAGAAAAAAATATCGATAAGTCTTTCAAGAATTATCAGAGCAAGGTCCAGGGTTTCTCATTCATCTTAGAAATTCAAGCTTACTCCTCAGTGAAATTTCTTAACCAGGTATGTGGGAATTCAACAAGGGAATTGTCTTTCCCTTGTGTCCCCCAAAACTCTATCATCGTTTCTCTAGTAGTTTTAGCCCTGAGTTTTCGAATATGAAGAAATTACATGTTTTTTTTGTTAATTTCACATAGAATGATATCCATGCTCATTATTGATATGATCTCCATCAGTTCTTACCTAAATTTTTGATGTTCTTGCAAAAGTGGATTTAAGCCCTAGATTTTCGAGTGGAGA
The DNA here is from genome assembly GCA_018107945.1 of Datura stramonium. Classification (NCBI taxonomy): domain Eukaryota; kingdom Viridiplantae; phylum Streptophyta; class Magnoliopsida; order Solanales; family Solanaceae; genus Datura; species Datura stramonium. The sequence goes on from JACEIK010000062.1 coordinate 22,968, forward strand.
TTATTTGCGTATAAAATTCAATCTAGTTTGTGAAGTGTTATTTTGTCAAATAAGGGACCTCGAGAGACCCCAAGTCAATGCAAGGAATAAGCATTCACTAACTCGTTCAATAAACATGAAGAAAACATAAATAAAAACTCAGTGGAAGTCTAACTTTACATAACAACAACAGGAACATCTGAAGCTGAATACATATCTAAGTCTGATAAGCCTCTAATCTGGACGAGCTGATGGGACAACACCCCCAACTAGCTCATAAATACTGAAACTGAAAATACACTAAAAAAAGGTCTAGTCCTCGGAAGATGAGGACTCACCAAGCAAGCAAATGCTATCTCTAATAGGCAGATATGAACGGGGTTGAACCTGAGAACTCGATCCTGCATCATAAAATGATATAACATAGAAAGTATGCGGTCAGTACGTAGAATGTACCGAGTATGCATGGTAAGTAAAACCACTAGAGCAATAATAGTCTTTCAAAACAAGTCATACATATATGATAGCCTTTAAGGGTAAGAAAAGATCACAAGCATTCATTATGAAATCATTCTTATTTAATACATGGTCATGCATGGCTTTGGAACATCATGACTAAATCCCAGATGAATCAAGGCTAAATCATAACATTCATATCAAAAAGCTGAACAATGAGTTAAGCCTTGCTTTTAGAATATGCATGCATAATATAATCATCATGAGTAATGGATATGCAAATTCAAATGATATAGATAGTGGAAGACTCATCACTTAACCGACAAACCAAGATAGAGCTTACGTGGTCCCAACTATCACACTCAAGTGGGTAGAACCGTCCATAACCTTGCTAGGGTGATGGACGATACCATGATATCGATATCAAGCTCAAAGGACCAATCGAGCTGGGGATAGCTCACATGGGAGATCCCAATAATATGATGGAATCCAGCCTATGTTGGCGCGTAGGTTTTGGGGCATAGGGTAGTCGATGCTTAACCCGCTTGGTGCTACACTCTTCTCCCAAAACATGCATCGTATAAATACGAAGCTCAACATCCTCTAGTGACAACATGAAGTCATGCATAACTCCAAATCGTATGAAACGAAGCTCAACATTTTCTATTGACAAGCTCATTATGAAATCATGCATGCATTGGAGCATATAAATATGAAGCTCAACAATGTCAACTCGAAAAAAAGCTTAAAAGTAGAATCATGCTAAAACTCAACATCATGTGAAATGAAGCTTAATGGAAACATACATCTCAATTATGAATTCATGCATATGAGAAGCTTTACTACGACATATACCACAAGCTCAAGAGTAGTGTGAGACTTTTCTCCAAAATCTTGTGGTAAGGGTACTTTAGAAATATCACTTCATTATCATCAACATAGGGAACTTTCCACAAACCTTACCATGCTTGGACCCATTCAATTCATTTGAAAACATTATAATTTGGGAGTTTCCCAAAACAAGTAATAAAATCAATTCAATAGAAATCATCATCTATACTCAACATGGAGGCACTACCAAAAGCTTCATTATACTTGGGTCAATTCAACCTTCTTTGAAAACATTATCAAAATCATGGGTGAGTTTTGAAACATGCTTTCATCATCTAATCTCATCATCATCATCATTCTATTAGGAACTCCTACACATGGGGCATTTTAGATTCAATTGTTAGAAAAAATTATTTTGTAAAAGAGATATTAAAAGATAGAATCGCCCAAGCTCGATATATCATCAATATCGACTCAATTAATCATACCCATGAGTAGGAGCGTAGAATGTACAATTGAATGAAAACCCATACTTGATCATCTCAAATAAACACAAATTGATAGGGAATGGGCATGGGTGCGGAAAGGAGCACTCATAGCCTTACATACCTGGGATTGAAGAATCCAATCTCTTCCTAATTGCCCAGCTGAGATTTCCCTTGAAAACCTTGAATTTCTCCTCACTTTCTTCCCTTCAAGCTCTCACCCTTTCATGCATGAAGAAAATGGCCTAGATGGGTCTTTCTCGGCAAATCCTCTGTTGAGCTTAAAACAACGTAGTATAGGCCCTTAGAACTTAGGAATGACATAAAAGCCTTACTTAAATCGCTGAAAATAACTTTGTCGGAGTCACAACGGACTGACGGCGGCCTCGTTACTAGGGCACATGATCCGTTGGTTCACTCATCAAGTACACTGCCTCATCATTCATGAAAATTTAACTGGCTTGGTGGCCCTCTAGCGGGTCGTTAGGACTGAGATGACTCGTTAGGTACCACCCGTCAGGTACACTAGATAAGCTTCACTGTCCTTTTCTAGAACCACCCCATGATTGACATGGCGACTCGTGGTGTCCATTTATGAGTCGTTACATTGCCCGTGGGGACCTCCCGGGTCCTGCTTCATCCCAAGCCTAGCCAGGAGTCACTTGATGACTCGTTTTTGCCCCTCTTCACGAGTCATTAAAGGGACCGTACTGCAACTGCTGCAATATGTTTTCCAGTGTTTCTCCTGATTCACTTCGAGGTCCGATTGTGAATTCCCGAGGCACCAACAATGTTACACCCCAGAATTTTTTTGATGATTATTTTATGGTTATATGTTATATTAAGGGAATTATGGGTTGTATTTTGTCTGTAGGTGAGGAGGGAAACGTAGCGACAAAGGGAAAAGCGAAGGTATGTGAAGTTTGTAAATAAGGGTCAAATTTAAATGGACATATCTCCAAATATATAAGGATTCAGAGGTCTATAGACTACTGAAAATGAAAGATTTTTGAGTCTAGTTTACAGTGAAAAAAACCACTCATCAATAGGAGTTCGGAGTAAAAAGTTATGCTCGTTTGAAGACAGCACCGTCAGCTAGAAAAGCGCCCATGCGTGCGGGCGCACGACACGGGGAAGGCAGTACGCGCGCGCACGCGGGCGTCGCACGGGCGCTCACGCGCGGGCACTGCCCAGTCTATATGAAGTAATTTTGAGCTAAAAAGCTCATTTCTACTCCGTTTCACCACTCATTCTTTTTCAATACAGCAGAGAATTAAGTGCTCTATCAAATGGTGAAAAGATATACCAGGTAATAAACTTCACTCTTGTCTATTTTGGGCTTTGAAAAGAGAATCTTAGAAGGAAGTCATGACTTGTTGTTGTCTTGTGGTTTATTGTGGTATTGCTATATTTTTAGATGATTCTGAAGCAGGAAACAGTAGGGTTTACTCCTACTTCTTGATAACATCTCTGAAAGGGTAAGTAATTCCCTTTTTGATTTCTTTAAGTTTATGAGGTTATAACTTGGAGAATATTGTAGTATTGTGTTGTTGTTTCTTTGTGTGTTTTTGTGGCATGTTGCTGCCCAATTTTTCTAGAACTTTGGTGAAGTGAAGTATCTGCTTTTTGGGTTTGTAAATTTGACTTTGAAGGATCATAGGAGTAAGCTTGAAAGGAAGATATTCGACAAAATTAAATTAGGCGTCCCAAGGTATGTAAGGCATCCCTATTTTGTTTCAAGCACGAAATCTTGTTGTTGATTGGGCCAATGTTCCTATGTTTTGTGTTCCTATTGAGGCATACATGATTCTGCCCAAAGTATTAGAAATATTTCATAGAAGGCTTGAAGAGTTAAATATGCTTGCAATGAACAAATGTGAAGTGGAAGGCATTATTGTTATGGTTATTATTGTAGTTATAAATTGAGTCTAGAGTCCCCTCAGCGTGGGCACAGTGAGCTGGTCCTTTATATTATTTCATGCATGTCATATCAAACGTGTTCAAAATTCTAGTTTCTGTCTGAAGTTGTAAAAAGGCAAGACGACACGCAAACAAACTTAACTAGAAAACAATTTTAAACTAAAAAAGGTAAAAATGAGAACAACGAAATGAAAATTTCTTGCAATAGTTATCCACCCTCTTATGAACCTGGGTATATAAGGCCAATGGGAGATTGCTTGATTTCTCTCCCTTTGTACGTAGAAACCATCTTTTGGGCAGGGTGATTAGGGCTTCTAATCCATTTATAATGATGTAAAAAAGCTTTCTTGAGCTCCTCGGTTGATTACAAAGTTGAGAAATAAATCAGCAGCTTTCGAATTATGGTTATAAGTCTTTATTTGCCTATAAGGCAACTTGGAGGATTGCATATGAATTCTCAAGTTGAACAAATCCAAACCTCATATTCTTAAGTAATGTCTTACAGTCCTAAGTTATGTTGAAGTGTATTATGCTAGAAGTTTTCAAGAGATCATATTCGAGAATCATGCTAATGTCTTAGTTAAGTATTTGAAGTTGCGTACCAGCCTAAGAACTTAAGTCTTTATATGTATTTCCAGTAGAGTCTTAATGTACATTATTTTCATATTATAACATACAATTGAATTTTTTTCAGTTATATTCAAGTGACGCGTCTATATATTTATCTCTTGTTATGTTATCTTGAATTCCCTAAATCCAGAAGAGTGATTCTCCCCTTTGCAATGTTTCCAATATCTAAGTAAGTATAGCACAAACTATGAAAATGATCAGTTAAGCTTAGAACTTCTAATCCTATGAAATGCTGGAGGTCACTCAGCTAACTAAATAAAGGTTTATATGTTAGACAGGAGTCTCATACGTTATATGTCTGTAATTCAGCTCTCAGCTCTACGTTATGTTAAGCGTTATATAATAACTCCAAGCTGGGTTAAGTCCCATGATTTCCCACCAAATAGAGGCAATTAATTAAGAAGTGCATGTGCTCATCGGCGTGATAAGGTTGGCAATGAAATTCCAGCTATAGTTGTCGATACATGTGAAGGAACAACCCTGTGGGTAGTATATATATGTAGTTCACAGATGTCAAAGGATTGTATAGAAATGGGAATCTATGTGCTTCTACTCAAGCAATGCGTTAAATTGGTAAGACTATCTATAGGACATTGCTTGTAAGTCTTCTAAAATTCTTATGTTAGCTAAACCTCCTGAAGGTCCGACGAGTCGCTGAGTTGACATGTTTGTATCTAATTTGACAGCTTTACGTGATATATGTGCACACTTTCTAATTTTACATGGTATATGTGCTCACTTGTATTTATATGTTCTGAAAGAGACAGATTCTGACCATAGATTAAGCATTTGTCATTTCAATGTAACACGTGTTAAATTGACTCAGTATAAGCTTTATCGGCTCCATTAATGATTATGATTGAGAATGTTTTTGTTTTACCCATAATTATTGCACACCGGCTGGAAATGTTTTTATTTTACCCGGTAGTACACACCGGTTGGAGATGTTTAATTTTGCAGTGATGCACACCGGCTGGAAATATTTTTATTTTACCTCAGTTTGCATACCGATTGGAGATATTTTTATTTTACCCCAGTGTGAGGTACATCATATGGAGATCTTTTTATTTTACCCCGATGGTACATCGGCTGGAGATATATTTTTATTTTACTAGTGTGGTACACCGGCTGGAGGAATTTTATATATGGATTTACGGTTGGCTGGTCGCTGGCATTATAGTTATAGTTTCTTTCTTATGCATTTAATTCCATTTCATCTTGGTATAAGTTATTATCAAGGTTTCAGTTTCCAGGATTCAGGTTGTTACCATTCCTTATTCCTAGTTCAGTTATCTTGAGTTCAGTTATGTTATAACAAGTTGATATCAATTACAGGTTGCAGAGTTCCAGATTATATTTATCCTTTACATGTTTATGTGCTAAGTTAGTTATTACAGGATTGTTATCTCGTGGTTATAGTTTCAGCCTTACATACCAGTAGATTGTATTTGTACTGACGTCCCCTTCTTGGGGACCTGTCTTCGTGCCGCAGGTGCATGTAGGAATCAGGATGGCCCATTTGAGTAGCAGTTAGTGAGATCATAGATGGTTTGGTATGCTCCTTTGTTCTGGGCTAGAGGGCCTAGTTATTTATGCTTGAGTTTTGAGATATGGTTATGGGTAGGTCGAAGCCTTGTTCCGACCATCAGTCAGTTTACTATTTAGAGGCTTTGTGGACTTAGTGTGTACAATGGTATTCAGTTTGTGGCCTTTTCGGCTTTTTGTTGTTTAGTTTAGCATACTCATAGCCTTGTTTGCATTTCAATTGTTTACCCTGTATTGTTGAGACATTATGGGTCTAGTTTGTTATTCGATTGATTGTGATAGGTGGCCTAGACGACCTAAGTGTTACAATTAAAGATGTCATATAGCCGGCTTTCCAATCAGTCAGGTATGGGGAGCCAGTCGCGCCGTCCCCCCAGTTATGGGGCGTTACAGACTTGGTATCAAAGCAAGTCGTATCCTAGGGAGTCCCAAGCCGTGTCTAGTAGAGTCTTGCTTATAGGTATGTTGTGCACCATACTTATAATCAGGAAGCTACAGGGCATTTAGGAGTTGTTTCACATTGTTCATTAATAGATCGTGCTATAGAGCAAAGATGTAAGAGGTGTGTTAAATCTATATCGTGCTTATGTTTAAAATTCGCCTCCCGAGTAAGGAAAATTCCTACGAGATTTATTGGCCACACGATGTTTGAAAGGGTCTAGTTGGCCTCCTGCCTATACGAGAAATAGATTAGAGGCTCGAAGCGAGTTTCCTATTCCTCGTACCATAGTTCCTCCAAGTTCCAGTCGGAATTACTGCGAGAGGGGATTTAGCCCCTCCTGTTGTTTCAGATTCGCTAGAGCTAAGAGAATGTAGAGTTATTGATCCTTCAGCACCTGTTGTACTTTCAGGTATATCAAAGGGATGAAAGTTTTGAGAAAGAAATTCAGATTTTATCCCGAGCAGTGACATTTCAAAATAAATAGTTAAAATTAATGGTAGGGTCCAAGGGAACTTTTGAGGCTCTAGTGCCCATAGGTTTTGAGCCTAAATCCCCCAGCCTTCACGAATCCAGTACCACCACGGGAACTTCGACGGGTTCGAGCTAATAAGGTTTCGTATTGAGCAGGGTAGCATGGTATTTGCAAATATAGTCTCGGGTTTAATCCTTTGGCCCAATATTTTTTAGATAGGGTGCCATATGAGGGATAAGTATATCAATTGTATTAGGTTTGAGACCCCATTTGGTCCAAGAGTGTTTTGAAGATATCTACCTTGACAAAAATTATCTACTGCTTGGATGCTAGTATTTGCTCAAAAGATGGATGATCTTATTCACCGTCTCCCAAGTAATGACAAGGTAGTGGAACAGATTAAGGAAATAAAAAGGTCGATAAGACTATTTAAGGACCCTTGTAGTTCTTGGAGACTCCGGCCAGCCAGAAATTCAATTTCTCCTTGAGATTCAGTCTCTACTTTGTCCCTAGATTAGACTGGTTTATTTTAGCGTCCGTTGCAAAGATAGGCAGTGACAGGTTGTGAATAAAAGCAAGGAGTAAAGAGCAACTTCAGGTTTGACACTGATTATAAATGTTAAGTGGTTAAGTTGTGTTCATTTTTTCCTGGATATTTTCTAATGGTATGAATGGAAAGGTGGAATTGGAGTAAATCATAACTCCCATGGTAGTGTATTAATTTGCTTAGGGTTAGAAAAGTTACCGATTTTATGGTACTAAAGCATGTCTATCATACGTCAGACAAATAGATGGAGTTGAGTAAGTACGGTTTGATAAGAAGCGGCAATAGAAAGAGGATGTGCTTACCAAAAATAGAATGTATGTTTATGACACGAGGCAAGGAAAAGTTAAAGATGTTATGGCTAAAGTTACGGCTACCGAGGTATAACCCTCATTCGAAGTTAATAATTTTAAGGGGGAGGATGTTACACCCCGAAATTATTTTTGATGATTATTTGATGGTAAATGTCATATTAAGGGAATTATGGGTGAGTATGTTGTCCGTAGGTGAGAGGGAAATATGTGCAAAGGAAGCGAAGAGTATGTGAAGATTTGTAAATAAGGCTCAACTTTAAATGGACATATCGCCAAATATATAAGGATTCAAAGATCCTATAGCCTATCAAATGAAAGATATTTGAGTCTAGCTTGCAGTGAAAAAAACCGCTCATCAATCGGAGGTCGGAGTAAAAAGTTATGCTCGTTTGAAGACAGCACTGTTGGTTAGAAAAGCGCCCATGCGCGCGGGCGCCGAGACAGGCAGGCAGCAGGCGCGCGTGCGAAGCACGTCGCAGAGGCGCCGCACGCGGGCACCGCCGGCGTGCCTATATGAAAGTAATTTTTAGCTAAAAAGCTCATTTCTACTCCGTTTCACCTCATTTTTGAGTAAATTCGAACAGTAGAAACATCAATGGTGAAAAGATATACAAGGTAAGAAACTTCCTCTTGTCTCTTTTGGGCTTTGAGAACTTTGGAGGAAGTCATGACTTGTTGTTGTCTTGTCGTTGATTGTGGTATTTCTGCAATTTTAGATGATTCTAGGTAGAGGAAACAGTAGGAGTTTGCTCCTACTTTGGGTGATAACATCTCTAAGAAAGGTTAAGTAATCCCTCTTTGAATTCTTTAAGTTTATGAGGTTATAACTTGGAGAATGTTGTAATCTTGCGTTATTTGTTTCTTTGTATTGCTTTTGTGACATGTTGCTGCTTAATTTTTCAGAACTTTGGTGAAGTGAAATTGCTGTTTGTTGGGTTTGTAAATTTGACTTGGAAGGATCCTTAAGGAGTAGGCTTTAAAGGAAGACTTTCGGCAAAATTAAGAATTAAACATTCCAAGCTATGTAAGGCCCTATTCTTATTTTCAAGCAAGAAATCTTTTTGTTGATCGGGCCAATGTTCTTATGTTTTGTTTCCTATCGAGGCATACATGATTCTGCCCAAGTAGTAAAAATACTTCATAGAAGGCTTGAAGAGTTAAATATGCTTGCAGTGACAAATGTGAAGTGGAAGGCGTATTGTAATTATGGTTATTGTTGTAGTTGTAAATCGAGTCTGAAGTCCCCTCAGCGTGGGCACCCATTGGGCTGGTCCTTTATAATATTTCATGCATGTGATTTCAAATGTGTTCAAAATTCTAGTTGCTATGTGAAATTTGTAAAAAGGCAAGAGGACGACACGCAAACGAACTTAATGCTAAAACAAATTTTAGATAAATAAGGGTAAATGAGAACAACGAAATAAAAATTCCTTACAATAGTTACCCACCCTCTTATGAACATGTTCTAAGGTATATAAGGCCAATGGGAGATTGCTTGATTTCTCTTCCTTTGTTTAGCTGACTAGTTAACGGTTTTGAACAAACGTCGTTGAACTTGAAAGATAGAACTCGAATTTGTAAATTATTGATATTTCTACGAAACCATCTTTTTGGGCAGGTTATACATGGTTTATTAATTTTAGAAGGTTATACGAAAATAAGTATATATTTACGCTTATTCCTCCATTCAAGTAACACGCTAGGGCAACAAGAATTGTCTTTGGGGGAGTGCACACTTAGTAAATTTACTGTAACTCTTATGCTATCTGAACCTCCTGAGAGTTGAAAAGGCATTAAGTTAAATAAGAGATATAAATACATTATGTGGTAGTGATATAATGAATATTAGGTCACCTTGCATAAATCAGCTAGAGTTGAACGTTTGTAAAATAGTAACTTAAGTTAGAGAGAAGCTCTCTGCTATACCCCTAAACGTTTATGTTAAGTTATCGATTCTAAGTGTTGAAATTGTCTTCCATGACCGAAAAGGGTGATCCGAGGAGCTTCTAATCCATTTATAATGATTGAAGCTTTCTTGAGCTCCTCGGTTAATTACAAAGTTGTGTAAGTCAATCCAGCATCATCCGAAGTACGGTTATAAGTCTTTATTTGCCTATAAGGCAGCACTTTGAGAGTTTCTTATGAATTCTCAAGTTTAACAAATCAAATCTCCTTATTCTTAAGTAATGTCTTCCGTTCCTAAGTTATGTTGAAGTGTATTATGCTAAGATGTTTTCAAGAGAATCATATTCCGAGAATCATTCTAATGTCTTGGTTAAGTATTTGAAGTTGCGCACCATCCTAAGAACTTAAGTCTTTATGTATTTCCAGTAAGAAGTATTAATGTACATTATTTTCATATTATAACATACAGTTGAATTATTTTTAGTTATATTCAAGTGACGCGTCTATATATTTATCTCTTGTTATGTTATCTTTTGAATTCCCTAAATTCAGAAGAGTGATTCTCCCATGTACCAATGTTCCTAATATCTAAGTAAGCATAAGCACAAACTATGAAAATGATCCAGTTAAAGCTTAGAACTTCTAATCCCTAGGAAGTCACGAGTCACTCAGCTAACTAAATAAGAGTTTATATGTTAGACAGAAGTCTCCTTACGTTTTATGACTGTAATTCAGCTCTCAGCTCTACGTATATGTTAAGGGTTATAACAATAACTCCAAGCTTCAAGTTATAAGTCCCATGATTTCCTGCAAATAAGGCAAATGAATTGAGAACTGCATGTGCTCATCGGCTAGTAAATAAGGTTGGCAATGAAATTCCAGCTATAGTTGTCGATACATGTAAAGGAACAACCCAGTGGGCTGTATAGATATGTAGTTCACAGATGTCAAAGGATTGTATAGAAATGGGAATCTCTGTGCTTCTTCTCAAGAGATGAATGGGTAAGACTATCTATAGGACATTGCTTGTAAAGTCTTCTAAAATTCTTATGTTGACTAAACCTCTGAAGGTCCCGTCGAGTCACTGAGTTGACATGTTTATGCATAAAATTTGACAGTTTTACGTGATATATGTGCATTTTCTAATTTTACATGTATATGTGCTCACTTGTATTTATCTGTTACGAAAGAGCGATTACGACCACAGATTAAGCATTTGTCATTTCAATGCTACACGTGTTAAATTGACTCAGTATAAGCTTTATCAGCTCCATTAATGATTATATTTAGAATGTTTTATTTACCCCGGTAGTGCATATCGGCTGGAATGTTTTTATTTTACCCCAGTAGTGCACACCCGGCTGGAGATATTTATATTTTCGATTGTGGTACCTGTTCACTCCTAATTACACGCAAGTGGACATTAGTCGTACAAGTAATAGTGGCTTTATTTTTAAAGCCAGGTATCGAACCCACAGGGAATAAGTTAAAAATTTCTAGTTTTAGGAATAAAAAAAATAAAAAAAATAAAAAAAATAAAAAAAATAAAAAAAATAAAAAGTTAATGTAACTTTAAGTGAAAAGATTGTAAATTATAATCTGAGCAATACTTTGAACAAGCTGAGGTTAAGGAAAAACATGTGATATGTAATTTATTGATTAAATTGCAGTCAACACTTCTCTTCGGTTGTTAGTCGGGAATTATTAACCAATGGATTGGGTCTTTCGAACTCCTCTCCAATTAAAGAATCATGAGACTTACATTACACATTTATGTGATGCAAACACTTCATATTCTAGCAATACACAACAAATTCCATAGATGACAAAATATGACATTACAGATATATTTCTATTCTGAATGTCAATCTTCTCTTAATTTATCAACCAAGACAAGAACATATACTACAATTTCACATCTATCCAATTAATCTTCCTTTTCGGAAATAAAACTTGAATTCTAGGATTTACATTAACAATGGCCAAGAATTAATGTAGTGAAAACAAGAATTAGTAGAACAACCGTTGTAGAGAAGATAAAAACTGAAATAACATCAATTTACATACTACTGCGATGATCCTCAACCTCAACCAAAAGGCGAATTAGCCACTCATTTTAATGATTAAACATCTTCAAACAAGTAGAATCCATACAAGAAATTGAAGTTTAAGAGAAAAAGGAAGAAAGAATTAACCCAAGAACTTCTTCAGCTCAACTGTCTTGATACCCACGTTGTAGCTTGGAAATGTCAGAATATTAAAAATAAAACCTAAGTTTGTTATACAAGTGAGAAATTTCTCGAAATAAACTGGCAACGTGGCACGGAGGGTATTGCGGAGCATCAGCTCCATGACACGGTCCTGTCGCAGAGCTTCACTGGAACTTGGATGCCGAATTATTATCCCTCAGCATGGCACGAGGAGGGTATCGTGGAGCCTCGGCTCCGTTCCACGGACTTTGTCCGCGCACCTTCACTGGAGATCCGGGTGTGCAGTTAGGTCTTCCTCCACCGTGTCACTGAAGTGAACGCGGAGCATAGGCTCCGTGACACGGTGCCGTACATACCTTCACTGGAATTCAACTCAACTTCCCGCTAAATGGGAATGCCTCTGCGATGCTGGCGTGACACGACCCTGTCGCGGAGCATCAAGTTTTAGCATTTTCTTGCCGACTTCCGAGTTTTTCTTCTGAGTCCATTCTTCCACTTCACCAACTTGTAGATTAGTTTCCAAAATTCATTCTAACTGCAAAAACAATAACTAATCATGTTGATTAGTATAAATCCCACATTACATAAAACCACATGAGAATGTACACATAGAAATGAATAAACAAGTCCAAATTAGGTAATAAAGTATCACTTGGGCATGCCAGTATGCCAAGATCACCTACCCACACTTAAAGCCTTGCTCGTCCTCAAACAATCCTTTCACATCTCATATGAGTGAAGACTCACGCATAACTAATTTAGCAAGACAATTCAAGCTATGACTATAAGGATTATTTAAGATAGCAAGTTAAAAATAAGGCATGCATGATTTAATCATTGAAATGGCTGCAACTATGTTAAGACCCCCTAACCTCAAGAATCGACTCTCACGCTTAGCAAACTCATGCAAATAAACCGATCAATAAATCCACTTGAATGTTATCTCTCATTAGAAGCATGTTCCATCACAACACAAGAGAGAGTTACCCCATTTTTACTTCAAAAGAATTTCAAATCACAAAAGGTATGGTTATATGAATAAAATTACGCTCACTCTCTCGAAGAATTAAGCATGCATCATGTAGTGAACCATAGCTTTCACTTATTATTTACTCCACTAATTTAAGGATGTATGAACGTAAGATCAAGTAGGACTTAATGAGTTGTAATGTAAGCTAAGGGACGGGTAGGTACTATTCTAGCCAGTAATAGTGACTATCTTCCCCAAGCGCTTTAATACATCCCACATTCACTAAAGACATCTCCTCTATCTTCTTCTCATTCTTCTCACTCTTGAATTTTCTCTTTTTTGTTCCCATTTCTTTAAGCACACTCAGCTTACTAGTAAAAAAGCGTATTTAAGCAAAAATTTTATTTACTTTCTTACTCTCTACTAATAATCAATCATTTTCAAACAAGTGAACCTTTGTCCTTTTCTCAACTTCCACAACTTCTACTTTTCCTTCTGTTTCACGCTTCTCACTCCTTCACTCTTTGGAATTTTTCACTTAAGCGCTAAAGTTTTGATCAAATTCACGGCTAATGAAAGAAAAGGATTAAGCTTATGTTGTAACTATCACAAAATAGGCTTAAGGCTTAATGGGGCTAACTAGGATTTAACTTTCAAGGTAGGTAGGATAAGGGATAAAATTTAGGTTCATTCAAAGAAATTCCTACATCCTCTCCTACAATCCAGATCGCTTCATTTTTTGTTTTATATACGCACCAGGCTAGTTCTGGACACTTCACAGTAGCATGGAATATTAGAAAAACTCGCACTCATTGCACATGCTCAATTCAATACATATTCGCAGACTCCTAACTCAGTTAATTACAAGAATTCAAAATTAAGCTTTAATCACATCGAGTCGAATTCTAGAGCCTAGGTGTCTCAACATTTTAAAACACTTGCATGCTTCCATCCTAATCACACTTGCATCTTACAATATAGCACATAACAAGAATGTTGAACCATTAATTAGCTATGTGTTCAAAGAAATCTAAACCTACTGACTAAATTTCCCTTAAGACGGTCATCATCCATCAATCGCAAGGGAACAATCTCTATCTAAGACTTCGGTTCAAAGGGAATATTCTCGGAAAAAGCACAGAACAAAACCGAGAACCCAAATAAAAAAAATAGAAAAAGTAAAGTAATAAAAACAAAATAGAAAATAACTTACACAGCAAATAACTTATACAAATAACTCCTTAACAATTTATTACTATTATATCACCAGCACCAACACACACAAGCATTAACAACATAACACGAAACACGATGTCACACATTAAACATCCACAGAAACACAAGCACATCACAACCTTAATACACCAGCACCTAACTTCTCCACCCCACACTAAGTTGGAACACTGTCCCTAGTGTTCGCATAACTGCAATTAAAAACAAAGTTTGGATGGTGTAACTCCGACCAATCAAAATGTTCAATCTCTTCATCAGGTGCTGGTACATCATCTCCAAAAAGATCAGAATCTTCTTCGTCCTTCTCGACTCAATGTACAAGTCATCCGGTCGTTTCCTCATCAGTGGGGACGTCGTCATCAACTAGTTCTACAAATACGCGGGCCCAACTCTGCATAATGCTCAGGCATGCTCATTGAATGGATAATCCATGTCGAGTTGCCACAATTCATCCTCCGTAGCAGGCCTTCCACCAATCCTGATTGCAACATACATCTGCATCCATACATTCGGGCCATGTATTGGTCGTCCACATGTCGCTCGGCGAGAGTGCTTACAGGCCCAAATGTGGTATCAGCTGCTTTAGTCTTAGTGACATCCAAAGCACGCCGGTCAAGGATTCGAGAATGTAGTCCAGGGCCTCTCTTCAATACAATGGCCCCTGAGGAAAGGCTGTTAGAAGACCCGCAAGGAAACCATACCCGATGCCCTTGATGAAGTCTAGCTTTCTTCATGGCGGAAATAATCACCGCTCCAACATTTATCTCAGTCCTTTCATCAATGCATATACCAAACAAACTCTGTCCCGTGTGACATCAGTCATGTGCCCACAGGATCAGGCAAGTACACACTATCTTCAACCAGATCACCTAGCTTCTCTGTTCATTTTGGGAGTATGGCAATGTCTGGTGATATCCTCTTCATATGACGACTCCACCTAGCTGTTGATCATTACTCCACATAAAGAAGTGCGTATGATATCTGCATATGGTGGAGTATATTCAGCTGGCGGAGGACATCCGCGTCTGTGTCCACATCCCCAAGATGGCATTAAGATGATGTGGTTCAAAAGTAACCACCTGTCCTCTGATCTTAACTGTGTGGTTGCACAAGGTGGGGTTCAGTTAGCGTAATTCCCTTATGAGATGGAGATTGCACTCCTTGGGTTCTTTAAAGATGAAGTTTAACCCAACAGTGTTTATCCTGTGTAGGATTCTCGGGAATTCTTGAGCTAGTGGTTCCCGTGCTATTTGTTCCTCTGGGAAATACATGGTTTCCTTGTGGCTGGGAGTACCATTTCTTTCCCTCATCTGTAACTCATTGTGTTCCATATTGTCTATGTTTCCCCCTTGGAACAGGTGGTGCTACTGGCACTGCTGCCCCAATTCTCCAGTCTTTTCTGCGGCGCAAGATGTGGATGCGCCTTTCCCTTTGTCTTGCCTTCTAGACATTTGTCCTGTCCATCAAAAGAATATATTTCAAATTTCATTCATGGTACATTTGGCTACTACTAAGGCTGGGTTTAAATGGATCACCCCACACTTAGTTGTTAGCCGTAATCAATACAGTTCGACAAGAACAACCACATATTTATAGCTCTTATTTCCCAAAAGATTTAGTGCATTAATAAAAGTCAGTGGAATAGTTTCATTGTACTACTCAGACTTCATACAATGCATTGTTAAAGTTCATCATCTATCGCTTTACAAAATCATGAGCAATTCTCAAGTTGTGCACACAAACCTATTGGATTTTTCCTACTCTCATCCCCAAAATCCAATCTTAAACGATAACATAATCTAGCTTTAATCACAACATTTTCAACTCAAACAACATGCACAACCCAAATTATCCCATTTTTCCCATTTCTTCTTCTTCCCAACTCAATTCTCAACCCTAGTTATCAACAATGTACGATTTTTAACAAAAAGATCATGTAATCCAATGAATTCATCAATCAAAACGATCATACAAGCCACATTCATCCATAACCCAATTGATTACAACACTTTATAGGAACTTAGGGCTGAAATTAAACCTACACTATGTTCATGACACAAAATTTGCAGAAAAATGAATAGAAGTGCAAGAACATACCTGGTATGTGATGTTGTTGATGAATGGAATTGAGGAAATTTTTTTGATGTTAGGGGCGTGTCACGTTGAGAGAAGGAAGGATTTGTGGGTGTTGTCACGGAGGATGAAGAAAATGAGGAAAAATCGTGTTTTGAAATTTAAGAAAAGTGATTTCGCGCGGGTCACCCACTGCCCCGAATTGACCCGACGCGAAAATACACTCCAGCGTGTCACGGAGGGTAACGCAGAGGCCCAGCTCCGTGACACGGAGCCGACACCCAAGAGCTTACTAGAAACCTGAACATACCTGGATTAGCCTCAACGTGTCACAGAGGGTAACGCGGAGGTCAGCCTCCGTGACACGGAGCTAACGCGTAGGCTCCTCTTTCTTGCCCCAATTTTCACTTTTTACCTTTATTTCTCCAATTGCGTTTTGTATTTTTTGCCCTCCATATTTCCTGAAAATCATCAAACAACAACAACTTGTTGGAAATTTTATATAGATCTTTAACACTTAATTAGAATTTAAAATTTCATATTTTTTTAAAATTATTCCTAACTAGTCTAGTAAATTACATCCACAGGTTTCCTCCCGTGCGGCGCTGGTTCACCGTCGCGGCTCGATGTGACATCCTCATTCATCTACTAAGTTGATAGACGTCTTCTCTCGATTAACGTCTTCACCCCAGTAATGCTTACACCTCTGTTCATTCACCAAAAATGTGGCACTTTTATCCTCTTTCACAATTCATTTGCCACTTGGAGCGCAATTTCCACGGGAAGGTTTTCAACCTAGAGTTGAATGCCAACACCGACCCGGCTCAAAGATTCGATGCACCATGTACTTGTCATGCCACCTTTTCTTTTTTCTTTCTAGCATTTTGCACTTTCAGATGTGTGCCATCAAAAACTGGTAATAACTCAGCTGCATCAATCTCCTCTTTCCCTCAAGCTCCAGGAACCATGTTCCAGCTTCCGCACAGCCCAAAAGCTCGATGTTCCAGCTCCACGGATAGATGACATGCCTTTCCGTAAACCAATATGTACGGTGAAGTCCCAATGGGTGTCTTATACGCAGTTCGATATGCCCACAATGCATCATCTCCAGTTTCCTTGTAATCCAAGCATTGTCGTTCACCATTTTCTGCAAAATCCTGTTTAATTTCCTGTTTGACACCACTCTACTTGCCCTCTAGTTTGGGGATGATATGTTGTAGCCACTATGCCCGAACCCATATTTTGCTAGCAAATTCTTGAACTGCATTCACAAAATGTGCCCCTCCATCAACGATAATTGCTCATGGCGTACCAAACCTGGTTAAAATCTGCTTCTTCTCAAATCTAGACACCACCTTGTTGTCAATTCTGGGACAAGCTACTGCCTCAACCCACTTAGACACGTAGTCCACCGCCACAAAGATGTATCGATTGCCAAGGATGGTAAGCGGGCCATAAAATCTATCCCCACACATCAAACACTCCAACTTCCAATATGTGATGCAATGGCATTTCTGACTGCAGATTGTTCCTGTTCTTTGACATCGATCATACTTTGACATAAGCTGCAGCATCTTTTGAATAGTGTGGGAAAAAGAACCCCGGATTGTAGCACTTTTGTAAGTGTACGCTCTCCTCCATGATGACCTCCATACAAGGATGAATGACAACTCCTCAGTACCTCTGCGGTCTGACTTTCTGGAATGCATCGCCTCATCACTTGATCTGGTCCTTGCTTGAATAGATACGGCTCACCCCACATGTAGTACCGGGACTCATTCCTCAGCTTCTTCCTTTGTTGAGCCATTGACTCGAGGTGGGTATACTCCACTTACTAACAAGTTCACAATATCTGCATACCAAGGGAGTTCAGCTTCCTTTATTGCCAATAGTTGTTCATCCGAGGCTCTTCTCTAATGCTCTCACCTTCCTTCACATGTGAACAATTCTCTAGCCGCGATAGGTGATCTGCAACCTGATTTTCACTTCCCTTCCTGTCTGAATCTCAGGATCAAACTCTTGCGGCAATAATATCCACGATTAGCCCGGGCTTCGCATCTTTCTTGCCAAATAAGTACCAAATTGCCGCATGATCAGTGTGTACCACCACTTTCATTACCAGATAGGATCTAAACTTGTCAAATACAAACACTAGAGCCAGCATCTCCTTCTCGGTAGTAGTATAATTAACTGTGCAGCATCAAGTGTTTTTCTTGCATAGTAGATGGAATGAAAAATCTTATTCCTTAGCTGCCCCAATACCGCCCCTACAACCACATCCTTGCATCACACATTAACTCAAAAGGATATTCCCAATCAGGAGCAATGAGAATAGGGCTTCCACAGCTTCTTTTAAGCTCCTCAAATGCTTCTACTGCATTCCTTGTCAAATTAAAACTTCATCTCTTTTTCTAGCAACCGGCATAATGGTCTAGAAATTTTAGAGAAGTCTTGAATAAACCGTCTGTAAAACCCAACATGTCCTAGAATGCCATGGACACCCTTAGCTGATACTGGAGGTGGTAGCTTTTCAATCGCCTTTATCTTTGCACGATCGACTTCAACCCTGCTGCATGACACCTTATGGCCAAGAACAATACCCTCCTTGACTAAAAAATGACACTTTTCCCAGTTGAGCACCGAGTTTGAGTCCTCACATCTAGCTAACACCCTGTCTAGATTCTACAAACATACAGCAAACGAGTTACCAAAAAGAAAAGTCATCCATAAATACCTCGACATAGTCTTCAACCATATCGTGGAATATCGCCATCATGCATCGCTGGAATGTGGCTGGTGCATTGCATAGACCAAAGTGCATCCGCCTGGTATATGTCCCATAAGGACATGTAAACGTGGTCTTCTCTGATCTTCTGGTGCTATGGCTATTTTATTATAGCCGAATAACCATCAAAAAGCAATATTCCTGCCCACTGGCTTGTCCACATCTGATCAATAAACGGAATGAGATAATGATCTTTCCAAGTGGCCTCAATGAGCTTCCTATAATACATGAAAATTCGCCAGCCCGTGACTATGCATGTGGGAATCAGCTCATTCTTCTCATTTCATAACCACTTTCATTCCCCTTTCTTGGGAACGCGGTGAACTGGGCATAACCCATTCAGCATGCGAGATGGGATATACCACTCCCGCATCCAACCCATGATCACTTTCTTTCTGACTACATCGTTCATCAACGGATTCAATCTCTGCTGATGTTGCATAGTTGGCTTGGATCCCTCTTCCATAAATATTTTGTGCATGCAAAAAGCTGGACTAATCCCCTTAATGTCTGACATTTTCCATCCCATTGCTCTCTTTCGCCTCTTAAGGACCACCAATGCATCTTTCACTTGTGAATCTGTCAGTTCTGCTGAAATGATGACTGGTAGTGTCACTTCTTAAGAATACATACTGTAGATGTGGAGGCAATGCCTTTAACTCCAATTTAGGTGCCTCCTCTATTGATGGCTTTTGGGATGGTTCCAAGGACCTCTGCAATGGTTAAAAATCTTGCTTCCTAAAAAACAATTTTGGCTTATTCAAAGTATACACCATCTCATATGTCTCACTGTCTCAAAACCTGATCACTCCCACCAAGGCTCTCTCTAAGGGATCACAGCCAAGTCAATAATCTGAAGAGATTCGACTCCTGATTCAACCTCACCGGTGATTGTGATAACTCTTCATAGATGGCCGGTAGCTTCATGGCCTTGTAGACATCAAAAAGACCTACGCTATCATGAGCTCTCATGGTTTGCTTCCAAGCTACATCAATTAAGGCTCCCCCGGTTGGCAAAAGGGCGTCCCAAAATAAATGGGACTTCCGCGTCACAACTCAAAATCAAAATTTTAAAATCCATCCGGAAAAATGAGGAGGCTACTTGCACTAGCACATCCCATAATTCCATCAGGTGCAGCTGGATGGGTCTAGGGCTTTGCTTGACCCGACTGTGAATCACGTGTTGGCATCAGAATTTATACTTGCTCCCCAAATCACACAAACCACGAGCTCGAATAGACTGCCAATTGTACATCTGAATGAGTGACTCCCAGGTCTTGAGCTTTACAGCAATCGATTCATGATACGGGAGGTGTACTCCTCGGTAAGTGCAACTATAGCATACTCTGCCGATCTTGCTCTTGGTGCTACAATGTCTTTGATGTACTTATCATATTTGGCACTCCCCAACACATCAACTGAAAGATTAATATGTACCTGCTTCCAGCGCACCACATGAACTTTTGGAAGCATGCTTCCTCCTTGTCTTTTTCGTCTTTGAAAACGGGGCAGTGGTCTTTCCATCTCTGCTGCCTTTTTCCTTCCCCCTCACATCATCATTTCCTTCATCCTTTTGTGTTGCTCAGTTGTAAGGGTGGCCTTTTGGTTTCCACCTCCCCAGGGTTCTTTCCACTCCGGGTAGTAAGCTTTGGATTCACCTGCTTAGGATTTGGGTCTGTATCACTAGGTAATCCTCCCCTTGGTCTAGTATTTTTGGCTCCAGCTAACTGTCCCAACTGATACTCCAATGCCTTTGTAGCTAACTTTTGTTCTTTCTATCAGCTATCAATTTACCTGATCAGCTAAACTCTGCTGATTAGCTATTATGTTTTTGAGCATATCTATGGTATTTGCTGGACTGAGGTGCATTTTTTTCCTCTGAACTGTGGATGAAAATTTTGATGACCCTTGATTTCTGTGCACTGATTTGAAATCTGTCTGATAACTATTACTCCCCCATGTAAAATTCGGATGATTCCTCCATTTGGGTTGTAACTGTTGTCATACTGCTGATTACTGCTCCTCTGGGCGTTTCCAGCAAAACACCAAATCTGGATTGGCACCACAACAGTCAGCTGAGTGTTCACTACTTCCACAGACTTCACACCACACACGATGAGCTGCATTGGCTGGGAGCATGCCTGGCTCAAGCTCATCTTTTGCTGAAATAGTGGTAAGTTGATTTCGCAAAGCAACTATCTGTGAAGCAATAGCTGTGAATCCATCCACCTCAAAGACCTCTGCGGCTTTATTGCTCCCCCTCGAGTTATCCGCATTCCCGTGCGGATTACCTTGTGAAATACGGTTCAACAAGGTGTAAAAAAGCTCATGGTCTTTTCAATGCTTACCTTTGGCTGCTGAATCTAACAAAATCTTTGTTTGCAGTTCCAAGCCCTCAATGAATGTATGCACCAACATCATTAGACTGGTGATGGTGAGACAATCTCTTAGCATTGAGTTGAACCTCACCCAAGCCTGATACTGAAATTCTCACCCTCTCTACGGTGAAGTTTAGAATCGACTTCTAAGCCTGGCTGTCTTCCCTGATGGAAAGAATCATAAAAAAACTTCCTCCATAGGTCATTCCAAGTAGTAATAGAATTTGGCGGTTCAGCCTTCAGCCATCTCTTGGCTTCCTCCAGCAGTGAGAATGGGAATAGTGTAAGCCTCACATAATCGGATGATACTCCAGCCGGTATATATGTGTCACTTATCTCCAAAAGATTTTGGAGATCTTCATTGTGGATCTTCATGAGGGAGACCATGTGTGCCGCTTGGTGATACACTCTTTCCATGCGCCAAGTCATCTCCCTCTGGTTTCCGACCTTTTCGAATGCTGGATGTTACCTTGTTTGCATGTGGGATTGCCACCTCGTGGACATTCTTGCTGCCATCTCTCCGGGCACTAAAGCTGCCCTTACAATTGGTGGTTGCTGTTGTTGCTCAAGAATTGCTCTCCTTAATAACTGCAACTTCTTTTCTAGAGCTTCCCTTTTCTGTAGATGAAATTGTCTCTCCGGTTTTAAAAACGGATCCACCAACTCCTTATCCCTTGCGATTGGAAAACAGTTTAGTACCTGCAAGAGAAGGCTAGATCAAGTTGTCAACACTTGTATCGAACTTGTAAACTAACACTAAAGAAAGGAAATCAAATAACCAATTGCCAGTCATCGGCAACGGCGCCAAAAACTTGTTCACTCCCAATTACACGCAAGTGCACGTAGTACAAGTAATAAAGTGTCTTTATTTCAAGCTAGTGCTCCAATTACAAGGACTTATAATGTGACAGTAATTTTCTTTAAGTGTTTAGTATACGCAATTCTTTATGCAGTAGACAAACAGAACAAATGGTGATTTTCAAGAATACTAGTTAATGTAACTTTAAGTGAAAAGATTGTAAATTATAATCTGAACAATAGCACGAACAAGATGAGGGTTAAGACAAAACATGCAGATATGCCAATTTTATTGATTAAATTGTAGTCAACACTTCTCTTCGATTGTTAGTCAGGAATGATTAACCAATGGATTGGGTCTTTAGAACTCCTCTCCAATTAAAGAATCGTGAGACTTACATTTACACATTTCTGTGTGCAAACACTTCATATTTTAGCAATACTGGCAAATTCCATAAATGACCAAATATGACATTACAGATATATTTCTATTACAGATAATCTTCTTAATTTCTCAACCAAGACACGAACATATCCTACCAATTCCCAACTTTCCAATTAATATTCCTTTCGGAAATAAAACTGGAATTCTAGGATTTACATTAACAATGGCCAAGCATTAATGTAGTGAAAACAAGAATTAGTAGAGACAACCGATGTAGAAGATAAAAGCTGAAATAACATCAATTACATGCTACTGAAATCAATCTCAACCTCAACCAAGGTGAATTAGCCACTCAATTTTGAATTAAACATCTTCAAACAAGTAGAAATCATACAAGCAGTGAAGTTAAGAAAAAGGAATGTAAAATTAACTTAAGAACTTCTTCAACTAAACTGCTTGATACCCACGTTGTAACTTGGAAATGTC
This sequence comes from Datura stramonium, assembly GCA_018107945.1. Classification (NCBI taxonomy): domain Eukaryota; kingdom Viridiplantae; phylum Streptophyta; class Magnoliopsida; order Solanales; family Solanaceae; genus Datura; species Datura stramonium. Next base: position 45,809 of record JACEIK010000062.1, read on the forward strand.
AGATATATTAAAATAAAACCTAAGTTGCTATTTATACAAGTGATAAATTTGTTCCCGGTATAAATTGGCAACGTAGCGCGAAAATTGTCGTGGAGCATCAGCTTTGTGCCGGCCTTGTTGCGGAGCTTCACTGGAACTTGGATGCAGTTATTATCCTCAGCGTGGCAGGAGGGTATCGCGGAGCCTCAGCTCCGTGCCACCGAACCTGTCGCGCACCTTCACTGGAATCTGGGTGTGCGGCTAAGTCTTCCCACCGTGTCACTTTGAAGTGAGCTGGCAGACATAGGCATACCGGTGCCATCGCGCGCACCTTCAGCGGAATTCAACTCGATACCACGCTGGGCAGAATACTCTGCGATGGTAACGTGACACGGCCTGTCGCGGAGCATCATGTTTTTAGCATTTTCTTGCCGACTTCCGAGTCCTTGCCTCCACTTCACCAACATGTAGATTAGTTTCCAAAATTCATTCTAAGCGCAAAAACAATAACTAATCATGTTGATTAGTATAAATCCACATTTACATAAAAACCATATGAGAATGTACATAAAGCAGATAAGAAACAGTCCAAATTAGGTAATAAAGTATCACTTGGGCATGCAATTATGCCCAAGATCAATTACCTCGCTAGAGATCTTTTTATTTTACCCCGATGGTACATCGACTGGAGATATTTTTGTTTTACCCCAGTATGTAGTACACTGGCCCAGGCCGAATTTTATATATGGATTTATGATTTGGCTGGTTCTTTAACATTACAGTTACAGTTTCTTTCTTATGCATTTCTTAATTGCATTTTCATCTTATTATAGAGTTATTATCAGGTTTCAGTTTCAAGGATTCCAGGTTGTTACCATTCCTTTATTCCTGGTTAAGTTATCATGAGTTCAGTTATGTTAAGTAAGTTGATATCAATTACAGGTTGCAGAGTTCCAATTTATATTTATCCTTCCACATGTTTATGTGCTAAGTTATTTATTACAAGATTGTTATCTCGTGGTTACAGTTTCAGCCTTACATACCAGTAGATTGTATTTGTACTGACGTCCTTGCTTGAGGGACCTGTGTTCGTGCCACAGGTGCGGGTGGAGGTCGGGATGGCCATTTGAGTAGCAGTTATTGAGATCAACAGATGGTTGGTATGCTCCTTTCTTCCTGGAGCTAGGAGCCCACAGTTATTTGTGCTTGAGTTTTGAGATACGATTTTGGGTAGGTCAGGCCTTATTCCGACCATCAGTCAGTTTACTCTTTTGAGGCTTTGTGGACTTAGTGTGTACAATGGTATTCAGTTTGTGGCCTTGTCGGCTTTTGTTGTTTAGTTTAGCATACTCATAGCCTTGTTTGCATTTCCGTTGTTTACCTGGTATTTGAGACATTATGGGTCAGTTTGTGCTCAGTTGATTGTGACAGGTGGCCTGGACGGCCTAAGTGTTACATTACAAATGTCATATAGCCGGCTTTCCGGTCGGTCGGGTATGGTGAGCGTTGGGGCCCTCCTCCCAGTTGTAGGGCATGACAAGTAATATCTCCCCCTTGGGAACATTCGTCCTCGAATGTTATAAACAACAAAAGAAAAGTCCCAAAAAAACAATCACTATATATATATATATATGCTAATCATTGATTTTCAAAGGCAAAAACTGAAAGCGGAACGACTACCCTCGAAGAGAACCATATAGCTGGTCAAGTTCCAGACATCACATACACATATCATATCATAAAAAACCTTATTCGCATGAATAGAACATGAAAACTGAATATAGGTTTAGGGAAAAATTTGATACCTCAAAGTGAAGGTGAGTTGGTAGGGAACAAATGGGGGTGTTTAGCCATACATCATATCCGCTTGACCTCCCATTGGCTCCTGCGACATGATGATTCCTCCATAACACCTTTACTAAGGCTACTTCCCTTGTTCCTCAGCCTTCGAACTTGTCGATCCAGATTTCAATTGGAGTTTCTTCATAACTGAGGTTGTCTTTCACACCAATGCCATCTATCGGAACCAACAAGGATGGACCACCCAAGTACTTTTTTAAAAGTGATACATGGAACACGGGATGAGCAGCCAGTTCGAGGCCAAGTCCGACTCATACGCCACCTTACCAACTGTTCTCACAAGCCAGTAGGGACCAACATAGCGGGGACTGAGTTTACCATTTTTTTCGAACCGCATGACTCCCTTCTAGGAGATACCAAAACACTTATTAATCTACATCAAACTCCGTCTCTTCTCCCCATATCGACATACGATTTCTGAAGACTTTGAGCAGCACCAACCGGTTCCTTATCAATTGAACTTTCACCATCGCCTCATGCACGGAATCTGGACCTATCATGGCTGCCTCACCAACCTCGAACCATCAAATGGAGAACCTACACCTTCACCCATAGAGCCTCGAATGGTTCCATCTGGACATTACTAGAGTGGTAGCTATTATTATAAGAAGAAACTCGATCAAGGAAAATGATCATCCCAACTACCTTTGAAATCCCATCACACATGCTCACAACATATCCTCAAGAATCTGAATGGTTGGATTTCTACTTGGCCGTCCGTCTTGGGATGAAAAATGATGCTTAGCTTAACCTGAGTCTCGAGCCCTTTTTGAAACAAACCCCAGAATTGAGAAATAAACTGAGTACCTCGATCCAGGGAGTAACTGAACAAGGGCACTCCATGAGCTAACTAACTCCAAGATATACAACCTAGCATAATCATGGCGAATCTGTGGTCTTGACGGTGGAAGTGTGCGGCCTTTGTCCTTATCACCACAACACCGTGGGTTGTATTGCCGATGAGTACAAGGTAGACCCATTGTAAGTCCATATTGATTTCTTCCCACTTCAAGTGGGGATGCAAATATCCTGAAGTACACCTCAGGTCTTTGATGCTCGACTTTTACTTGCGACAGTTTGGACATTTTGCTACAAACTCCGCCAATATCCCTTTTCATACCATCCCACCAATAGATTTCTCAAAAATCCCGATACATTTTCATGGATCCTGGATGAATAGAATATTTGGTACCATGTACCTCATGCAATATCTGAATAACTTAAATTATCAACATCCGGAACACATAGTCGACCCCTAGTATCACAGCACACCATCCCCCTTGGAGAAAACCTCTACCTTCGACTCTTCACTGTCACCTTGATTTCCTCAACCAGATCTCCTCATCTTTCTGGTTATCATCTACCAAGGACGATTCCGGCCGTTATGCACAACAACAACACCGCCATCGGTCAAATCCTATCAGTAACTCCAGCCTTACAAGCCGATTGAACATCTTTCACCAATTCCTTCTTCCTCATCCACATAGGACACACTCTCCATTATGAGATCCTACTAGCGCATCCGCAACCACATTAACAATCCTTAAGTGCTCAACCACCTCCTTTGCTGAAAGATTTAGATCTTTCTTGGTGAATACATATTGCAAGCTCTGTGGTCATTAAATACATCCATGTGGACCCCATACAAGTAGCGTTGTCATATCTTCCAAGCGCGAACACCACCACGGCCAATTCAAGATCATGGGTCGAATAATTCTTTTCATGCACTTTCAGCTGTCGAGAGGCATAAGCTATCACCCTCCCACGCTGCATCAACACACACCCAAGTCCCACTCTTGAAGTATCACAATACACCACTAAACTATCGTTACCCTCGGGTAGGATCTGATGAATTGCTGAGGTAAAGTCGAGTGAGCCTTAAACTCTTGGAAGCCTTTCTCCACAAGCCTCTGATACTAGGCTTCACAGCTAATTCTCAAGTCAACTTGGTCAAAGGCACTGCAATGGATGAGAAACCCTCCACAAACATCCGATAGTAGCTAGCTAGGCCCAAGAAGCTCCGAATATCCGATGGATTCTGGTCTGGGCCAATTCTTCACCGCCTCAATCTGCTAAGTCTACTTTTATTCCTTCACTAGACACCACATGGCCAAAGAATGCCACGGAGTCCAACCAAAACTCACACTTCTGAACTTTTCATACAGTGCTTGGTCCTTTAGGGTTTGCAACACTACTCTCAAGTGACGGCATGTTCGTCCTCGGCTCTGAGAGTCTCAAAATGTCATCAATGAACACGACACGAACATATCCAAATATGGATTGAACACCTTGTTCATCAGGTCCATAAAGCCGTAGGGCATTCGTTGGTCAAAGACATAACTACAAACTCTTAATGACCATGCAGGTGTTAGAATGTAAGTCTTGAGATGTCCTCTCCCGAACTCTGAGCTGATGATACCCATATCACAAGTTATCTTCGAGAAACACTTGGCACCCTGAAGCTGATCAGACAGATCATCGATCCTGGGTAAGCGATACCTGTTCTTGATAGTGACTTTGTTCATGTCGATAATCAATGCACATACGAAGGGAACCATCTTTGTTTCCAAAAAATAGTATTGGTGCACCTATGGGGTTGTCTCGGTCTAATGAAACCCTTATCTATCAAAATCTTTAATTTATCACTAATCTTTTAAATCGGTTGGAGCCATCCTGTAGGGCAGAATAGATATAGGTTGCGTATCGGGAAGATTAATACCGAAATCAATCTCCCGCTTGGGAGGAATACTGCACAGCAAGTATCAGAAAAGACCTCTGGATACTCACGTACTACTGGAAATGACTGGATAGTCGGGGTTTCGGACTCCACGTCCTTAACCTAAATAGGTGACCACATGCAACCCTTAGAAATCATCTTTCTGAGCGTTGAGGTAGGAAACAGAAGCGACCTACGAGGCACATTTGAACTACCCTTTGACTCTAAAACTAGCTCACCCAGAAATCTGAACTCTGCTGACCGGGTCCTGCAATTAAATGGAAGCATAAAAGCATATAACCAATCCGTGCCGAATAACATAGAAGTCGGTCATGGCTAACTCTATCAGATCTGTTGAGGTGACATTATGGAGAACCAAGACCGGGAAATCTCTATGCACCCATCTAGCTATAACTGAGTCACCTACTGGGTAAAAATCTGAGAAGGATTCTGACAAAGACATCGGACTAACTCCGAAGCTACTACGCTACAGAAGGTGTCACAAAGGACAAGGTGGCCCCTAGATCTAACAATGCATAAACATAAACATGGAAGACTCGTAACATACCAGTAACCATGTCCGAGGACCTCCTGCTCTGACGGGATGCTAGGGCATAGAATCTGTTCTGACGCTGACCGCCAGCTGTGCTGGTGATGCCCCCTGATGTGGTGAGTGAGGGGGGTGGGGCTACTTACTGAACTAAACAGGCCATGACCCCCAACCTGATCTGCTTTTCGGTGGACAAGCTCTAAGAAATGTGTCAGTTGCCTGCACCTAAAACACCCGAACTTGCCAAGGCCTGGCCTGTGTACCCTCGGCCACACCTGCGATAGGCTGCAACACCTGAATCTGCGGGCCTGCTGCTTTGACCCTCGGGCCGGACGTTGCTCGCCCTCTCTGATCATGGCTGAGCCGAGATGGCACACTCAAGGCTGATGAAGCTAGGACAGATGATCTTTGTGAGTCTGCTGATGAATTTGCCCTACCGCTGGACCTTTGCTGGGAAAATCTGTGGTCCTCAATCCTAGCCCTCTTGGCCTCTCTCTCTCTCGAATGTGCCGCCTCCATCTTGGGTGTACAGCACCATCCGAGAGACTCAGGGATCCTAATGGAGCATAGCAATCCCACATTCCTTATCCAAGTAACCTGCTATCCCATGCACAAACCTGCTCACTCACGCCCTCTGATCAGCCACTAACTTTGGAGCATGCTTTGATAGGCGAGTGAACTCAAGGGAATACTCTAGTACCGTCATCCTCCTTGCTTCAGATTTACCTTGAAATCAACTACCTTTAGCTCCCTCATCTCTCGAAAGGGAATAGCGATCAAGAAACCGCAACCTGTCTGAAACTCCTCCAAAGTGATCGGACCATCTCCAGTGACAACTATCCTTCCATTGACGGAACTAGATATGCGCGACCCTTCAATTGTAGGCCAACTCTACACACTCAACATTGCCCCCATTACTTGGGTTATCTTGGCGATCTCATAAATGAGAGTCATATGAGTCCCCACCCACCTTGGACCCCAAGTACTCCGGCGGGTTCATCCTCATAAAATGTCTAACTCCGAGCCGCCGTTGCATTGCATTCTACAAAATATTTGCACCAGCCTACTAATTGACACGAAGCGGTCAAAGGCCTGCAGCTTATCTGTATAAGCGGCCAAGAACTCAGAATGAGCGGATGGCTCCGATGCCTGAGGCTCCTGAACTAGTGGGACCTGCTGATGCCCACGACCCATGCCATCCTTATGGTCTTCACCATCTCTATTTCTCCTTCCATTCATCCTTCGAGGTGCCATGATTCTTAAATCATGAATAGCATAAATTAGAGGGATAGAAAGACTTTACATCGCACAACATAGATCATGAAAGATGCGAACATTTCCTGGAACTTGTTTCCCAGCCTCTTCGTCATATATGTGGTGCGATTCAAATATGGAAAAGACTCTACTTAACGCGGCTTTCAGACTCCCTAGTACACTTCAAACCTATTGCTCTGATACAAAGTTTGTCACAACCTGAGAGGGGACCCGGATCGAAGACACGGGACATAGGACCCCGAGAGGGCCAAGTCAACCCATGGCATAAGCATTCACTAACTCGTTCCAATAAACATGAAAACATAAATATAAAAATAAGCGGAGTATAACTTAACATAACAACAGAATGTACATCTGAAGCTGAAAACATATCTAAGTCTGATAAGCCTCTAATCTGAACGAGCTGATTGGACAACACCACCAACTAGCTAGGAAATACTGAAACTGAAAATACGCTCAAAATAACTGAAAGTCTAGTCCTCAGAGGATGAGGACTCACCAAGAAAGAAAATGCTAATTCTGATGAGCGGCTACGAATGGGGCTGAACCTGAGAACCGATCCTGCATCATGAAATAATGCAGCATAGAAAGTATGCGATCGATCACGTAGAATGTACCGACTATGCAAGGTAAGTAAAACCGCCTAGAGCAATAATAGTCTTTCAAAACAATCATACATATATAATAGCCTTTAAGGGTTAGAAAAGATCACAAGCATTCATTATGAAATCATTCTTATTTAGTACATGGTCATTCATGTCTTTGGAACGTCATTACTAAATCGAATGACCCAAGGCTAAATCATAACATTCATATCAAAAGCTGAACAATGAGTCAAACCTTGCTTTTCAAACATGCATGCATAAGATAATAATCATGAGTAATGGATATGCAAATTCAAATGATATAGACAATGGGAGACTCATATCTTAACCGACATACCACGATAGAGCTTACGTGGTCCCAACTATCTGCTCAAGTGGGTAGAGCCACCCAAAGCTTGCTAGGGCTAAAGGCTCTACCATGATATTTATATTAAGCTCAAAGGGCCAATCGGGCTGGGGATAGCTCACAAGGAGATCCCAATAATATGATGGAATCAACTATGTTGGTGCATAGTTGGGGCATGGGGTAGTCGACCCTTAACCCGCTCGATGCTAGACTCTTTCCCAAAACATACAATGCTCTACATCGTATAAATACAAAGCTCAACATTGTCTAGTGACAAAGCTCAACATGAAGTCATGCATAAACTCAACATCGTATGAAATGAAACTCAACATTGTCTATTGACAAAGCTCATCATGAAATCATGCATTAGACATCATAAATATGAAGCTCAATAATGTCATCTCGACAAAGCATATAATAGAATCATACTTAAACTCAACATCATGTGAAATGAAGCTTAATGGCGACATACATCTCAATTATGAATTCATGAATATGAGAAACTTTACTACGACAAATACCACAAGCTCAAGAATAGTGGGAGACTTTTCTCAAAAATCATGTGGTAAGGCTACTTTAGAAATATCACTTCATTATCATCAACATAGGGACCTTGCCCAAAGCCTTATCATGCTTGGACCCATTCAATTCATTTGAAAACATTATAATTTTGGAGATTTCACTCCAAAAAGAGTAATAAAATCAATTCAAGAGAAATCATCATCCATACTCAACATTGGGCACTGCAGAAACCTTCATTATATTCAGGTCTATTCAACCTTCTTTGAAAACATTATCAAAATCATGGATAAGTTTAGAAACATGCTTTTCATCATCTATTCCATCATCGTCACATTCTATTAGGAACTCCCCACACATGGGCATTTTAGATTAATTTTTTAGAATTTTTTTGTAAAAGTAATTAGTTAGAATCCGCCCAAACTCGATAAATAATCAATGTCAACTCAATTAATCGCCTCCATGAGTAGGAATGTAAGAATCATGCAATTGAATGAAAACCCATACTTTCTCATCTCAAATAAATCAAAAATTGATAGGAAATGGGCATGGGTGTGGAAGAAAGCATCCACTCATAGCCTTACATACCTGGGAATGAAGAATCCTAACTCTTCCTAATTGCCAGCTTAGATTCCTTAGAAAACCTTGAAATTCTCCTCACTTTCTTCCCGTAGACTCTTACCCTTGCATGCATGAAGAAAATGTCCTAGATGGGTCTTTCTCAGCTTAAAACCCTTTATTAAGAGCTTAAAACGATGTAGTATAAGCCCTTATAACTTAGGAATTACAGAAAAGCCCTTCTGAAATCGCTGAAAATAACTGTCAGGGGTCCTATTGGACAACTTTGGCGACTAGGTCTGGGCACACGATCCGTTGGTTCATCCGTAAAGTACACTGCCTCATCAGTCATGAAACTTCAACCTGGCTTGGTGACGGCCCTCCCTGACGGGTCGTTAGGACTAATGGTTTCGTTAGGTACCACCCGTCAGGCACACTGGATAAGCTTCACTGTCCTTTTCTAGGACCACCCCATGACTCACATGACATTTCATGTGGTGTCTGACTACGAGAGTCGTTACATCATCCGATTAGGACCTCTAGTCCTGCTTCATCCTGAGCCTTCCCCATAGCTAGTCACTTGATGATCGTTTGGCCTCTTTGCGATGGTGTGAGCCCGTTCTGCAACTACTGCAATATTTTTTCTAGTTTTCTCTTGATTCACTTTTGAGTCCGATTCTTTAATTCCCGAGGTATAACAATTGTTTGTCACGACCGAGAGTACACCCGGATCGTAGAATGGGACAAGGAACCCCCAGAGGCTCCAAGTCGACCCATGGCATATTCATCGCATACACTTACCATAAAATACATCAAATATCATGAACAAGCAGAAGAACTGACTAGACACTGATACAAATCAAAACGACAACTTAATAACATTTCAATACAACGTTGATCCTGTCTAACAAGTCTTAAAGACTTCTACTAAACTGCTGAGTTGCTGGGACAAGCCCCCAACTAACTCCAAAATACTGAAAACTAAAAGCAAGAAATAAAACAAGAATGCTACACACGTCCTCGAAGGATGAGGACTCACCACTGAAGCTGGGGGAGAATGGGGTAGCGTATCTAACCACACGGCAGAGCCTGGAGACCTGAATCTATATCATAAAATGATATAGCACAAGAAACGTGTGGTCAGTACTTGGAATGTACTGAGTATGCAGGAATCGTAAGTAAACTAACTCATAATAATAGCAAGAAGGAAGTAATATAAAACACCATTAATAGTGATATAATAGAAGTGAAGTACATCAATATTACACGAGGTTCACATATTCAATTAACAAAATGACATTATAAAGACGCCCATTACTGTAGAAACTACTAATGTACAAAAGTAATAATCGGGAATAATACAGAGTGTAATGCCGTGACTGATATCAAGAGGGTCCCTGACGTCTAAGGGGGAGTCCCCAACGGTCGAAGGGAGCGTCCCTGACTATCAAAGGGGAAACATTCTCAACTAGAGAGGATCACACGACTATCACAGGGAGGAGAAAGCTCTGACATAGAGTCACTGACTAAAAGAAGATCCCGAATAACACAGGGAAATAAAATGCTCAATTGACTAGGGATGTGAGTCCTGACTGTCAATGAAGATATTCTCCACTATCGTCTAGGTAAGGCATTCTCCACTATCGTCTATGCTTCAAAGACATTCTCACTAGCATCTAGGTAGGACATTCTCCACTAGCATCTATGTAGGACATTATCCACTAGTGACTATGTAGGACATTCTCCACTATCGTCTATTAATGCTATCTCTCAAATAAGCATGGATTCACAACTTGACATGCTAATAAAAAGCTCAATCATCATTATTCACATTATTACAAAACCAACTTCCTCGTATCTTTAACATCCCCCATTATTAGCATGCTATAAATTCATACTAGCATTATTCTATCATGGCATCTTGATTCTGTATTCACCTCATTCAATAGGCAATATAAGATCAAACGTGATTTATAGAACTCTACTCATAATCTATAATTGATGCGTAACTTCATATGAGTAGGTCACAACTATTTCACAAACTTTTCACAATCCACTCCATTTTAGAACTCTTTAGCCAAAGGCGTTTTAGATTCTAGGATTTTATAAAAATAATTTTAATAAGGAAAAACAATATAGAATCCGTCCAAGCTTCATAGTTCAACAATGGAGATGCAATCTATTCATACTCAATCAATTTAATCTAAAACATGGTGATGGCACATAGTTTACTTCAATTACTCAAACCCACAACACTCCAATTTAACATGGTCATCTATGTCATAATCACATCATTAGGGTTAAATAAGCAGCATCCACACTTTCATCATGGTCAAAATTTTCTACGATAATCAAGGAAGGAATAACCAATTCACATTCATTTCTCAAGTTGACTTAGGAAGAACATGCTACACACATATATATTCAGCCCATATTTCAACCATTTCATCATTCTCATACGTGAATACGCAAATTAATCGAACAATAAGAAACACCCATTCATTACTCAAGAAAATTTCCGATCGACATGTTACCCTCATGCATTCCCAACATATAATCCACATCTGAACAACCCATCACATAAACAATTGAAACAAATTCCATATTTGTAGGAAATATTAACATTTAAGGACGGATGAGGAAGAAATTATTCATTATTAAAAACCCTAGCTCATGATATTCTAAATAATTTAAATTGGCTTCATATTAGAAAACATTTCAGGGCACAAGGATGAAAAGATATCCTTGTTGAAGTCCCCATTCCCGGTAAACAAAAATCCCTGCTTGATATCTTTCTTGAAGCTTGAAGAAGACCTTAGGAATTTTCTAAATTCTTTGGAGAAGAGTGGAGGAAGAAGGAGACTGAGAGAATGAGGGTTTGAAGCTAGGAAAATCCCTTAAAAACATCCCCAAACATATCCAAAATGACATCACTTTAAATCTGGGAGCGTGGAATTTTACAAACCCGCCTAAGAGAAAAACTAAAAAATTCCCCGAACTAATGCCACGACTCACCTGACAAGTCATTGCCACACCTGATGACTCATTAGGTGCACTCATCAATTCTAATGGAACTTTCAACCTCAAACCACGACCAACGTGACGACTCGTCACTAGACCCACCACGACTCGTTATGTCCTTCCGTCAAGTTCACTAGAAATTTCCTTAGAACCAAAGCTTCTCCCTCCTAATGACTGAGTAGACGAGTCATTTCCACTCCTAACAACTCATCAGGTCATCCGTCGCCACTACCTCCTGACCTCCACCCCATGTCTGCACCTAGCATTTCGTGGTATCCCACTATGAGTCACTTTAAGTTTCCGTTCTATGATATTTTGCCAGTTTTTCTGTACTTTTCCAATTATACTTCCCGAGTCTATTCTTAGTCCCTTCCAAGGTATTACAATATCTCCCCCTTGGGAACATTCATCCTCGAATGTTGGCTGAACATACTGAAAAGATAGAGACTGACGTGCAGGTATCAATCAATCACGAAAGCTAAACCTCAACCCGGGCATCTGACTCCCGGACCAACCTCTCACACAAAACACAAATTCACATCTAACATGCACACCATGACTCAAGAAGGAGAGACCGGATAACATGATACCTACATAGTATTAAACAATCACTGAAAGAAAGTTCTTTCCCTTTTTTATAAACACTTGAGAACTGACACGAACTAGATTTCGTTCTTGAATCGCCTTCTAATACTAAGCTAGAATTCACAATATCTAATATAACTAAGAGCAAGGAATTCATGAGCATGAGTTATCTTAACATCTAAAACTGAGCACATACATGAGATAATCTAAATCTACCGAGTCAACAAACAACTTCCAAAGACTGAATTCCGTCCAAAAACATAAGAAAACATGGATCAACACACATAACTAATTCATAACATGAAACTAAGCAATAAGGAAATCATAGAGCAAAACTGGCTTTACTGACTGAAACGGTTACCTCTAACCTCGTAGAAATCTGCACATACGCATTATAGACATAACATAACTCTAACCAAGGAACCAGGAAGGTTATCTAAACTTAGTAAGAGATTGACATACAATAGCTACTAAGGCTAAAATCCCTTTATGAACACTCTCATGTTTTGACTTACACTTCACATACTTACTATCTCCCCCTTAGCTTAAAGCCATCATTCCTAAGGCTCCCGAATCCTTCTTCAAGTCAGGCTAAGATACTAACCTTAACACCCCTTTCACTTCTTACCTTCACCACAAGCCCTATACTACAACTATTTCAATCACACACCAATAATCTTTTCCCCCCAATCACAACTGAACTTCTCATTCAACATAGAGGTTGGCATCATGTAAAGAATAACACAAGATCCACAACATACCTGTGGCCACTACTTAGCCTTGAACTTACCCTAGATTGCTTTCACTTAATTAGAGCGGTTTTGACGTTTGTCCGCCTCTCGTTAGGGGATGCACCCTGCTGAAATGAGCGGGCTATCAGAGCTGCTGAAGAGTATTAAAATCTGCCCTCGCCTCACTTAGCCTGTTCTACACCCCGTAGTTTCTAGCATTTTAGTAGACCTATTCTCATGTTGGTTGAGAGTTTTAGAATACGATGCGAGAAAAGAGGGCCCAGGGAAAGAGGCAGAACAGTGCCAAGTTGGAATTTCGCAAGGAGGCCGAACCGCGCTGCCCAAAGGGGCAAAGTAGCAGCACCCAGGTGGGACCTCCGCGTTACCCAGCATTGGCACGAGCAAAAACGGCGTGTTGGCCAGTGTGCCACATTGCCATGTATTTTCTGCAAGTATATAATGGCCTCCCACTTCGTTTTAAGTAATTTATTATATTACTTTCAGTGAAAACGACCAGGAAATAAGAGAGGACGAAGGGTTAACGTAGATTTTCATCCAATTACGCCATCAAACGCAGTCAAACTCAAAATTAACCGGGTACCAGCGAAGTATAAAAGCTGCGAGGAGCATTCCTACGAAATTAGTTTCGCGAGAATCGCCCGGCGAAGCAGCGACCCATCGAGTCAAAGTGATTGAAATTTCTCAAAACTAGTGTTAATACACTCCCGACATTAAAGTAAGTATTTCTCCCTTCTAGACTCCCGAGAAATTGTGAGTTTTCAGCCGTTCTTTGATAAGTTGAAGAATAGGAAGTAAATATATTCATAAGTATGGTTTCTCGTCAAAATAATAGTAGAATTAATTCTATTCCTTCGTGAATATGAATACAGTTGGGGATATAGCTGAATATTTGCCGAGCTACATAGTTAATCAGGAAGCCGATAGTTAAGGTATGTAAAGACAATTTCTTCGGCAAGCTAGTAGTTCGGTCTGGGTAAAATAGTACAAATTCAGTAGAATGTTTTAGAAGCCGTATATTATCTTCAGTATGAATTTAGTAACGCCCGATTATAAATATTAATGCGTATTTAACATGGAACTTAGTTGAATAACATGATTCTCAGCGGAATATTCCAGCAATATTATATCTTATTTCGGTACCAGATTCGGTACATCATCGGAAATATATATATATATATACCGTATTATTATCAGTTCCAGCATGTATTGTATGCAGTCTTATTATCAGTTGAGATTTGCTTGTGTTGTTTTGGGCTGGATTACCTAGCATCCATGACCGCCCCAGGGTTGATAAGCATGTCGACTCATCCGCTAGAGGGAGACGATACGTTGCTCTATGGGTGGCATGCCGTCAAGGACAAAGATGGGATGCCAGTTTCCCCATATTATGCCTTGGTCGACTTTTATACACCCCCGTCGAGCGCCGCGCCGGGGTGTTGATTTCAGGAGTCCTCGAACTCAGGTAGAGGGTTATAGTCAGGGGCTCGACGAGGCCCAAGTGCATACAGAAACGGCATGATGTATTGTTACTAGGGAGATGGGATGACCGAGGTAGAAATTTATAGATTGTGTGATGGTGTACCTTCCAGCTATGGGGGCCAGGTAAGGTTCATGTGTGCTATTTTATGCTATGTTACATGCTAGATATAGGTGGATAGACAGTAGAATGCCGCGTTACCGGAGTCGGCTCTACTCCTTTCAGTGTAGTTTTAGGACAGTCTTGAATTCACATTCCCGAGTGAGTTACAGTTTTCCTTATTACTTCAGTTCTATCCAGTTTTGTGTTTACATTCGGTACTTTCATTTGTTGCTTTGCATACTGAGTACCGGTGGTACTAACGCCCATTTTTGGGGAACTGCATTACTTGCCTGCTGTACACATAGACGAGGAGAAAGTCCCTCGTAGCTTTCAGCCAGCGTACAATGCCTTCCAGCTCCTTTCATCCGGAGCTCGAAAAACAAAAGGTTGACTTTCCATTTATTTATGCGTTATGGGTAGGTCGGGCCCTTGTCCCGACCATCTTTATATTCTTAGAGGCTTGCAGATTTGTATATATTACCTGTGGTTATGTGTAGGTCCTGTGGGGCCATTGTGTCTTTCAGTTGTATGCAACGGCCGTGTGGGAGCCTTATTCGGTTAGTAGTGGTGACCTTGTCGGTCACATAGTAGCTTAGTACTTGTTTTCATTTCTCAGATGAACTAGTAAGCATTGTGGCCTTGTCAGCCACATAGGGTCCCGTATGTTCGTTGTTCTGGTTAGCTGTTAATTTTCCTAACAGGTGGCTATAGGCCTTGTCGGCGGGGGCTGTATTTACAGGCGCTATATAGCCCGTTAATTTCATAAATCCAGAATTAGAACCAGCCCTAGCACCAGAAGGTCTTAGGCTCAGTCAATCCATTAGTGTAGGTAGTAGGGCACCAGGTGCAAGTCATACCTCCCGAGGTGAGCGTGGCAAACTTGGTGTTAGAGCGGAATCGTATCCCAGGAGTCTGCAAGCCGTGTTAAGTAAAGTCTTGTCTATATATGTATTTGTGCACCACATACTATAGACAAGAGGCTGCAAGACATGATACGATGGTTACTCTTTCTTCTCATTAGAGATCGTGCTATAGAGCGGTATAATATAGGGTTGAGTCCTAGGCTTTACTATACTATTTGTTTACAGATAAAATGTCAGACCAGCGACATCCATCCACAGCCCGAAGGTTGGTTAAAGCAGCAAGAGAGAGGGCACCGGTAGGATACCTTAGCCTCATTTAGAATCGGCCCGATGCGGGTGATACGAGCATCGTCCCGACCTTCTCAGCAGTCTTCACCCAGGAGCTACATGGGACGACACCACCTCCAGCAGTCCCCATACCTGTACCGTCTGATCGGGAGGTCAGGAGTGCAGGAGTCATTTTTACTACAAATGATGGTTGCTCAGCACCAGTTTATGCCATCTACAGTTGCAGAGTCATAGGAGGGCCCGAGTTCGAGGGTCCGAGGAAATTTGGGGCTGAGTCCCCGCGGTTTACAAAGTACGGATAGGATAGAGGACCCCCAGAGTTTTACAGACCAGATGCAGAGAATCTTCCAGGGTTATGCCTACCATACCTACAGAGTCAGTCCGAATTGGCGATATTTCGGTTACGGGACAACATCGCCGTGTTATTGTATAAGAGTTTGGAAAGGTCCCGAGGAGAGATGTTTCCCCTCCGACCTGGTCCGGCTTCAAGGCTGGATCATTATCTACCACGGAGATTCGACAGGCCAGGTTGATCAGTTTTTCCACTTGGAGCAGGGGGCGATGAGTGTTCGAAATACGCCTGCGGTTTGATTTTTGTGGCCCAGTATGCGCCAGCCTTTGTAGATACCATTCCATCAAAGAGTACAGTGTTTCATCGTGGGATTGAATCCAGAGTATGTTGAGACTTGTATTAAGGCTACTCTGCGAGAGAACATGGATATTGCCAGAATTCAGGCATTTGCTCAGAATATTGGGGGCATCGGACAGCGGCAATGGGAGATCAGGGGAACCAGTCAGGAACAGTGCCGAAGGGATAGGCCAGTTGAGTTACAGGAGGTCTAGGGAGGACCCAGGGGCACGATTGTCAGATAGAGCCACCCAAACCCCTGCCTCCATCACAGCAGCAAAGGCAGGTTTAGTCGCTGGGCGGAGTGAGAGTCTAGCGGAGGTTCGCGGACAACGAGATTCACCGCAGCAGAGGAGGGCAGAGCAGAGTAGGTATACACTACCATTTTGCCTATTTGCAGCCGACTTACCACTCTTAGAGCATGCAGATATGGCTCTACCGGGTGTTATATTTGTGGCTAAGAGGGTCACCTGATGAGAGATTGCCCAACCAAAAGGTAAAGGGTGAGATCGACAGGACAGGTCATCAGTAGGGTCGTGAACTCTAGCATCCCCAGCAGCACGCAGGCCCTCAGTTCCAACAGGTAGGAGCTAAGGCAGATCCAGGGGCCTCTCTAGTTCCAGGTGCGGGGGCTAAGCCGTACCTATGCATTACCAAGGAGACAGGATTCAGAGGCGTCTCTAGATGTTGTGATAGGTATATTGACTATTTTGCTCTCACCCTGCTTATGTATTATTAGATCCGAGATCTACCTTGTGCTATGTTACCCCATTAGTGGCCGGAAGTTCAGTATAACGCCAAAATTTCTTCAGCGACCTTTTCAGTATCTACACCCGTTGGTGACTCTATTATAGCCAAAAGGGTTTATCAAGGGTGTGATGGGGTTGCTAACCGTCAGACTACAGCAGATTTGGTAGAGTTATAGATGGTTGATTTCGACGCCATTATGGGTATGTATTGGTTAGCTCCATGCTATGCCAATGTTGAGTGCTGGACCAAGATGGTCCGATTCACTTTCCAGGGAGGCAGTATGAGAGTGGAAGGGCAGTGCGGTTACGCCAAAGGTAGGTTTGTTTCCTATCTTTGCGCAAGGAAGTTGATAGCCAAGGGTACTGTTCCCTTTTACACATTATAAATTCAGATGTTTCCGGCCGACCTTGATGTTCTCTCAGTATCAGTTTTCATTAGTTATGAGTTCCCCGATGTCTTTCCAAATGAGCTACCTGGTGTTCCCCAGAAAGGAAATAGATTTTGCAATTGATTTATTACCAGGCACTATACCATATCAATTTCCCTATATCGAATGGCTCTGCCCACCAACTCGAGAGAATTAAAGGAGCAGTTGAAGATTTGTTGGAAAAGGGCTTTATCAGACCGAGTACTTCACCTTGGGGTGCGCCAAGCGTTTTGTTAGAGAGAAGGAGGGCTCCTCCACATGTGTATAGACTGAATAAAGTCGCAGTCAAGAATAAAGTATCTGCTTCCCAGAATAGATGATCTGTTTGATCAGTTACAGGGAGAAAGGTATTTCTCCATGATTGAATTAAGGTTCGAATATCATCAGAGTTCGGGTTCGTAGAGGGACATTCCAAAGTCTGCCTTCAGTACCAGATATGGTAATTTTGAATTCTTAGTCATGTCCTTTGGGCTACGCGAATGCTCCAACAATTTTTACGGACCTGATGAACAGTATTTTTAGACCATACCTGGACCTGTTCATGATAGTGTGCATCGATGATATTTTGGTATATTCCTGCTCAGAGGTAGACCACCAGGATCACTTACGGACAGTGCTCAGTTACGAGACCACTGTTTGTATGCCAAGTTTTCTAAATATGAGTTTTGGCTGAATTCAGTAGATTTCTTGGGTGACATCGTGTCGGATGCTGGTATACAGGTAGATATGCAGAAAATAGAAGTAGTGAACATATGGCCCGATACCACTCCGACCAAGGTACGCAGTTTCTTGGGGTTAGCAGGGTATTACAGAAGGTTTGTGGAAGGGTTTTTCACCTTAACAACACCTCTGAGCTAAGCCAACGCGAAGGCAGGAAAATTTTAGTGGACCGGGCATGTGAGCAGAGCTTCCAAGTGAAAGACAGGTTAACATCAGCCCCAGTGTTATCATTGCCAGAAGGTACAGAGGGTTATGCAGTTTATTGCGATGCTTCGGGTGTTGGTTTAGGATGTGTGTTGATGCGGAATGGTAAAGTGATTGCTTATGCTTCCAGGCAGGTTTGGGGAAGCATGAAAAGAACTGTCACGCCCCGCCTTAGGGTATGACTGGCACCTGGTGCCCTAATGAAGAGGACCTAGACTACTAACTAATGGGCCGAGGCACATCTGGTGCCTGGCTAGCTCATCTGGGGTTTACGGAAACAAAGGGCTATACCTGTGGGCTGTAACCGGCCTCCGGCCTGGGCCTATAGCCACCTGTACTGTAATAACAGCTGACTACAGAACATATTCAAAATTAGGAACCTGGCGGGCCGACAAGGCCACCATGCTGACTAGTCATTTGAAACTTAAACACAAGAATACTCTAAGACTACACGTGACCGGCAAAGGTCACCACTACTTTATCAGCTACGGCCCTCACGGCCAACATAAAGACAAAGATACTAAACAACTATACAACTTCACGATAACATAAAAAGACAAAGATACTAAAAAATACAAACGGCCTCACACGACCAGCTCAGCTGACCAAAGGGAGATAAATATACAATCTGCAAGCCTCTATGAGTAACAATAGAAATGATCGGGACAGGGCCCCCGACCTACCCATACTATTCATCAAAAGATAAGAGCTACACCTCTGGAAATCCAGACTCCGGATGACAGGGAATGATGACTCAATAGCAGCTGGAATCACGAGGATCGCCTCTCGTCTATGAGTACTGCAGGCAAGTAATCTGGGTGCCCCATTGGCGTCGATTACGGCGGTACTGAGTATGCAAAGCAACTGAAATAACATAACTGAAAACAACTGAAATATAGGATAGCATATCTAGCAAACTGTATGGCAGGACATAACTGAATCTGAAGAAACTGGTAAAAGAGAACTGGATCATGCTTTCTGTGCGATAAGGCGGAGCGTACCTATAAACGACGGCCTCTTTGTCTAGTAGCTAGTATATAACACATAAATAGATATACAAGTAGCAAGCAGGAGCCAATACCAACCCCCATAAGCCGGATGGCATAAGCAAGCAAACAATCTACAGACCCCTACCCGGGTCAAAACCTGCCAAAAATAAGTCAGTCCACTCATGCTCACCGAGCTCCTCTGAAGCCACAGGTCTCAGGCTCAAAGGCTAGCACTGATATAATAAACAATGTCTGAGTCCAGGAGGACTCCTGTATGAACAGTAACAGATAGGGTCTGGTTCCCCTCAGGGCTATCTGAAACCGGAGCTACACGGTGTACAGACAATGTGAATGGTATGGTTCCTGGAACTCTCCTCGGGCTATCGAAACCAGGAGCTGCACCTGAAATAACTGTATGTACAGACAGTAACAGATAGGGAATCACGGTTTCCCTCGGGGCTATCTGAAACCAGAGCTGCACCTGTAATGCTGATCAGACTGCTATGGGGAAAGCTTCATCCCATCTTCGTCCAAGCTAGGGACATGCCACTACTTGGAGTGACGTAAACCACCCGCTCCGTGGAGCACGATTACCAACCCAGGGGCGACGAGGGCGCTCAATAAGGGGCCCTCCATCGCCACAACAAGTCTCAACAAACAAATAGCACATATAAATAAGCAAAAAGCATGTATAACTGAAAAGGCTATCTGAAAACTGATTTCTTATTCTGATCTCTTTCTGTACTAAGCTGATTCTTTACTGATTATACTGATTCTGAAATCTTTCTTTTGCATTTGGGTAATCTGGCCAAGGATACTATGTTTAATAAGATAGCATCTTGTAGCCATAGAACTGTGTGAGAGTGGCTAGTCTGTAAGCCATAATACTATCTGTCTATCTTATTACTTTACTAGCTTTATTCTGAAAATCTGTTTCTTTTTATTCTACAACATGCTTGCTAATCATACAATAGCTATACTGAATCTGGAATGCTAACTTCCTGCACTTTGGCGCATGCTTTTCTATCTTTCGAACTGAAATACGATACGGCAACACCAAACAGAATTTACTAGACTTACTCAATTCTCAGCATTCCACTCCCGAGTTTCAAATACGGAGTTTACTATGATTCTAAGCTAAGACCTAACTTGCCGAAGAACAACTTCACATACCACCTTAACACTCGGGTTATCCGACAGTCGGACGAGGCACGGTCAATACTCGTATTTCTCCCAACTGCATTCATATACACGTCAGTGGTGCTAAATACAGCTTTATTCTGAAGGACGACGTCATTTCGATATAATTATAGCCTAAAATTAGGCTTATCGAAAGGCAGTCGAAAACCTTATTTTCAGGGAAGTCCAGAAGGGAGAAGTATTCACTTCACAGATAGGAGCACATAGACACTAGTTTGGAGCAATTCTACTTACCTTAGTCCGGTTGCTCGACGATTTGTCGGCCGTATTTTGCGAAACAAAATCCGTAAAAATGCTCCCCTCTTTGCCAAATACCTCCGGTACCTGATGTTAATTTGAGTTTAGACTATGTTTGGCAGCGTAATCAAACGATATAATATATCTATTTGCGTGCTTCCGCTGTTTCTCGCGACTCTCTGGAAATTTCTAATGATTTATCATTAAAAACCGAAGTGGGGGATTTATATACTCGTGTATGGTCTAGGCCAACGTGTCACGGAGCCAACGCGGAGGCTCCACCTCCGTGACACGTTGCCATCTGAAGAGAGCTTATAAATAAGTTGAGACCTATAAGTCGCATTCTTGCCTTGCGACGCGCCGACTTGGTGCTTGTCCGATCTTTCCCCGGGCCTTTTTCTAGCATGTATGACATTCAAATACGCTTAACCAACACACGATTAGGCCATCTATGTGCCGGAAATCTACAGGGTGTAACATTCTCCCCCACTTAAAAACATTCGTCCTCGAATAAAAACTGTTATCTAGAGGACTTCTCAACTGACTACTTAGGAAAATTTCGGCAGAGTTTCCCCTGTAATATGGACTATCTCAAAAGCTTGAGACACAGAAGTCAATACAGGTACTCCACACGATACTACAAGATTGGATTTGATAGCTAAACATCAATCTCTCCCTTATATATAAACAACTGTAAGGTACTACATAGGTAACAATACTGACATACCTGTTGCCTAGCTAGGCTTGGAATAAGTGAGGATATCTAACTTTCATATCTTCCTCCGCTTCCCACGTCATCTCCCTCTCCGGTTCCTGTTACGCCACAATTCTTTGACAGACACAATATCTTTAGTTCTCAATCTGTGAATCTGTGTCTAGGATAGCTACTGGAACCTCTTCGTAAACCCGGTCTTCTGTAACCTGGATATCCTGGACTGGGACTGCTCTTGACAGGTCTCTAAGAGAATTTCCTGAGCATGGATACATGAAAGACTGGATGAACAGATTCTACGGCAAGTTTAATTCGCCATGGCCTATTCTGCAATTTGATATGGCCCGACAAACCTTGGGCTGAGCTTACCTTTCTTGTCGAATCTCATCACCTCTTTCATCGGAGACACTTTCAGAAATACCCAGTCATTCACATCAGACTCTAGGTCTCTGCGCCGCACATGCGCATATGACTTATGGCGGCTCACGTACGGTCAATAAGCGTTCTCTGATGAGCTTCACTTTTTCTCCTCTGATGCTGAACAATGTCTGGCCCAATCAACGCTGATCTCCTATTTCGAACCAGCCAACCGGCGATCTGCATTTTGGCCCGTATAAAGCCTCGAAAGGCGCCATCTAAATAGCCAGTGATAGGTGTTATTATAAGCAAACTCGATTAGAGGCAAATGCTCATCAGCTACCACAAGTCTAACACACGCTCGCAACATGTCTTCAGAGCGTCTGAATGGTGCGTTCAGCCTGTCCATCTGTCTGAGGGTTGAACGCGGTGCTCAAATTAATCTGCATACCCAGACCTCTCTGAAACGACTGCCAAAAACTGTGCTCCTCTGTCTGAAATAATGGATACTGGTACTCCGTGCAATCTGACTACTTCTCGGATATACAACTCAGCATAATCTTCGGCCGAGAAGGTAGTTCTCACTGGCAGGAGATGAGCTGATTTGGTCAATCTGTCAACTATCACCCATATAGAGTCATATCTATATCTATTGCAGGGTAATCCTGCCACAAAATCCATATTTACTGCTTCCCTCAGAGAGGCACAGCTATATCTTGAGTCAAACCGCCTGGTTTTCTGATGTTCTGCTTTTCACCTGTTGGCAGTTAGGACACTGGGCTACAAGTTTAGCAATTTCTCTTTTCATGCACGGCCGCAGTAGTTTCTTTGATATCATGATACATCTTTGTTGCGCCAGGGTGGAGAGAATAGCGGGCGCAATGTACCTCGTTCATGATCTGCCGGCGGAGGCCTGTTATTTGGAACACATAAGCGGTCTTTACAACACAACACTCCATCCTCTGTCACCTGGAATCTGGCGCTTCCCCCAGCGGAATATAATCTTTAAGCTGGATCGAGTCAGGATCCTCATATTGCGTTCCTTTACTTCCACAACTAAGGATGACACGGCGGTGTTCTGAACTACCGCTCTGTTGTCCTCTGTTTCTGCTATCTGAAAGGCTAATTGACCAATTGGGGTATTTCTCTAGATAAGATCCCATTGTTCGGCTACAAGTACGCCAAACTCCTAACGGATTGTAGCTAAGGACGTTTGCTAATTCATTGCCTCTTCTTGACTGATACAACATATTCATACTTAGAGAACTTGGCATACAATTGGCGGTTGTACTGGCTATTCATGCCGGAGAAACCGATAGGTAATTTATCGGTATAACTACAGTTTATCTGGCCTTCTGGCCGATGCTAAAACTGCTTTTTGTTGGGATAACCTGAACAACCGTCTGCACCTTGCGCCTTTGTCTGATCAGAGGGTCCTGATATTGATCATGATCTCTAATAATTTAGGTACATAACCTTGAATAACTGAATAGCTGGGTCGAATGACCCAAATGTTTACAATAGTCTAACAATGCCCTAAATGTTCTACTCGAGCATCTGTAGCTCATGCATAACTGCGGAGTTGTGGGCATCTAACTGCTGTGTTATTCTACTTGAACAACTGTAGAGCTGGGCTTAATCGGACTTACTCCCAGGCGATCAATCTCTGGATCTTCACGGGGGTCTACTAATCTCATATCTTGGTAAACATAGTGCTAACAGAGTACTACCAATTTCTTACGCCTTGAGCATATCCACTTGGATTTATACCGCTATTCTGGGAAATTCTCGGTCTTATGAGTCATTCTGTGAGCTGGCCTTCTACTAAAGCTACGATTTCCTGACTATCTTACGAGAACCAGCTGAAGTATTAGTCTGTCACTGACTACTGGTGTGGACCCTTTCTTGGGGTACCCACAGTTTTGTCTGACTGGGATGGCTGGCTGACTTGCAGGGGTTTCTAAGTAACAGCTACTAAGTTGACTAAGGTCGACTCTCACCTACAAAAATTTGGAAAAATGATGTATGGCCACTTAACATACTGAAACAATTCTGGCTATTGCTAATCTCTGAAGTATGCCTATTCGGTCTCTAACTCTGGTTCTAGCACATGCATTAGTGTTGCTAATCTTTAGGGATGCTTCCCTGCTAATATAGGCATGATTGGTCGTTAGACCGCCTAGCATGCCCTTATCACCTAACCATCTGATTCAGGCTATTAACTCTGGTAAACTTCTAAAAACCTAGATCTGGCAACAATAATAAGTTTGTTAACTTAATAACTGAGAGTTCGGATAGTTTCTATGGCTTCATACGTAAGTCATACTTAACCTGCCCCTTCTCTTCTCTTTTCTCTTTCTCTTCTCTCTCTTCTCTTTCTCTTTTTTTTTGGCAAGGGGTCGTGCAGTGCAAGATGTATATGCTTCCTAGCACTAACCAGCATCTGAGGGATTGTAACCCCTATTGGCAGCTAATCACAACATATCTGTTATCTGCACATATATATCAATAACTACGTATAATACATACTGAATTCTATAGCAATACGTAATCTTTGACATGCTTTGCTGAGTCTCATACTGTACATGATATACCGCTTCTACGATCTAATAATATCTGCTGTCATCTCGTATCATTTCATTGGGTTTTATCCCATTCTGGAAGTAACAAACATATGCGCCGATTATGACCTGCTATTGACATTTCGCCCACTCTTACAATGTGGGGTCAACACCCAAATGTGGCCTTAGTTGACATTATATTGAGAGCCCATGACTGTCTGTTGGGCCTTATCTCTAGGCCACACTAGACTAGAATTGTTGTATCGGTAGTTTTTTTCTTAGCTTCTCCATAAGCCAGCTTGGACATACTGCGGCATTCTAAACTGCAATCTTACTTTCGGTCCAAGGCTTAATCCTTAGTACGATATTCTATCAATCTGGGGTAATTCTAATTTCCTCACAAAATCTGAGCCTCCTGCTTCTTCCCTTTATCTTACTGAAGCTGAACTCACAAGGTTCAAGGTACCTGCCTTTCATTGTTAATCAGGCTACTGGTCAAGTCTCAGTTCATACTTCTTCTAACTTCTTTGTCAGACCTATCTGATTCACATGACCTCTCTACCTTTGATATCACGACTGAATCATATCTAAAATCTTGCAGGTATATCTTGCTGTTTGCTAGCGTTCATGGCGGACTTGGCCTTTACGGCTCAAAATTGACTATTACTAGGCGTTCATTATGACAGGTCTTACCCCTACTTCCGGGTGAGCTAGCAGTCTTACTTGCTCTTTACGCTCACTAACACATACTGGAATTAATCAATCTATCTTCACTTACTGCTTGTTTTGGGCAGCCTCACCTCAATTCTTATGCCCCTTTTACTGTACTGGGATCAAGGTCAATAGGTAGGAATAGCCTTTTCTTATTGCTATAATACGAAGACATGGAACTGTACCACATCTGAAAAGATGGATATGGGAACCCTGCATTTTCCTCTCTTTCTCATACTCATCTAATAGTCTGATATTATCTGATATCTTAATCAGATCTTATATATCTAATAAATAAGTCAACTTGTATGTACATTATACTTCTGACTTCCAGTTCTGGCGTTATCGCGTATACTGGGAAGAGTACCGATTAATTATCACGCTGGGAGGTCTCTGGGCCTCCTCCTGCTGCTGTAACTATCTTGTAACTAGCTGATGCCCTTCTTCTGTTGCTATATCTGATCTTCTGCACGTAATAGAGTATTGTTGATGCGCCTCTTTGTATCTGTAACCAAAGATTATGGTAAGTTTTTAGGGACTCGACCTACTGTACGCTCTACGCGACTGACTGAGAAGAAGGTAACCATCTATCATGCCTCGCAGCCTCCTCCCTATAGTATGTGGTGCATAACACATCCATAGACAAGACTCTACTTAGCACGGCTTGCAGACTCCCTAGGACACGACTTGCTCTGATACCAAGTTTGTCACGCCCCGCGGCAGGGTATGACTGGCACCTGGTGCCCCTAGAAGGACCTGGACTACTAACTGGTGGGCCGAGGCACATCTGGTGCCTGACTAAGCTCTATCTCAGGTTCTGGAAACAAGGGCTATATAACGTCTGTAAACACAGCCTCCGGCCACCTGGGCCTATAGCCACCTGTACCTGTAATAACAGCTGACCAGAACATATTCAAAATCAGGAACCTATGCGGGCCGACAAGGCCACCATGCTGACTAGTCATTTGAAACTTAAACACAAGAATACTGTAAGACTACGTGACCGGCAAGGTCACCACTACTGTCAAGCTACGTCCCCTCACGGCCAACATAAAGACAAAGATACTAAACAACTATAACAGACTGAACGGCCTCACACGACCGGCACCATTAACCATAAGGAGATAAATATACAATCTGCAAGCCTCTATGAGTAATAATAGAAATGATCGGGACCCGGGACCCGACCTACCCATACTGTACATCATAATGTAAGAGCTACACCTCTGGAAATCAGACTCAGATGACAGAGCTGATGACTCAATAGCTATCTAGAATCACGAGGGATCGCCTCCTCATCTATGAGTACCTGCGAGCCAAGTATTGCAGCGCCCCATTGGGCGTCAGTACCTCTGGTACTGGGTATGCAAAAGCAACTGAAATAACATAAATGAAAACAACTGAATATAGATAGAATATCTAGCAAAACTGTATGGCAGAATAGCGAATCACGAAGAAACTGGTAAGAACTGGATCATGCTTTCTGTACTGATAAGGCAGAGGCGTACCTGTAAACGCGACGACACCAACGTCACAATAGCTAGTATATAACACATAAATATAGATATACAAGTAGCAAAGCAGAGCCAATACCAACCCCCATAAGCCGGATGGCACCAAACAACAAACAATCTATATACCCTTACCCGGGTCAAAACCTGCCAAAAATAAGTCAGTCACTCATCACTCACCCGGGCTCTCTAGAAAGCCCCCTGGGTCTCCGGCTCGGGCCATAGCCCGCGATATAAATTACCGTGTCTGAGTTCGGAGGACTTCCGTGGCGAACCCAGTAACAGATAGGGTCTGGTTCCCTCAGGGCTATCTGAACCGGAGCTACACCTGTGCAAACAGTAACAGATAGGGTCTGGTTCCACGGAACTCTCCTCGGGGCTATCTGAAACTGGAGCTGCACCTAAAATAACTGTATATACAGACAGTAACAGATAAGGGTCTGGTTCCCTCAGGGCTATCTGAAATCGGAGCTACGCCTGTAATGCTGATCAGATTGCTATGGGGAAAGCTTCATCCCATCTTCGTCCAAGCTGGGGACGGCATGCCACTCCTTGGAGTGACGTAAACCCACCAGCTCAGTGGGCGACACGATTACCAGCCCAGGGGCAGTGAGGACTCTCAAAGAGCCCTCACGCCACAACAAGTCTCAACAAACCAATAGCACATATAAATAGCAAGCATGTATAACTGAAAAGGCATCTGAAAACTGATTTCTTATTCTGATCTCTTTCTGTACTAAAGTCGATTCTTTCTGATTATACTGATTCTGGAAATCTTTCTTTAACTGTTGGCTAATCTGTAGCCAGGATGTTATCTGTCTGAATGGCTAATCTATAGCCTTAGAACTGTCTGAGTGGCTAGTCTGTAGCCATAATACTATCTGTCTATCTGATTACTTTACTAGCTTTATTCTGAAAATCTGTTTCTTTTTATTCTACAACATGCTTGCTAATCATACAATAAGCTATACTGAATCTGGAATGCTAACTAGCCCTTTGGCACATGCTTTATCTTTCAGTTGAAATACGATACGGCAAGGCAAACCAGAATTGCTAGACTTACTCAATTCTCAGCATTCAACTCCGGAAGTTTCAGAAATACGGAGTTACTATGGTCCTAAGCTAAGGACTTACTAACTTGCCGAAGAACAACTTCACATACCTTAACCTCGAGTTATCCGACAGTCGGACGAGGCTCAGTCAGTACTCCAGCTATTTCTCCTAAGTGCATTCATATACACGTCAATTAGTGCTAAGTAACTTTATTCTGAAGGACGACGTCATTTTCGATATAATTATAGCCTAAACTTGGGCATATCGAAGAACGGTCGAAAACTTGCTATTTTTCAGAAGTCCAGAAGGAAACTGTTCCTTCACAGCTAAGGAGCACATAGACACTAGTTTGGAGCAATTCTGCCTGTAGTCCGGTACCTCGACGATTTGTTGGCCGTATTTTGCGAAACAAAATCCATAGGAATGCTCGCTGCTGCTAAAACCTCGGTACCTGAGGTTAATTTGAAGTTTAGACTACGTTTGGTAGCGTAATCAAATGATATAATATATTATTTGCGTGCCTCCCCTGTTTCTCGCGACTCTCTGCAAAATTTCGATAATTTATCATTACAAAAACGAAGTGGAGGCTATATATACTTGTGTCTGGTCAAGGCCAACGTGTCACGGAGCCAGCGCGGAGGCTCCACCTCGACACGTTGCCATTGCTGAAGGAGCTTATAAATAATTGGGACCTAAGTCGCATTCTTGCCTTGCAACGCCGACTTGGCAGCATTCCGATCTTTCCCGGGCCTTTTTCTAGCATGTATGGCATTCATAAATACGCTTAACCAACACGCAATTAGGTATCTATGTGTCGGGAATCTGCAGGGTGTAACAGAAACTACCCCTACCCATGACCAGGGAATTAGCCGCAGTAATTCATGCCTTGAAGATATAGAGACATTACTTGTATGGAGTTCACATGGATATTTCACCGATCTCTTAAAAGCCTACAGTACATCTTCACCTAGAAAGAGTTGAATTTGCAGCAGCGTCGCTGGTTAGAGCTATTGAAAGACTATGATGTGAATATTTTGTATCACCCAGGAGAAGCAATGTGGTAGACGCCCTTAGCCGTAAATCTATGGGGAGTTTGGGATACTTACAGCCTGAGCAGCGGGAATTGGCTCGAGAATTGCATCAGCTAGCCGGTTTAGCTTTTCTCATAGCAGAAATAGGGGAAAACAGGCAGTAATCCAGAACACACACAGTATCATCATTAGTCGTGGGGAAGTGAAGGAATGGCAGTATGAACCCTAGCCTGGTTCAGCTCAGTAACCAGAGTTCAAGAGGAGAGGTGAAAGATTTTTAGGTAACCGAGGATGGAGTGTTCAGATATAAAGATCGCCTTTGTGTTTCGAACGTTGCAAGGACTTCGCCAGCAGATTATGGGCGAGGTACATTATGCCCGTTATTCTCTCCATCAAGTTCGACCAAATGTACCACGATGTGAAAAATCTCTTGGTGGCCGGGAATGAAGAAGGGAATAAAAGAATTCTTAACTTAGTGTCCCAACTGCCCAGCAGGTAAAAGCTGAACATCAGAAACCCAAACGGACTGACTCAGGATATAGTTGTGACTCTATGGAAATGGGAAGCGAGTTAATATGGACTTTGTAGAAGGATTACCGCACCAGGCGTAGGTATGATTCGATCTGGGTAATAGTTGACAATTGACAAACTCAGCAGCTCATTTTCTGCCAGTAAGGGTTACCTTTTCCGCCGAAGATTATGTTGAGTTGTATATCAAAAGAAATAAGTCAGGATGCATGGGGTTCCGGTGTCCATTATCTCCTACAGAGGGCGCAGTTTACAGCTAAAGATTTTGGCATTCGTTTCAGAGAGGCTTGGGAACGCAGGTTAACCTGAGCACAACTTTTCATCCCAAGACAGATGGGCAGGCAGAACGCACCATTCAGACGCTTGAAGATATGTTGTGAGCATGTGTGTTAGATTTTTGAGGTGGTTACGATGAACACCTACCGCTTATTGAGTTTCCTATAATAACAGTTATAATTCAACAATTCAGATGGGGCCTTATGAAGCATTATATTGGCGGAAATGCAGATCTCCAGCTGGTTGGTTTGAGGTAGGTGAATCAACATTAATTGGGCCCGATATCATTAATCAGTTAGAAGAGAAAGCTTATCGAGCGTTTATTGACTGCTCAGAGCCACCATAAATCATATGCTAACGTGCGGCGCAGAAACTTGGAGTTTAATGTATATGACTGGGTATTCCCAAAAGTTTTGCCGATGAAGGGTGTAATGAGATTTGGTAAGAAGGGCAAGCTTATCCCGAGTTTTATTGGGCCTTATCAGGTTGCCGAAGAATAGGCCAAGTGGCATATGAGTTAGACTTAACTTACCTCCGGGTTAGAATCTGTTCACCCAGTCTCCCATGTATCAATGCTGAGAAAGTTTATAGGAGATCACTAAATTTGTCCCAGTCCAAGATGTACAAGTTACAGAAGAAGTTAGCGTACAAAGAAGTTCTAGTAGCCATACTAGACCGGCAGATCCACAAGTTGAGAACTAAAGATGTTGCTTCTGTCAAAGTGTTATGGCGTAACAGGAACCCAGGAAATGACTTGGGAAGCAGAAGAGATATGAAAGTCAGATATCCTCAGTTATTTCAGACTTAGCAGCCAGAGGTATGTTATTATTGTTGTTTTATGAGATACCGTATATTCATGTGTACGTGAAATAGTTGACTCTAGTTTATTATTAAGTAATGGATGCTATAGTATTGTGTGGAATACCTGTATTGGACTTTTCTGCGTTTCAGGATTTTTGAGATAGTCCATATTACAGGGAAACTCTGCCGAAATTTTTCCAGAATAAGTAGAGCAAGTTGAGATTCTTGCAAGAAGAAGTTAACATTCGAGGACGAATGTTCTTAAGGGGAAGATGTTACACACCGTATGTTTCTAGAATTTAGTCGACCCTATTCGCATGTTGGTTGAGAGTTTTAGAATGTCATACGTGCGAAAAGGCCCAGGAAAGGTCGAACGAGTGCCAAGTTGGAATTTTGCAAGAGGAGGCCGAACCGCGTTGCCCAAAGGGGAAAAGTGGAATGGAGCTGGAACCTCCGCGTTGGCCAACGTGGAACGGAGCCAAAACGGCGCGTTGGCCAACGTGCGACATTGCCATGTATTTTTACTGCAAACATATAAAGGCCTCCCACTTGTTTTTTAAGTAATTTCTAATATTACTTTCAGTGAAAAGCGACTAGAAAACAGAGAGGACGAAGGGTTAACGTAGATTTCCGTTGGATACGCCATCAAGCATAGTTCAAACTCAAATTAACGTCAGGTACTAAAGTATAAAGCTGCAAGCATTCTACAGAGTTAGTTTCGCGAGAATCCTTCGGCGAGTGGCGACCCGCCGATTCAAAGTGATTAGCATTGCTCCAAACTAGTGTTAATACACTCCGGACATTAGAGTAAGTATTTATTAGTTCTAGACTCCCGAGAAATTGTGAGTTTTTGGCCGTTGTTCGATAAGTCGAAGAATAGGTAGTAGATATATTCATAAGTATGGTTTCTCTCCAAAATAATAGTAGAATTAATTCTATTCCTTCGTGAATATGAATATTGTTGGGAAATAGCTAATTAGCCGAGCTACGCCAGTTAATTAGGAAGCCGGCAGTTAAGGTATGTAAAGCCAGTTTCTTTCGGCAAACTAGTAGTTCCAGTACAGTAAAATAGTACAAATTCCAGTAGAATGTTTCAGAAGCCGTATATTATGTTCAGTATGAATTTAGTAACGCCCGTTATAAATATTAACTCGTATTTAGCATGGAACTTAGTTGAATAACATGATTCTCAACAGAATATTCCAGCAATATTATATCTTGTTTTTAGTACTAGATTCAATTACAGCATGTCAGAGAATATATATATATATAAATATATATATATATACAGTATTATTATCAGTTTGAACATCAGTTTGAACAAGTATTGTATGTAGTATTATTATTAGTTGAGACTTGCTTGTGTTGTTTTGGGCTTGATTACCTAGCATCCATGACTGCCCCAGGGTTGATAGCTGTATCGACTCGTCCGCCAGAGGGAGAGGATATGTCGCTCAACAGAGTGGCGTGTCGTTCACTAGGGATGAAGATGGGATGCCAGTTTTCCCATATTGTTCCTTGGTCGGCTTTTATACACCCCCGTCGAGCGCTTGCGCCCGAGGTGTGATTTCAGGAGTCCTCCAGACTCAGGTATAGGTATAGTCAGGGGCTTAGCGGGCCCAAGTGCATACCCAGGGAACCGGCAGGATGCTTATAGTTACTAGGGGAGATGGGATGACAGGTGTAGGGGTATAGATTGTGTGGTGATTGTACCTTCCGGCTTATGGGGCCAGGTAAGGTTCATGTGTGCTATGTTATGCTATGTTATTCTAGATATAGATGGATAGACGGTAGAATGCCACGTTACCAGGTATGACTCCTACTCCTTTTAGTGTAGTTCAGGACAATCTTGAATTCACATTTCCAATCAGTTACAGTCTGTTTCCTTATTACTTCAGTTCTATCAGTTTTATTGTTTACATTCAGTACTTTCATTTATTTCTTTGCATACTCAGTACCAGCGGTACTGACGCCCATTTGGGGCGCTGCATTACTTGTCTGCTGGTACTCATAGATGAGGAGTAGATCCCTCATAGTTCCAGCCAGCATACAACGCCTTCAGCTTCTTTCATCCGAAGCTCGAAAGACAGAGGTTGACTTCCCTTTTGTTTGTACAGTATGGGTAGGCCGGGTCCCTATCCCGACCATCTTGCTATTCTTACAGGCTTGCAGATTGTATATATTCCCGTTGGTTAGTTGTGTAGGCTGTGTGGGGCTATTTGTGTGTTTCAGTTGTATCCAGCGGCCGTGTGGGGCCTTATTCAGTTGGTAGTGGTGACCTTGTCGGTCACATAGTAGCTTTGTACGTGTTTTCATTTCTCAGATGAACTAATAAGCATGGTGGCCTTGTCAGCCCGCATAGGTTCCCGTATGTTCAGTTGTTCTGGTTAGCTGTTATTTTACTACAGGTGGCTATAGGCCTTGTCAGCCAGGGGCTGTATTTACAGTGTTATATAGCCCGTCGTTTTCTTGAATCTAGAATTAGAGCCAGCTTGGCACCAGAAGTTCTTAGGCTCAGTCAATCCAGTAGTCTATGTATTAGTAGGGCACTAGGTGCCAGCCAAGCGGAGCGTGACATAGCCGTTGCACAATCCCAATGCGTATGGCCCAACTTGCCGCACCAGAATCAAATATTTGAGTTGGCCATACATATTCCCAAATGGTGCTTTCTGCAGCTCATACACAATGGGTACGTAATATCTTTCACACAAGGGTGATACGAAGCACTGGCTGCCGAAGGTACTGGGGTTGATGATTTTTGCTGGTATTGTGACAATATCCAGTACTCGACCTATGCTGGGAGAAATCTATGTCTCCAATCCTAGCCCGCTTGGCCTCTCTCCCCTTTTCTTTCACCTGCTCTGCTTCGATTTGTTGAGCAAATATCACCAAGCGTGGGAAGTCTACATCCCTATGCAACATAGTAGTCTTGTATTCCTTGACCAAGGAGTCTGACACCATTCACAAACCGGCTTACTCAGGCCCGCTGGTCAGCTACCATCTCCAGTGCATACTTAGATAACAGAGTGAACTTCAACGCATACTCCTGAACCGTCATGTCATTTTGTTTCAAATTAATAAACTCTGCCGCTTTTTCCTCCTTCAGATTCCGAGGGAAAAACCTGTCCAAGAATGCAGCCATAAATTCATCCCAATCTATGGGACCTGCTCAAACTCCCCGACTGTCTCTCCACTGACAGAACCAGATATAAGCAACTCCTTTTAACTGATAGGAGGCTAAGTCTACACACTCGTTCCCTATCACTCCCATAATGAGAGTAATCTTTTGAATCTACTCCAAAAATTCATATGGGTCCTCATCCACCTTTGACCCCAAGAATTCGGGTGGGTTCATATGAAGAAAATCCCTTATCCTTGTTGCCACCTCATTTCCATTCTGAGGGGAACGAGCCACCACATGATGGTTAATCTGAGTGATCAGGGCCTGCGCCAACATTTGAAAGGCTTCCCGAAACATAGCGTTTGTAACATGATCATCTATTGGGCCTGCCTAGGCTGGTGGTACCTGTTGATGGCCGTTACCGCGTCCTCTTCCATTTGCTCGACGGGGTGACATTATTTGCAAGCGCGTAAAGCACGAGTCAGGGGAAGAAATACTTAGAGTTTCATACTCTGTGCACGATGAGAATCATAAAGAGAAGGGAACATTCCTAAAACGTCCCATAGCCTCTACGTCATAAGTTTGGTGCGCTTCACACCCATGAAGAAGACTCTACGTAACGCAGTTTTCGGACACCCTAGGACACTATAAATCTATTACTCTGATACCAAGTTTGTCATGACCTGATAGTACACCCGAATAGTAGACATGGGACAAGGAACCCCGAGAGGCTTCAAGTCGACCCATGGCATAATCATCGCATACAGTTACCATAAGAAAGATAAAACATCATGAACAAGCGGAAGAACTAACTAGAAATTGATACAAATCAAAACGACAACTTAATAACATTTAAATACAATGTTGATCCTGTCTAACAAGTCTGGAAGCCTTCTAATAAAATGATGAGTTGCAGGGACAAGCCCCCAGCTAACTCCAAAAGACTGAAAACTAAAACGAAATAAAACAAGAATGCTACTCACGTCCACGGAGGATGAGGAATCACCACTGACAGTTGGGATAATGGGGTAGCGTATCTAACCACGCGACGGAGCTTGGAGACCTGAATCTATATCATAAAATGATATAGCACAAGAGGCGTGCGATCAATACTTGGAATGTACTGAGTATGCAGGAAGCGTAAGTAAACTAACTCATAATAATCGCAAGAAGGAAGTAATATAAAATATATTAATAGCGATGTAATAGAAGTGAAGTACATCAATCTTACACGAGGTTAACATATTTAATTAACATAACCACATTATAAAGACATGCATTATTGTAGAAACTGCTGATGTACAAAAGTAATAATTAGGAATAATATAGAGTGTAATGCCGTGACTGATATCAAGAGGGTCCCTGACGTCTAAGGGGGAGTCCCTGACGGTCGAAGGGAGCGTCCCTAACTATAAAAGGGGAAACATTCTCAACGAGAGAGGATCCCTGACTGTCATAGGGAGAGAGAAACTCTAACATAGATAGTCACTGACTAAAAGAAGATCCTGAAAAACGCAGGGAAATGAAATGCTCGACTGACTAGGGATGTGAGTCCCGGCTGACTACATGAAGAGATTCTCCACTATCATCTAGGTAAGACATTCTCCACTATATGCTATGTAAGACATTCTCCACTAGTGTCTAGGTAAGACATTCTCCACTAGCATCTATGTAGGACATTTTCCACTAGCATCTACGTAGGACATTCTCCACTATTGTCTATTAATGTTATGTCTCAAATAAGCATGGATTCACAACTGGAAATGTTAATAACAAGCTCAATCATCATGATTCACATTATTACAAAACCAACTTCCTCATTATCTTTAACATCACATTATTAGCATGTTATAAATTCGTATTAGCATTATTCTATCATGGCATCTTGATTTCATATTCACCTCATTCAATAGGAAATATGAGATCAAACATGATTTGTAGAACTCCACTCAATAAAATATCGAGGATGCATAAGTTCATGTAATTAGGTCACAACTATTTCACACACTTGTCCCAATCACTCCATTTATGAACTCTTTAGCCACGGGAATTTTACATTCTAGGATTTTATAAAAACAATTTTAATAAGGAAAAACAATATAGAATCTACCCAAGTTTCATAGTTAAACAATGGAGATGCAATCTGTTCATACTCAATCAATTTAATCTAAAACATGGTGATGGCACATAGTTTACTTCAATTACTCAAGACCACAACTCTTACTCAATTTAACATGGTCATCTACATCATAATCACATCATTAGGGTTAATTAAGCAACATTCCCACACTTTCATCATAGTCAAGAATTTGTACGATAATCAAGGAAGGCATAACCAATTCACATTCATTTCTCAAGTTGACTTAGGAAGAACATGCTACACACATATATATTCATCCCATATTTCCACCATTTCATCATTCTCATACGTGAATACACAAATTAATCAAACAATAAGAAACATCCATTCATTACTCAAGCAAATTTCCGATTGACATGTTACCCTCATGCATTCCTAACATATAATCCACATCCCAACAACCCATCACATAAACAATTGAAACAAATTCCATATTTGCAGTAAATATTAACATTTAAGGAAGGATGAGGAAGAAAATTTTCATTATTCAAAACCCTACCTCTTGATATTCTAAATAATTCAAATTGGGTTCTTATTGAAAACATTTCGGGGCACAAGGATGAAAAGATATCCTTGTTGAAGTCCCACATACCTGGTAGACAAAAACCCCTCTTGATTATCTTCCTTGAAGATTGAAGAACACCTTGGGAATTTCCTAAAATCTTTGGAGAAGAGAGGAGCAAGAAGGGAATTGAGAGAATGAGGGTTTAGGCTTAGGAAAATCCTCAAAAATGTCCCCAAACATACCCAAAACGACATAACTTTAAATCTAGGAGCATGGGATTTTACCAACCCGCCCCTGAGAAAAATTGAT
The DNA here is from genome assembly GCA_018107945.1 of Datura stramonium. Taxonomy (NCBI): domain Eukaryota; kingdom Viridiplantae; phylum Streptophyta; class Magnoliopsida; order Solanales; family Solanaceae; genus Datura; species Datura stramonium. Next base: position 82,076 of record JACEIK010000062.1, read on the forward strand.
AAATTTCTCGAACTGATGCCACGACTCATCTGACGAGTCGTTGCCACACCCGACAACTTGTTAAGAGAAATTGTCCAGTCTACTAGAACTTCTCAACCTCGTGACCACGACCTACGTGACGACTCGTCACTAGACCCGACGACTTGTCATGTCCTTCCGTCGAGTTCACTAGAAATTTCTTTAGAACCAAAGCTTCTCCCTCATAATGACTGACTAGACGAGTCATTGCCACACCTAACGACTCTTCAGATCATCCATCACCACTGCCTCCTGACCTCCACCCTACGGTTGCACACGACGACTCGTTGTATCCTATCACGAGTCATTAAGTTTCCCGTCCTGAGATATTTTTGCCAGTTTTTCTGCACGTTTCTAATTATACTTCCCGTGTCTATTCTTAGTCCCTTCCGGGGTATTATTGATTTGGGCTGAATTCCTAGTATTTCTTATTGTCTAGATGTTGAGTAAATACTCCAATTAAAAGAATGACTTTAGCCCTGGCATGAATATGAAAGTTATAGCATTGTTTGTTGGATGTGATTTCTTTAATTCTTGAAATATTTTCCATATTATGGAATTCTCGTGTTGCTGGAATGAGTTGAGTTCTCTGTTAGCTGCTTAGTAGTTCAGCTCAGTTAGAATGTAGAACCTCTTTAGAACTATATAGATTTTTTCAACTAATCAGTTTGACTTCAGTCTTTTCCTGAGGTGTCAGTGGTGCCTCCCAGTTATCAGAATCAGATTCAGAATCCAATTTATTAGTCCATTAGGTGGTCAAGACATTTTAGATTTATATCTATGAAAAGCCTCAGGACCCCAGTTCAGACTATAGTTTGTTCTTAGACAGTTATGAAGCTTTCAGATAGGCAACTCTGACCAGTCTAGAACCCAGCTTCAGAATCTAGTCCGTTAACACACTCAGGCTACTTTAAGTTATATATCCCTGACTAATCTTGGACCTCAGTTTTGAGCTATCAACGGAGTAGTTCAATCTAGGTTTTCTAGTGGTAGTAGAACTTAGCACCGACGGGGCTGGGGTTCCAGCTCACCCAAGTTCCCAAAATTATGTTGCTACCGTAAGTTATAGTATTATTTGGCCTTCTTGTCCCCAGACTCTTGTGATAACCCAGTTCATGCCTTTATACCCTAGAAAGGTATATTGGGTCCTACCGATGGGGTTTATATATCATACTCCACGTCTAGCTCACGTGGTTATATGTCGGTTATAGACTCTTCGACCTGTCAGTCCAGTCCAGTTTCAGAATAAGCAGCGTAGTTCAGTTCCAGCTTTATCAGTTTAACTTAGTTCAATACAGTATCTCAGACTCAAAACTTTCAGACTTAGGGCATGTCTCTGACCACCAGATAGAGTTATCTTGACCATCTCAGTTTACTTTTGTGGTTCAGATCAGTATATTAGTTGGTCATTGTAATTCATTTCAGTTTAGTCATTTATATTCAGCTATGTTTTCTCTTACATACTTAGTACATTCAGAGTACTAACGCATACTTTTATGTTGTATCGTTTATGATACAGCTGCAGGTTCTCAGACTCAGCACTGTTAGTCGCCGTAGTTCAGATCCTCCTCCTCAGTAGTTGAAATGTGAGTCCTCATCATTCGAGGGCCTTATTTCATTTCTTTCAATTAGTTCATAATTTTTAGCTAGACTTAGAGTTAGCTGGGGACTTGTCCCAGCAACTCATTAGCTAGAGGGCTTCAGACATAGAATTAACTTCAAACTTCAGATATTCTTAAATTTTATGTTTTCAGTTTTATTTTCATAAATGCTTTTATGCTATTATTTCAAAGCTTCCGCTATATTTTTTTTACTTAGAATACCAGTGTATGATATACCAGGGGTTGACTTTGGGTCACTTGTGACTTCAAGCACCGTGTCCCGTCTAGGGTGTAGACTCGGGGTGTGACATGATAGAATGACTCATTAGGGGACTGGTTAAGTCACTTGATGGATTGTTGAGTCACCCGTTAAGTGGTGCTAAGTTGGAGAAGAAGTTAAATTTCGGATGTCTTGACGAGTGGGATGATGAGTCGTGGTGTGACTCGTTAAGTGTGTGTAAAAGTGGAGAAAGGGTTGGGTTCTAATGTTCAGAATGGATGGAGGGACGAGCCATCATATCCCCAACAACTCATTAATTTTCCAATTAAGTAAGAAGATTAGAGAATGAGAAGAAGTGGTCAGTGGAAATGGGTTAGGGGACGACTCGTCAAGTCCCCCAACGAGTTGTCCTATCACTCATTGGGTCTGGTAGTGTGCAATTTCCTGTTGAATTATTAAGGGTGTTTTCATAATTTCTAAGTTATTAACTCCTAAACTACTTCATTTTGAGCTTACTAAGAGTGTTTTAAGAGGTTTTAACCTAGCCGAAGTCATTATTCTCTCATAACCTCATTGAATTTGAAATCCTCCTCCAATATCAAGCTAGAGTTCTCCACAATTTCTTCCTCAATTCTCTTGGGATTTCAAGACCATCTTAAAAATCAAGTTACCCAAGTATGTAGGGCCATGAATGGGGGATTTCTTCCACCCTCATGCCCAATTTCTCCTCTAATTCATGAATTTAAGCCTCCAATTATGTGTATTGAATATTCTAGGCTTTCAATCCCAAACCATGCAATTATTTGTGTTATGTTTATGGGTCCAATCCCCTCATATTGCAATGTAAGACCTAAGACTAATTGGGGCATATCTTACCGTCAATTTAATTATAAATTCATGATTTCAAGTTACTAGAAATTATGCCCCATCATATATGTTTTATAAAGACCAAGCCTATGATTCCATGATTTCTAGCATAATGAGTTATCTAATATGCATGAATGTTTATGAATTCTTAACTTATGATTTCATGACTTTGAATTATGAAGCTTATTCCAAGTATGTATAATTCCATGATTTAGACAAGCCCATGCAAGTTAAGTATGTTATCATGATATTGGCCAAGGCCTACAAAATTAGTTTTAAAGAGATATTTGGAGTCAACACTCCCAAGCTATTCAGATTTAAGATATGTTTTGAGAATATGATTATATGAGCAATATTCATTTTTTAGAGTAGTGTCTATCACCGAGTAGGATAGAGATTCTGAGGACCCTGATCTCTGAACTATACGCGAACATAGGATATATTTTATTAGGACCTCTTAAGAGAGTTCTTCCCCCACCTGAGGGAACACTCGTGATATCATACCTCATTCATTCTTTACCCTGGCAAGGCTTAGAATGTCTCTCCTTAATGTAGGCAAGACGTGGGATCATCATGTGCTCATACATGGTGGTTGTCGGTTATAACGAGTCTTCCATTGTTCCTCATGATCTCAATTACTCATGTTCAGGAATTATGATATTATGTTTTATAGCATATTTAACCCTTTGATCCATTTATAAGCTTTCATTTATATTTTCAAGAATGAAAAGTTATATGACTTTTAATTCTAAACTTGGGGTCATTATGTTCAGATTACGATGAATAACTTATGAATATGTATGCATTAGATTTATAGTTTTAGCATGCAGTCCTTACTCTCATGATCTATTTTGATCTATGTTCATGATTATAGCTAAATATTTACTAAGCCTATTTTACTCACCTTACATACTCAGCACCTTTCATGTACTAACTGTATACTCTATGCTATATCATATCATGATATAGGTTTGGGTTATCCATCCCAGTGTCATCACGAGCTCGCACTCACTCAATTCAGCTCCATCATACCTTGGGTGAGTCCTCATCATTCCAGGACATCTATAAGTTTATGCTTGTATGTTTTGTTTTAGTTTCAAACTTGGAGTTAGCTGGGGACTTGTCCCAGAATCTTATCAGATAGTAGAGGCTTTCAGACATTGACTTATAATGTTTAGCTTTTCAACTTAGCATTGTGATATTATCGCTTTTGTTTTCCTTTATTATATTTAGACTTCCGCTTATTCATAATTACATTAATTTCCACTTGTTATATGCTTTTAAGTCATGTTAAGTATGTACCATGGGTTAGCTTGGAGTCATTCATGGCTCTAGGTCCAGTATCTCAATTCGGGGTCTCAGCTCGGGTCATGACAAACTTGGTATCATAGCCAAGGTTTTAGGTGTGTCATATTGTGTCTGAAAGCCGCACCCAGGTTCCCAGAACTACGTTACCATCGTAGGTTTCAGTATTACTTGTCCTGATTGGCCCTAGACTTTTGTGATCACTCAGTTCATGCCTTTATACCCTGACAAGGTATATTGGGTCCTATCGATGGAGTGTATACATCGGACTCCACCTCTAGCTCACGTGGTTATATGTCGGTTATAGACTCTCCCACTAGTCAGTTCAGTTCAGTCTCAGTTTTTGAAAGTTCAGTTCAGTTCAGTTCAGATCAGTTCAGTGTGGCCTCTCAGAATTAGTATTTCAGACTTAGGGCATGTCGTTGACCATCAGATGGGTCATCTTGACCATTTCAGTTTAGATCAGTAATTCAAATCAGCTTACCTGTTAGTCATTGCATGTCATTTTAGTTCAAACTTTATGTTCAGATATGTTTTCTCCCATTTACTCAGTACATTCAACATACTGACACATACTTTTATGTTGTATCCTTTCATGATACAGCTGCAGGTTTCCATACTCAGCATCGTTAACCGTTGCGATTCAGATCCTCCTCCGTTGCAGCTGAAGTGTGAGTCCTCATCATTCGAGGGCCTTGCTTTACTTTCTTTCGGTTGAGTTATTATTTTTAGTTAGACTTAGAGTTAGTTGGGGTATTGTCCCAACAACTTAGCAGTTAGAAGGCTTTCATACATAGAGTACATTCAAATTTCAGATTATATAATTTCTTATGTTTTCTTTTAGTTCCATTTTCTAAAAGGCTTTCATGTTGTTAATTTAAAGCTTCCGCTATGCATGCTTAATTTAGGATACCAGTGTATGATAGTGCAGCGGTAGACTTGGGATCAGTTGTGGTGTCAAGTACTATGTTATGTCCAGGGTGTAGGCTCGGGGCATGACAAACTTGGTATCATAGCACTAGGTTTAGAGTATCCTCGGAAAGTTTGAAAGCCGCATCCAGTAGAGTCCTTTTCATGGGTGTGAAGCGCGCCACACTTATGACGAGGAGGCTATAAGATGTTATTAGGAAAACTTCCTTTTGTTCATACTGTTTATTGTGCGTTAAAGTTCAATTCTAGAAAGTCCCTTCTAATTCGTGCTCTATTTCATTTCAGAAAATATGCCTCCTAGACGTGGTAACGGAAGAAGGGCTGGTAATGCCAACAGACCTGCCCCACCAGCCTTGAAAGCTCTCTAAGATGATTCCATATCTACCGCTGAATTCAGGGCGGCCATCCAACTACTGGCCCAAACAGTCAGCAACCAGGTGAACCAGTAGGTGGTACCGATAAACAACAATGGGTCCGCAACAACTGCGAGGGTGCGGGACTTCACCCGTATGAACCCTCCATCTTTTTAGGCATCCAAAGTAGGGGAGGATCCCTAGGAGTTCGTAGATGAGGTCAGGAAGATCACCCGCATTATGGATGTTAGCTCCTCTGAAAGTGCTAACCTGGCTGCCTATCAGTTTAAAAGGGTAATTCAGGTCTAGCATGACCAATGGAAAGAGGGACGGCCAGCAGGAGCAGGATCAGTGGAGTGGGAAGAATTCCACACAGCTTTCTTGCACAAGTTTTTCCCTTGGGAGCTGAGAGGCAAAGATGGTAGAGTTTATGAATTTGAGACAGGGTAACAGAACTGTGGAGCAGTATGCTCTAAAGTTTACTAGTTTGTCTAAGTATGCTCTAGAGATGGTAGCCGAGCTAAGGGCTCGCATGCTGAAGTTTTTAAATGGAGTGTCAAATCTGGTCCTCAAGGAGCGTAGGACCGTGATTCTGATTAAGGACATGGCCTTTCTAGCTTGATTGTCTATGCCCAACATATTGAGGATGAAAAGTTGAAGGATATGGAGTGTAAGAACAAAAGAGCAAGGATCGGACATTGAGATTTCGGCCATCAAAGGTATAGTGGTGGTAATCGCCCACAACAACAGCAGCAACAGCAACAGCAGTAGAGAGCTCCAGCATCTAGCTCAGCCAGCGCCCCAACCTTCCGGTCCCGCCAGGATCGAAGGGGTGGGTCATCTGGCACTTAGCCTCAGACTCACAGCACAGGAAATAGGTATCCAGCTTGCCCCAAGTGTGGTAAGAACCACCCGGGAGAATTCCTTTAGGGACGAGAGGGCTGTTTTGGGTGTGGACAACATAGGCACAGGCTTAATAAGTGCCCTTCAGCAGCGCGAGAGAGATCACAATCTACCACATCATCAGCTCCAACAAGCCAACTAGCTCAGTAGGCCAACACATCATGTACGGGTGACGGTCAGCGTCAAAATTGTTTTTATGCTCTGTCTTCATGTCAGGATAAGGAGAGCTCACCTGACATAGTCACGGGTATGTTACATCTCTTTCATCTAGACTTGTAGGCACTCCTAGATCTAGGAGCCACTCTTTCATTCGTGACTCCCTATATAGCAGTCCAGTTCAACATCAGTCCAGAGGTCCTCTCAGGACCATTCTCAGTCTCCACCTCAGTTGGTGAGTCAGTTAAAGCCAACCAGGTGTATAGAAATTTCCCCGTCTCAGTCCTGAATAAAGTTATTCTAGCTGATCTTGTATATTAAACATGGTCTATTTTGACCTTATCCTTGGCATGGATTGGTTACACTCCTTCTATGCCTTAGTTGATTGCAGAACTGGAGTTGTCAAGTTCTAGTTTCCAAACGAGCCAGTGATAGAATGGGCGGGCAGCAGTTTAGTGCCTAAGGGTAGGTTTATTTCCTACCTTAAATCCTAGAAACTCATCTCCAAGGGGTGTATATACCATCTAGTCCGGGTCAAGGATTCCAACTCTGAGACCCCAACTATCCAATCAGTTCCAATGGTCAGCGAGTTCCCGGATACATTTCCTGAGGATCTTTCAAGAGTTCCCCGTGAATGGGAAATAGACTTCGGAATAGATCTCCTCCCAGATACTCAGCCCATCTCTATCCCTCCTTATAGAATGGCCCCAGCTGAACTTAAGGAGTTGAAAGAGAAGTTAAAAGATCTTCTTGACAAGGGTTTTATCATACCCAACATCTCTCCCTAGGGTGCTCCAGTTCTATTCTTGTGTAAGAAATACGGTACCCTCAGAATGTGTATCGATTACCGTCAGTTGAACAAAGTCACAGTCAAGAACAAGTGTCCCCTACCAAGAATTGACGATCTGTTTGACCAACTTCAGTGAGCCAGTTGTTTCTCCAAGATCGATCTCAGGTTAGGGTACCACCAACTAAGAGTGAGAGAGTGTGACATACCGAAAACAGCTTTCAAAACTCGGTATGGTCACTACGAGTTTCTGGTGATGTCCTTTGGACTCACAAACGCCCCAGCAGCCTTCATGGATTTAATGAACAGGGTCTTCAAGCAGTATCTGGATATGTTCTTCATCATATTTATCGACGACATTCTAGTATACTACAGAAATGAGGAAGAGAATGCCAATCACCTAAGGTTAGCATTACAGACACTCAGGGACCACCAATTATTCGCCAAGTTCAGCAAGTGTGAATTTTGGTTAAAGTCCGCGACTTTCTCGGATCATGTGGTCTCAGGTGAAGGAATACAAGTAGACCCTCACAAGATAATAGTAGTGAGGGATTGGCCCAGACCTACCTCTCCTACTGAAATCAGGAGTTTCCTGGGCTTGGCGGGTTATTACCGATGGTTTGTGGAAGGTTTCTCCTCCATAGCATCTCCTTTTACTATGTTAACATAGAATAAGGTGAAATTTTAGTTGTCGGACGAGTGTGAGAAGAGTTTTCAGGCGTTGAAGACTTGACTCACTACCGCTCCAGTTTTAACCTTGCCGGAAGGATCAGATGGGTTGGTTGTTTATTGTGACGCTTCAAGAGTTAGACTTGGTTGCATTCTGATGCAGCGGGGCAAAGTGATAGTCTATGCCTCCAGAAAGCTTAAAGTTCATGAGAAGAATTATTCAACTCATAACTTAGAGTTTGCAGCGGTGGTATTCGTGCTAAAAAGAGGGAGACATTACCTGTATGGGGCTCACGTGGATATGTTCATAGATCACAAGAGCCTTCAGTATGTGTTCAACTAGAAGGACCTAAACCTGCGTCAGAGACGGTAGTTAGAGTTGCTAAAAGACTATGACATGAGTGTACTGTATCATCCGGCAAAGCCAATGTGGTGGCTGACGCCCTAAGCAGACGGTCTATGGGAAGTGTGACTCATATTGAGGAAGACAAAAAAGAGCTGGCGAAGGATATTCATAGGCTGGCCCTGTTACGAGTGCAACTGGTGGATTCAGCCGAAGGTGGGGTGGTTATGCATAGTGGGTCGATTTCATCCTTGGTATGTTGAAGTTAAGTCCAGATAAGATGAAGATCCAGTACTACTTAAACTCAAGGAAGTAGTTCTCAGAAAGGAGGTTGAGGCTTTCTCCAAAGGGGGAGATGGTGTGCTCTGTTACCAGGGAAGGTTGTGTGTATCGGATATTGGTGAGTTGAGACAGCAGATACTGATTGAGGCACATAGCTTGAGATACTCCATTCACCCCGATGCTACAAAAATGTACCGTAATATGCGGGATATTTACTGGTGGAACGATATGAAAAGAGACATTGCAGAATTTGTAGCCAAGTGCCCACACTACCAACAAGTTAAGGTGGAAAACTAGAGACCAGGAGGTATGACTCGTGATATTAGTATACCCACATGAAAGTGGGAAGAAGTAAACAAGGACTTCATTACGGTTCTACCTCGGACACGTCGACAACATGATTCAATCTAGGTGATAGTAGACCGGATGACTAAGTCAACAAATTTCCTCCCAGTCAAAACCACAGATTCAGCTGAGGACTACGCTAGGCTTAGGGAACTGGTTAGACTTCATGGGGTTCCACTGTCCATTGTCTCAGACAGAGGTACCCAATTCACGTCTCACTTCTAGAAGTCTTTTCCGAAAGGACTAGGTACCCAGGTAAAGCTCAACATAGCCTTTCACCCGCAGACCGATGGACAAAATGAGAGGACCATTCAGACCCTAGAAGTTATGTTGAGGGCTTGTGTGATCGATTTCAAGGGCAATTAGGATGACCATTTGCCTCTTATCGAGTTTGCGTACAACAACAGCTATCATTCTAGCATTCATATGGCTCCATTTGAAGCATTGTATGGTAGAAGGTGTAGATCTCCTATAAGGTGGTTCGAGGTTGGTGAAGCTACCTTGATAGGGCTAGACTCAGTTCACGAGGCAATGTAGAAAGTTCAGCTCATCCAAGAAAGGTTTAAAATAGCTCAGAACCGTCATAAATCTTATGCCGATGTGCAGAGAAGAAAGTTGGAGTTTGCAGTTGATGACTTGGTTTACCTAAAAATTTCTCCCATGAAAGGGGTGATGAGGTTTGGAAAGAAGGGAAAACTCAGCCTGAGGTTTGTGGGACCTTGTAGAATTCTGAGGTGTATCGGCATTATAGCCTATGAGCTAGAGCTACCTTCAGAACTAGCAGTTGTACACCCAGTTTTCCATGTGTCACTTTTGAAGAAGTGCATCGGAGATCCAACCTCAGTGGTGCCATTAGACAGCGTGGGAATAAAGGATAGTCTCTCATATTAGGAGGTACCAGTCCAGATCCTTGACCATCAGGTTCATAAGTTAAGGAATAAGAAAATAGTTTTAGTCAAGGTCCTATGGAGAAATCAACAGGTTGATGGAGCTATGTGGGAGGCCGAAGCAGATATGATAGCCAAATACTCGCACTTGTTCCCTACCCGCTCTAGCACAGATTGAGATATTAGTTTTGACACTAGAACTCAATTTAGTCTTCATGACTTAGTTCAGGTGTTTAAGCCGCTTTTAAATTTTTGAATGTATGTGTGAAAAGTAAATTCAGTTCAGTTATGTATTTTGAAACAGAGGTAGTCGTTCTGATTGTTTTGAAGTTAAATGAGCGGTATTTGAAAATTTTGATTGTTATTCTCTACTTTACTATATGTTTTCTAACATTCGAGGATTAATGTTTACAAGGGGGAGATATTTTAATGCCCCGGAAACTCAAAATCTAAATCCAAAACTTAAATAAAAAAATCTAGAAAAGCTGCAGAAATGCTACAGGAAAACTCACCTAACGAGTCATTATGAGAGCCAACGACTCGTTCGGTCAGTCATGAGAAGGAGTAAGTATTGTAAATGAGAATCAGTGCACCCAACGAGAGACTTCACAAGTCGTGGTCAGTGACCACGACCCGTTGAGTCACTCGTGGTCAGGTCTAGGTTGAGGATATTATTAGTGGAGTAGTGTACTTGACGGGTGGGGGCAATAAGTCATGGTCCTTAGTAACGACTCGTCATGTCCCTCATTACCAGTCCTAGTGAGTTTTTAGCTAGTGCACCTAACGAGTGTTACAACAAGTCATCGTCAGTGGTAACGACTCGTTAAGTGAACCATTACCAAGATCAACATTTAATCTTCAGAAGTGTGGCAATATGGTCCACGACTGGTGAACACGAGTCGTGGTTAGTGACCATGACTCATTAGGTCCCTCGTGGTGACCTACTAGGGAGTGACCACGAGTCGTGGTCAGCCACCACGACCCGTTAGGTCAATCATTAGGGTCACCTGGCTGTTTTTCCCACCGAATTTCTAAGGACTATTTAATAATTTTCTATTCTCCGAAGCTCTAAACTATGTTGTTTTGAACGTAAATTCAGCCTTAATATAGGGTTTGGATGGTTCCTCCCCTCATTCTGACATTTACACTTAGAAAATTTATCGAAACTCCTCTCAAGAAACTCCCAATAAAGCTAAGGGTTTCCCTCCATTGCAGCAGTTCAAGTCCTCTTCTCTGGGAAAACTTTAGTTAGGTATGTGGGAATTCAACAAGGGAATTGTCCTTCCCTTGTGTCCCCCAAAAATCTTTCCATAATTTCCCTATCAGTTTAGCCCTAAGATTTTCGAATATGCAGAGATTTTCATGTTGATTCTCATTAATTTCAGTTGGGTTATTATCCATGTTTATTACTCATATGATTTTCATCAATTCATACTTAAATAGTTGTTGTTATTGCCAAGATGATTTATAACCCTAAATTTTCAAGTAGAGATTATTGCATATTAAATTCCGTTTATTTTGCAAATTATGTTTTGGGCTGAATATCCTAGAAATTCTTATTATATATATATGTGTTTGCAATTATTCCATTGATGAGAATGATTTTTCCCTTTTTCGATGTAACCCCTTTAAATTCTTGAAATTTCGTCATATTATTAAATTTTGGTGTTATTAGAATGAGTTGTGATCTCTATTAGTTGTTTAGTAGTTCTGTCTTGTTAGAACGTCGAATCTCTTCAGAATCATTCAGAAAAATTGTCAACTGATCATTTTAACTTTAGTCTTTTTCCGAGGTGTCAGTCGTGCCTCTCAGTTACCAGAATCAGACTCAGATTAAAGTTACTTGGTCCATTAGGCGGTCATGAAATTCTAGTTATATAGCTCTGACCAGCCCAGGATCCCAGTTTAGTTACAATTTGTTATTAAACGGTTATGACGCTTCCAGATAAGTAGCTCTGACCAATCTAGAACCCAGTTTTAGAATCTGGTCCAATAAGACTTTTAGGGTACTTTCACTTATATGTCCTTGATCACAATTTCGAGCTATCAGCCTAGTAGTTCAGTTTAGATTTTCTAGTGGGAGTAGGACTTAGCACTGAGTGGGTCGGGGTTCCAGTGCACCCAGGTTCCCAGAACTACGTTGCCAACGTAGGTTTCATTACTACTTAGCCTGATTGGCCCCAGAATTTTGTGATCACCCAGTTCATGCCTTTATACCCTAGCAAGGTATATTGGGTCCTACCAGTGGGCTGTATACATCGGACTCAACGTCTAGCTCACGTGGTTATATGTTGGTTATAGACTCTCCCACTAGTCAGTTCAATTCAGTCTCAGTTTTTGACAGTTTAGTGTGGCCCCACTGAGAATCAGTATTTCAAACTTAGGGCAAGTCTTTGACCATAAGACAGGGTCATCTTGACCATTTTAGTTTAGATTAGTAGTTCAATTCAGCTTACCTATTGGTCATTGTGTGTCGTTTCAGTTTAGACTTTATATTCAGATATGTTTTCTCACACTTACTCAGTACATTCAAAGTACTGAAGCATACTTTTATGTTGTATCTTTTCATTATACAGCTACAAGTTCACAGACTCAACATCGTTAGTCGTTGCGATTCAAATCCTCCTCCATTGCAGCCGAAGTGTGAGTCCTCATCATTCGAGGGCCTTGCTTTACTTTCTTTTAGTTGAGTTATTATTTTTAGTTAGACTTAGAGTTAGTTGGGGGCTTGTCCCATCAACTCATCAGTTAGAAGGCTTTCAGACATAGCGTACATTGATATTTTAGATTATATAAATTAATATGTTTTCTTTTAGTTCCACTTTATAAAAGGCTTTTATGTTGTTAATTTAAAGCTTCCGCTATGCATTATTTAGGATGCTAGTGTATGATAGACCAGGGGNTCAGTATTGTTGAGTTAGTTCCACTTTATAAAAGGCTTTTATGTTGTTAATTTAAAGCTTCCGCTATGCATTATTTAGGATGCTAGTGTATGATAGACCAGGGGTTTACTTAGGGTTAGTTTTGGCATCAAGTACCGTGTTACGTCCAGGGTGTAGGCTCGGGGCGTGACACAGCTGAAGGGACTTGCTCACGTATGGTTTCGATAGTGGAAGGAGAGAAGGAGAGTAGGTGCGGTCCCCATGGGTTGGCATGAGTTTCTGACTGCTTTCTTGGATAGGTTGTTTCCTAGGGAGCTTAAAGAGGCAAAGGCGGTTGAGTTCGTCAATCTGAAGTAAGATAATAGGACTACCTAGGAGTATGCCATGAAGTTTACTTGGTTGTTCAAGTATGCACCAGAGATGGTTGTTCATCCAAAGGCTCGTATGAACAAGTTCATTAATGGAGTAGCAGATTCACTGGTCAAGGAGTGTAGGACCACCATGTGGATCAACGATATAGATTTCTCCTGACTAGTCATAAATCCCCAATAAATAAAGGCGAAGTAGACGAAGGAGAAGGAGAGACAGGCCAAGAAGGCTAGGACAGGGAGTCATGAGAACTTTCAGTAGAGATCCGATGGTTCGCCCTCAGTCCCACCAGAGATTGTCAGCCCCAGCTCCATCATCAGCTAGTGTCTCATCCAGACCCAAACATGAACAGAAGGGTAGAGAGTCGGGCTCCAAGAGATATAGGATCATGTCAAGGGAGCATACTTTTCCAGCTTATAGAAAGTGTGGCAGGAAGCACCCTGATGAGTGCTTGGTTGGTACTGATGGTTGTTTCGAGGGTGGAAAGCCCGAACATATGCTTAGAGATTATCCTTCAACTAGGTAGGGTGATAGTAGAGGTCGTGCCCTAGCTACCACTTCAGCAACTCCAGCAGCTCGCCTATCTCAGCAGGGCACATCTTCTAGTGCAGCGGGTGGACATCACGAGAACAGGATATATGCACTATTTTCTCGATAGGAGCAGGAGGTCTCTCTCGATGTGGCCACTGGTATGTTATGAGTATTCCATCTTGTTGTCCAGGGGATACTTTATCTTTCATGACTTCTTATGTTGGTGTTAGTTTCAATGTCAGTCTCGAAATCCTGTTAGAACCTTCCACGTCTCTACTTATGTCGGTGAGTCAGTCTTAGCTTGACAGGCATATAGATATTTCCCTATCATAATTCTTCAGAAAGTCAACTCAGCCAATTTAGTATTGTAAGATATGAACAATTTCAATGTTATATTCAGCATGGATTGGTTACATGTGTGTTATGCCTCAGTAAATTGTAGAACCTGTGTAGTAGAGTTGTGGTTTCTAGGTAAGCTAGATCTAGAATGGAAGAGCTAGTTTAGTTGTGCTTTTAGGTCACTTTGTTCCTCATCTCAATGCTAGGAAGATGATTTTCAAAGGTTGTGTGTATCACCTAGTTTGGGTTAAGGATGCTACATTCGAGACCCTAACTCTTCAGTTAGTTCCTGTAGTATGTGAGTATCCGGAGGTGTTTTCAGATGATCTACCAGGAGTCCCTCCCTAGTGGGAGATTGACTTTTGTATTGACCTTCTCCTTAATACACAACCTATATCAATTCCTCCTTACATAATGGCTCCAGCTGAGCTAACGTAGTTGATAAAGCAATTGAAGGATCTCCTAGATAAAGGTTTCATCAGGCCTAGTAAATCCCTATAGGGTGCTCCAGTTCTCTTTGTCCAGAAGAAAGATGGTTCCTTTTTGATGTGCATCTACTATTGGCAATTGAAGAAGGTCACAATTAAGAATAAGTATCCCCTCCCCAGGATTGCTGACTTGTTTGACTAGCTTCAGGGTGCTAAGTGCTTTACAAATATAGACCTCAGATCCGGCTATCATCAGCTCAGAGTTAGGGAAAGTGACATTCCGAAGACAGCCTTTAGGACTTGATATGGTCATTATGAGTTCGTAGTTATGCCATTTGGACTCACAAATGCTCCTGCAGCTTTTATGGATTTGATGAATAGGGTGTTCAATTAGTATTTGGATATGTTCGTGATTATCTTCATAGATGATATTCTCATATACTCTCGGAGTAAGGACGAGCATGCTGCTCATTTGAGGATTGTGTTACAGACTATCAAGGATGGATAGTTGTTTGCTAAATTCATCAAGTGTGAGTTTTGGGTAAACTCTGTAGCATGTTTGGTCCATGCAGTGTCTAGTGAGGGTGTACAGGTGGACTTTCAAAAGATAGAAGCAGTGAAGAATTGGTCTAGACCTGTTAGTCTGACAGATATTAGGAGCTTCTTGGATTTAACTGGCTACTACCGGAGGTTCATAGATGGATTTTCATCCATTGCAACATTCGTTGACTAAGTTGACCAAAAAAAGGTCAATTTCAGTGGTTGGTTGCTTGTGAGAAGAGTTTTCAAGAGTTAAAGACTAGACTCACTTCAACCCCGGTGTTGACCCAGCTGGAGGGGACAGATAGTTTTGTTATGTATTGTGATGCTTTTAGGGTTGGTCTTGGTTGTGTGTTGATGCGGTATGGAAAGGTCATTGCGTATGCCTTTAGATAGCTTAAGACTCATGAGAAAAATTATCTGACGCATGACCTACAGTTGGCAGCTGTGGTGTTTTCTTTGAAGATTTAAAGGCACCATGTGTATGGGCTGCATGTTGATGTGCTCACGGACCACAAGAGCCTTCATTACGTGTTCACTTAGAAGGACCTGAATTTGCAGCAAAGAAGATGGCTAGAGATTCTCAAGGACTATTACATAAGCATCCTTTAACATCCGGGCAAGGCCAATGTAGTGGCAGATGCTCTTAGTAGGATGTCTATGGAGACTGTGTCTCATATCGAGAATGGGATAAAGGAGTTGGCAAAGGATGTCCATAGGATTGCTCGTTTGGGGATTCGCCATACAGATTCTACAATTAGTGGGTCATTATTCAGAATGAGTTGGAATCTTCATTGGTGATAGGAGTCAAAGCTAGGCGAGACCAGGATCCTATCCTAGTGAAGCTGAAGGAAGCTATTTGGAATCAGAAAGTGGAGGTTTTATCCCAAGGGGGAGGTGGTGTACTCCGATATCAGGGTCGATTGTGTGTGTCGGTTGTAGATGACTAGAGAGAGTGAATTTTGAGCGAGGCTCATGGCTCTTGGTACTCTATACATCCAGGTGCCACCAAGATGTATCGTAACCTATGGGAAGTCTATTGTTGGAATGGAATAAAGAAGGACATAGCGGAGTTTGTGGCAAAGTGTCTGAATTGCCAACAGGTGAAGGTTGAGCATCAGAGACCTAGAAGAATGCTTTAAGATATTAGAATTCCTACTTTGAAGTAGGAAGAGATCAATATGGACTTCATACAGGATTACCTCGTACATGTCGACAATATTACTCCATATGGGTGATTATGGACAGGTTGACAAAATCAGCCCATTTCTTACTGGTCAAAACTATCGATTCAGCCGAGGATTATGCTAGATTGTACATTTGGGAGTTTATTCGGTAGCATGGATTTCCTTTGTCCATTATCTCAGATAGGGTTACTCAGTTTACCTCTCATTTTTGGAGGTCAATTTCGAGAGGCCTTGAAGCTCAGGTGAAGCTATGCACAACTTTCCATTCGTAGATGGATGGCAAGGCCGAGCAGACATTTATACTCTTGAGGATATGTTGAAAGCGTGTGTGATTGATTTCAAGGGTAGTTAGGATGATCACTTGCCTCTTATTGAGTTTTCCTGGAATAATAGTCATCACTCCAGCATTCAGATAGCTCCGTTAGAGGCTCTTTATGGGTAGAGATGTAGATCACCTATTAGATTGTTTGAGGTAGGTGAGGCTACATTGATTGGACCAAATTTAGTTCATGATGCTATGAAAAAAGTTTAGCTCAATAGAGAAAGGCTAAAAATAGATCAGAGTCGTTAGAAATCTTATGCGGATGTTAGGCGGAGAGAGCTTGAGTTTGAGGTTGATGATTGGATGTTTTTGAAGGTGTCTCCCATAAAGGGTGTGATGAGTTTTGGGAAGAGAGGGAAGCTTAGTCCCTGATATGTTGGTCCTTATAGGATTCTGAAGTGAGTTAGCAAGGTGGCATATGAGTTAGAACTACCAATAGTGTTAGCTTCGGTACATCTAGTTTTCCATGTATCTCTATTGAAGAAGCACATTGGTGACCCAGCCTTAGTTGTTCTGATAGAGAAAATAGGTGTGAATGATAGCATTACTTATGAGGAGGTTCCAGTTGAGATCGTTGATGGTCAGGTTCGAAAGTTGAGGCACAAGGAAGTAGTTTCAATAAAGGTTTTTCGTAGAAATCAGCTTGTTGAGGGAGCTACGTGGGAAGCCGAATTAGATATGATATCTAGATACCCGCATGTTTTCCCTTCCGTCTCAGTTCCCTCATGAGGTACCAGTTTCCTTCCTAGTACTCCATTCAGTTTTATGTCAAGATAGTGTCTCTAAGTTTCTTTCATGTTATAGCATGCATGTATGTTTCATGAATTTAGTTTAATTATATATCTCAGTTTAGAGTCAGTAACTTTGTCAGTTTTCAGTCTATGGTTATCATATTTAGCATTGCAGTTATTTCCTCAATCTTTTAGTATTCTTAATCTACATTCCAGGATGAATGTTCCCAAGGGGTAGATAATGTAACACCCTAGAAGTCCCTAAGATCAGACCTAAGGGTTGAAATAGAAAAAATAGAAGAATCTGCACCAGGTCATAGAACGACTCATTAAGTCGCTTAACTGATCATTGAGTTACCCATTAAGTGGTGCTATGTTGGAGAAGAAGTACTCTTCTGGAAGTCTTGGCCAGTAGGATGATAAGTCATTAGGACTCCCCATGAGTCGTGGTGTGACTCGTTAAGTGTGCAGTGGTGGAGAAAGGGTTGCATTCCAGTATTCAGAACAGATGGAGGGATGAGTCGCTATGTCCCCTAACGAATTGTTAAGTTACCCATTAAATGAGAAAGATCAGAGAATGAGAAGAAGTGGTCAGTGGCAACGGGTCAGGGGACGGCCCGTCATGTCCCCCTATGAGTCATCCTATCACTCGCTAGGTCTAGTAGTGTGCAATTTCATGTCGAATCATTAAGGGTGTTATCATAATTTCTAAGTTCCTAACTCCTAAAATGTATTGTTTTAAGCTTCCTAAAGAGTGTTTTTATAGGGTTTAACCTAGCGTAATTCATTACACTCTCATAACCTCATTGAATTTGAAATCCTCCTCCAAGATCAAGCTAGAGTTCCTCCCAATTTCTTCCTCAATTCTCTTGGTCTTTCGAGACCAACTTAGAAATCAAGTTATCCGGGTATGTAGGGCCATGAATGGTGGATTTCTTCTACCCTCATACCCAATTTTTTTTCTAATTCATGAATATAAGTCTCCTATTAAGTGTATTGAAGATTCTAGGGTTTTAACCCCAAACCATGCAATTATATATGTTATGTCTATGGGTCCAATCCCCTCATGTTTCAATGCATGATTTAAGACTAGTTGGGGCAGATTTTACCTTTAATTTAATTATAAATTTATGATGTCAAGTTATTTGAAATTATGTCCCATTATGCATGTTTTATGAAGACCAAGCCTATGATTCCATGATTTCTAGAATGATGAGTTATATAGGTTGCATGAATGTTTATGAATTCTTAATTTATGATTTCATGAATTCAAATTATGAAGCTTATTTTAGGTATGTATTATTAAATGATTTGGGAAAGCCCATGCATGTTAAGTATGTTATCATGATTTTGGCTAAGGCCTACAAGATCAGTTTTAAAGAGTTATTTGGAGTCAAGACTCCCCAGTTATTCAGATTTAAGCTATGTTTTGAGAATATGATTATATGAGCAATATGCATTTTTTGGGAGTGGTGTCTAGCACCGAGTAGGATAGGAATTCCAAGGACCCCTGTCTCTACAAACCAACATAGGATATATTTTATTGGGACCTCTCAGGAGAGTGCTTCCCCTTCTTGAGGTCACACCCTTGATATCACACCTTATTCGTCCTTTGCCCTGGCAAGGCCTAGGATGGCTTTCCTCCATGTGGGCAAGACGTGGGATCATCATGCACTCATACATGGTGCTTGTTGCTTATGATGAGTCTCACATTATTCCTCATGATTTTAGTTAACAATGTTTAGGACTTATGATATTATGTTTTATAGCATATTTGACCCATTGATCAGTTTATGAGTTTTCATTTACGATTTCAACCATGACAAGTTATATGATTTCTTATTCTAAACTTGGGGTAATTATGTTCACATTACAATGAACAACTTATGAATATGTATACATCAGATTTATGGCTTTTAGCATGCAGTCCTTACTATCATGATCTATTATGATTTATATTCATGATTTCAGCTAAAGTTTTACTAAGCATGTTTTACTTACCTTACATACTCAGTACATTCCAAGTCTAACAACATACTTTATGCTATATCGTCTAATGATATGAGTTCGGGTGATGCATCCCAGTCTTGTCACCATCTCACACTCAATCAGTTCATCTCCATCCCACCTTGGGTGATTCCTCATCATCTGAGGACATATATTTGTTTATGATTATATTTTTTTTTTAGTTTTAGACTTGGAGTTAGCTGCGGGCTTCTCCCAGCATCTTATTAGATAGCAGAGGCTGTCAGACATAGATTTAGCATGTTCAGCTTTGTGACTCAGCGTTGTTGTATTATCACTTTTGTATATTCTTTGTGATATTTAGACTTCCGCTTATCTATGCTTACATTAATTTTTGCTTGTTTATGCTCTTGAGTCATGTTATGTATGTACCATGGATTAGCTTGGAGCCATTCGTGGCTTTAGGTTTCGTACCTCGATCCGGTGTCTCATCTTAGGTCGTGACAATATATTTGCTACAATTGTTTATCCACTTTAGGATAAGTTTTGAGCTTGACCAAATTTTGGCTTCATTGATGTCACCCAAGCGCACGCAAGCACATGTGGTCGTTATGTAATATAGGATAGTAAAGTCCCGATTATCGATCCCTCAGAGACATTCCCGATTAGTCGCTCAAGGTTAACTCCTACTCTAATAAAAACATATATAAATAGGGAAAGGTTTTGAGATTAAACTATGAAAACTTGAAATGAAAATGGACAAATAAGATAAGATTGTTGCTAACTTGTTTGTACTTCAAATGATGATTAAAATCTAGGGAAGTGGAACTTTCGCTTCAGGTTGAGTTTTCAAGACTTGATTATTCTAGATTAATTCTTCCTAAGGTTGCTAGTTGCAAGATACTATCCCATTTCTTTCCACTCTTCGAGCAACTAAGAACTATCTCATGAACCCTAACGCCTATATCCCTATGGTCACAAGAGAAACATGAAACGATGGTTATGGCTACTTGTATATCAACTAAACAGGATTGAAGGGTATATCCTATCCTCATCAAAAACTTCTATATTTCAACCAATGGGCTAAGGGATCTTTGAATTCCTGTTTTATATATACTTTTAACCCTTTTAGTTCCCTTTCCCGAGTTCAACCAAAAGGCAACAGATTTATCTGAAAGGTGATCTGTCTAACGAATAAGCAACTAACATAAGTAAATATAAACAACCTTTAATGAAGAATAAAACTAGAAATAATCAATCTATCAAACTTTAACCATGTCTATGCCCAAAACCCTAGAATGGGAGTTTAGCCACTTATGTTCAAGAGGAAAAACAAAGACATCACTAATCGAAGCATAAAAATGATAGAGAAAAGAAGAAGCCTAAGTTATGAAATTGTCTGTCCTCCAAAGATGTCTTACAACTTTACTACAATCAAGAAAAATTGATGTATGATTTCTAACAAATGACCTAGATGTTCTACTTATTAGTGAGCCCTCAAATGACATTTTTGCCCTCAAGTAATTGGCTTTGAAAAACAGCAAATCCGTCTAGGTACACCCCTAGCATGCCGCACCCTACATAGCCCCAGGTTGGGCTTTAATTTCTTCTGATGTTTGGCTCCGAGTTCCCCACACAAACTAATGCACTAGAGTGTTAGTCAAATTTCTGAGCATTTGATCCCTTCTAGTGCGTCATCCATCCAAAACACCAGAGTGTTGGAAAAATTTCCTATGTATGGGATGTTTCTACAGTGCCACGCCTATCATCTCGCCAAGGTGTTGATCAAATACTCCTCTGATGTTTGGAACCAGGCGCCCCACGCCACCCATAGAACCAACTTTGGTGTAGAGTTCTCTAAAGAGCACCAGGCCAATTTTTGCAAACTCTTCTTTCTTCACACCTTTGGTCATTTTTGAGTCCTTTTTTCTTGGTATCCTACTTAAAACATCTAAAAACATTGTTAGCTTAAAATACACACGAAAACATGAATTCATACATTTCATAAGGATTATGAACTCAAAACAAGGAAAAACATGGGTATACACATGGAACATGACCATAAGAATATGCCCAACATTCACCCAACACTTAAACCATTGTTCTTCCTCGAACAATCCTCAATTCCATGAACAATCTCATATTTTCTCATCACTTGTCACCTATAACAATTCACACTCAACCAACTAGCATACAAAATATGATTAAATGGTTCATCAACTTATAGTAATTCACATCAACCACATGCAGAATTTTCACATTCAAGACTACACAACTTCTATAACCGACTTATTTTCTTTTTCAAAATAGGGCCAATATGATTAAATACGAAACATGCCACCTATACTACATTGACTTAGACATCTTATGCTCATCACTTTTAGAGATGTTCCTCCTCAAATTATCAATGCAAAGCATGAAACATAATAATCAAGGCAGACTCACACTTAGAAAAGTTGTATCATACATATGCAGCATACCATAAGCTTTCCCATTATGTACACTTAGACTACTTAGTTATTTCAAGAGATTAAAATCATAAAGACTTTTCTTGATTGTAATATCGGCTAATGGATGGTAGGAATGATCTTTATTTGATAGTAACTACCAATCCTAAGAACTTTTATGACATTTTTCATCTTTTATGTCCACCACCTTTCCCTTATTGTTCACCTTTCATTCTACTCACCCTTTTCCTTTTCTTTTCATGCCCTTTTATTCAGTACTTGATGACTAGTTTCTGCTTGTAGAATCAATAAGAATATTTACTATTAAAACTCTTTCTCTCATTGTCCTAGCCGCAAATAGACAGTATATTTTGGGAACCCCTTCTTCCTACTTTCTCTTCTTACTTGCCATACAATTTTCTTTCTTTCCTTTCCCTTATCATTCATACATTTCTGGACCTTCACTTTCATGTCTAAAAGTTCCCAAGACTATACTTTTGGATTAATAACTCTGGAGGTCATACAACAAAAGGGAATAGGATACTTTTGTGGCTAAGAAAAGAATAGGGTTTATGGCTCAAGGGGGTTAACTAGGAAAAATATTCAGGCAGGTAAAACAAACATGGACAACATGGCTTTTTCAAAGAAACGCCTTAATTATCTCTTAATCCTTTAACAACTAGCCATCCAACATACACAAGGCAAGTTCTTGATGCTACACTATGTACAAAACAAAACAATTAAGCTCTCCTCACATGGCATTAAGAGTCTAGTTGGTTTCTTATATCTACACATCCATACAATCACATTGAATGAACTCTTTCATTATTAGGCCCTAAAATTGTCTTGAATCAAGTTAAAAAACATTATGCACCTCTCATGGAATTCTCACTTATGCGATTAAAATGACCACTTCAATAACTCTTCCATAGCTGCTAAGTGGAATGTCAGAAAGCACGCTCGGATCGAGACATGGAACCCATGACCATTAATCGCTCCAAGTCGACCCATGGCATGAACATAACAACTAAAGATCGACATGATAAATGCGAAAATATAAAATTTGAAATAGCAGAAGTCTGAAAATCTAATAACATCTGAACAACGGAATACATAACACTGATTCACAGCTAAATACATACTATGTCTGATAAGCCTCTAAAATCTGACGAGTTTATGGGACAAGAACCCAACTAACTCACTAATAAACTAAAACTGAAAATAAACTGGTAAGAAGGTCCTTGAAGGATGAGTACTTACCAACATGCTCGGAAAAGCTAACTCTGACAATCCGGCTAGCGGCGGGACTAAACCTGAACGTCCAAGCCTTTATCATCAAACAATATAGCATAGAGTATGCAGTCAGTACTTGAAATATACCGAGTATGCAAGGTAAGTAAAACCGCTAAGTAAGTAAAAATGAAATCATGTATATCATAAACATTTCAAAATAAGATTCTGAGAGTAAGGATTGGATGCTATATTTGAAAACTGATCTAAACATGACTGAATATCATAACTGATTCAAATGATCCAAAGCTGAAGTTGATAATCAGAAGAAAAAATAAACATTGGATCAAACCTGCTGAAAACATAATATCACAACTAATGAACACGCATAACTAAAATCATAAGGAACAATGAAAGACTCGTCATGTAATCGACATTACCACAATAGAGCTTACATGGTCCCAACTATTACACTCATGTGGGCAAAGCCGTCCAAAGCCTTGTCAGGGCTAAGGGCGCTACCATTATATCGATATCAAGCTGAAGGCCCCTCGGGGATAGGGAAGGCGCACAGAGGAGGTCCCAAATAATATGAACATACCTACGTTGGCATGTAGTTCTAAGGCACAGGGTTGACTGAACCCTTAGCCTAAAAAACATGCATATGCTCTCCATCATTTTCCAATGAAGATGAACCATCGTGTTGCAATGAAGCTGAATCATAATAGTACATGCATAATATGAAAACACATCATGAAGAGCCTCGACTTAACCATACCATAAGCTGAAAAGTGGGAGTCTAGACTAAAAAACCATGTGGTAGATAAATACATGAAATTAAAGTAAATCATGAAACATACTTGATCATATGGGTTTACCCAAACTTGTATGTGCTTTGAGATAGTAAAAATCATGGATATAAACATGGGTAAGCACTCTTAAAGCCCTGGTAATTGAGCATAAAATGACGTTGTTTAGGACCTAGGGGCTTAGGAATTACGAAAATACCCTTACTAAAAGGTAGGAAAATTACTCATTGCCAGTCACCACGTGGGAAACCATGACTCGTGGTGACCCACTCATTAGGTACACTTCCCAACATTAATCATCCGAACCTAACCCTGATCCCGACCAACTCCACGAGTCGTGGAGTCACATCACGACTCGTTGCTGCTCTTTTGAGTCACCCAAAACCATGTGTCTTCGCCAACTTTTCCTCACCTCACGAGTCACTTAACGACTCGTGGTGTCTCCCCATAGGTCACTGGATGACTCGTCCTATGACCTGGGCAACATTTTCCTGCTTTCTTCGCTTGAACCCTCGGGTCTGATCTTAAGGACTTTCGAGGTATTACAATATCTCCCTATTGGGAAAATTCATCCTCGAATGTGAAAGAACATACTGAAAAGCTGTGGAAAAGATTGTCATCCCAAATAATGAACATCTAAAGCTGAAAACTGACGGAGTGACTAACTCCGAACTAAATACATGATTGAACTGAATTCATGAATCACACATACATACACTAACATGAAAGAAACTGGGACACATGAACTGAACATGAAACTGAATAGTGTACTAAGGAGGAAAATAATACCTCAACCTGGAACTGAACCAGAAGGGAATAGATGCAGGTATTTAGCCATCATATCTGCTTCGACTTCCCACAAAGCTCCCTTAACATGTTGTTTGTCCAAAAAACCTTTACTAAAGCAACTTCTTTGTTTCTTAGATTCCGAACCTGACGATCAAGTATTTCAACTGGAACCTCTTTGTAGCTAAGTCTATCCTTCACATCTATGATCTCCACCAGATCAACCAAAACCATACCACCCATGCATTTCTTTAAAAGCGATACATGGAAAACCGGTTGTACTGAAGCCAATTCTAAGGGAAACTCTGACTCATAAAACACCTTGCCAACACGTATCATAATCCAGTATGGGTCAACATAACAGGGACTAAGTTTCCCCTTCTTTTCGAATCTCATCACTCCCTTAATGGGAGATACCTGCAAAACACCCAGTCATAAACTTCAAACTCAAGTTCTCCCTTTTGAACATCTATATAGGAATTTGGATGACTCTGAGCTATTCTCAACCTTTCCCTTATAAGCTGAACTTTCTCTGTAGCCTCATGAACTAAATCTGATCCTATCAACATCACTTCACCGACTTCAAACTAACCAATAGAAGTTCTACACCTTCTCCCCTAAAAAGCCTCAAACTGAGCCATCTGAATGCTGGAATGGTAATTGTTACTATATGCAAATTTGATGAGAGGTAAATGATCATCCCAACTACCCTTGAAATCAATCACACTCGCTCTCGAAATATCCTGAAGAGTCTGAATGGTATGTTCAACCTAACTGTCTATCTACAAGTTAAAAGTTATTCTAAGCTTGACCTAAGTACCGAGTCCCTTCTAAAACAATCTCCAAAATTAGAAGGTAAGCAGAGTACCTCTATCTGATATAATGGAAAAGGATACTCCATGCAAATGAACTATTATACCCCCGAAGCCCAAAGATCAGACTCGGAAGTTGAAACATAGAAAATTTTAAAAACTAGCATTAGGCATAGAACGGGTCATGAGGTGACCCATGGGAGTAGCACCCGAGTCATGATGTGACTCGTGGTGAAGCCCAGGTGATGAGTTGAAATTTGGAAAATGGGATCCCCACAGACGTGACCATGATTCATGGTCAGGCCCTACGATTTGTTAGATCACTCGTGGGTAGTGATGAGTGAGAAAAGAGAAGGAAGGAAGCAGTGTACCTAACAGAAGGACCCCACAAGTCGTGGTCAGTCACCACGATTCGTGGGGAGGGTCGTGAGCAGCATGCTGAAGTAAAATAAAAATCCATGGCAATGTACATAACGAGTAGTGACCACGAGCCATGGTCACCAATAATGAATCGTGGAGTCACCAATGATGTGCCCAGATGACTTGACTAGAAGTGTACTTTACGGATCATTCCACGAGTCGTGGCCAGAGAGGACGAGTCGTTAGGTCCCTCGTGGGGACTAACTGGAAGTTATTTTTCTTTGAATTTAGTAAGGGCTTTTCCATAATTTTTAAGATCCTAGGGCCTAAACTACGTCGTTTTATGTTATGAATGATGTCATCTAAGAGGGTTAAGTTCATTTTAGACCATTTTTCATTCATGCATGCAAAGATAGAAGGTTAGAGGGAGTGATCAAGCTTGTTCTTCTTTAAATTCTTTTCAATTCCTCTTGGGCAATCAAAAAAGTATAAGAATCAGATAATTTTAGGTATGTAGGGTTATCAATGGGTGAATTATTTCACACTCATGCCCAATCCCTCTCTAAATCATGAGTTTCCTATGTCTAATGTATGGGGTTTTAACCCAATGCATGAATTTTCTAAATTCTCTACATGGGTATGATCTAAATATGTTTCTACCATTGAATTATGAAGCATCAAAAAATTTTATAATGTTTTCAATTAAAATCATGTTTCAATTTTTATGGATTAAAAATCCCATTGATGAAAAGTTCATGAAAGATGAGACTTGTGATGAATGAATGATTACGATGAGATATTATGATGAAAAGAATGTTTTCAAGCTACCAATATTTTTAATCATGTTTTCAATGTGAATTGAGTATTTTCAAGCATGTGAAAGTATTGGGCAATGCTCACATGTTCAAGTATGATTTATGATTTCCTGAATTAAGCTTACCACATGATTTGGAAGCGAAGACTCTCAATTATCTTTCAGCTTGTGGTATGCTTTGAGTTAAAAGCTTCCATATGCATGATTTCATATTTGAGATGTATTTCATTATTCAGCTATGTCCGGGGCACATGGGTTAGTTCTTAGCAGGTACAGGTGCTTGTTTCACGTGTGGGAAGCCTGAACACAGGCTCAGAGATTGCCCAGCAGTGAGGAAGGATCATGATAGGGGCCGAGACATTGCTTCTAGTTCATCGGCCACACCCGCACACTCAGCACAGGAGGGGGCATCTACCAGCACAGGAGGTGGTCAGCGCTAAAACAGATTCTATGCTTTCGCATCCCGCTAAGAGTAGGAGGTCTCCCCGGATGTATTCATTGGTATGTTACGAGTTTTCCATCTTGATATTTATGCTTTGCTAGATCTGGCGGCTACCTTGCCTTTTGTGACACCTTATATAAAAAGTAGCTTCGGAGTCAGTCCCAAAGTCTTGTCAGAACCCTTCTCAGTCTCTACTCTAGTAGGGGATTCAATTGTAGCTAGATGGGTGTATAGAGGTTGCCCGATCTTAGTCCTTCAGAAAGTCACCTTAGCAGATTTAATAGAGTTAGCCATGACTGATTTAGATGTTATCCTCAACATGGATTCGCTATTTGCATGTTATGCCTTAGTTAATTGTAGAACCTAGGTAGTAGAGTTCAGATTTCCGGGAGAGCCAGTCTTAGAATGGAAGGGTAGTTCAGTTATGTCTGTAGGTCGATTCATTTCCTACCTTAAGGACATAAAGATGATCTCCAAAGGTTGTGTGTACCATCTAGTTAGTGTTAAGGATGTGACGTTCGAGACCCCGACTATCCAGTCTGTCCCAGTAGTATGTGAGTATCCAGAGGTCTTTCCTGATTTTCTACCAGGAATCCCTCCCGAGCGGGAGATTGATTTTAGTATTGACCTTCTTCCCGACATGCAACCTATATCTATTCCTCCCTACATAATGGCTCTAGCCGAGCTAAAGGAGTTGAAAGAACGGTTGAAGGACTTGTTATATAAAGGTTTCATCAGACCAACCAAGTCTTCATGGGGTGCACCAATTTTATTTGTTAGAAAGAAGGATGGTTCCCTTCGTATGTACATTGATTATCGACAATTGAACAAAGTCACCATCAAGAACCGATATCCTCTACCTGGGATTGATAATTTATTTGACCAGCTTCAGGGTGCCAAGGGTTTCTCAAAGATAGATCTCAGATCTAGAGACCATCAACTCAGAGTTCGGGAGAGCAATATCTCGAAGACAGCCTTTAGGACGTAGTATGGTCATTACGAGTTTGTAGTTATGTCTTTTGGAGTAATGAATGCTCCTGCAGCTTTTATGGACTTAATGAACAGGGTGTTCAAGCCATACCTGGACATGTTCGTGATTGTGTTTATCAATGACATCCTGATATACACTCGAGTGAGGAGGAGCATGCCGCTCATTTGAGAGTAGTACTACAGACTCTCAAGGATAGCTAATTATATGCCAAATTCAACAAGTGCAAACTCTAGTTGAAATCAGTGGTTTTTTGGGGCCTTGTGGTATCAAGCAAGGGCATATAAGTAGACTCTAATAAAATATAAGCAGTGAAGAATTGGCATAGACCGGTGAATCCTTTTGATATTTGGAGCTTTTTGGGTTTAGCTGGATACTATCAGAGATTTTTTGAAGGTTTCTCATCTATTGCAGTACTCTTGACCAAATTGACCCAAAACAAGATGAAATTACAATGGTCGGAGGCTTGTGAGAAGAGCTTCTAAGAGATGAAGACTCGGTTTACTTCAGCACCGGTGTTAACCCTACCTGAGGGTACCGATGGGTTCATGGTATATTGTGATGCTACGAGCATTGGACTTGGGTGTGTGTTAATGCAGCACAGGAATGTTATAGCATATGCCTCCAGACAGCTAAAAGTTCATGAGAAGAATTACTCGACCCATGATCTTGAATTGGTCGCAGTGGTATTCTCCTTGAAGATATGGAGACATTATTTGTATGGGGTCCACGTGGATTCGTTCACGGACCATAAGAGTTTTCAATATGTGTTTACCTAGAAGGACCTCAATCTTCGGCAAAGGAGGTGGTTGGAGCTTCTCAAGGACTATGATATGAGTGTCCTTTACCATTCGGGTAAGGCCAATGTGGTAGAAGATTCACTTAGTAGTCTCTGAATGGAGAGTGTGTCTCATGTGGATGAGGGGAAGAAGGAGCTGGTGAAGGATGTGCATCAACTCGAAAGGTTGGGAGTTAGGTTGGTTGACTCGACCAATGGCGGTGTTGTTGTTCAGAATGGATCAGAATGGTCACTGGTGACTGATGTAAAGGCTAAACAAGATGAGGACCTGATTTTAGTAAAGTTGAAGGAAGTCGATCAAAATCAGAAGGTGAAGGTCTTCTCCAAAGGGGGAGATGGTGTGCTTCGATACCAGGTTCGCCTATGTGTTCTGGATTTTGGTGATTTGAGGAGCCGGATGTTGCACAAGGCTCATGGATCCAGGTATTCTATCCATCCAGGTGCCACCAAGATGTACCATGACCTACGGGAAGTCTATTGGTGGAATGGCATGAAAAAGGACATTGTCGAGTTTGTTGCCACGTGTCCAGACTATCAGCATGTGAAGGTTAAGCATCAAAGACCGGGAGGTGTGCTTTAGGATATCAGTATTCCTTCTTTGAAATGTGAAGAAATCAATATGGACTTCATCACAGGGTAGCCTCGCACTCGTCGACAATATTACTCCATTTGGGTTGAGGTTGACAAGTTGACCAAGGCTGCTCATTTTCTACAGGTCAAAACCATGGATCCGGTGGAGGACTATGCCACACAATATGTCCGAGAGCAAGTTCGATTGCATGGAATGCCCTTGTCCGTCATATCACACAGAGGTACCCAATTTACCTCAGTTTTGGAGGTCATTTCAAAATGACCTAGGTACTCAAGTTAAGCTCAGCACAGTGTTCACCCGCAAATGGATGGTCAAGAAGGGAGGATAATTCAGACTCTCGAAGACATGTTGAGAGCTTGCGTAATTGACTTCACAGGTAATTGGGATGAGTATTTTCCTCTTATCGAGTTTGCTTACAATAACAGCTATCATTCCAGTATTCAGATGGCACCATTTGAGGCTCTCTATGGGCAGAGATGTAGATCGCCCATTGGGTGGTTTGAGGTTGGTGAAGCAATGATGATAGGACCATATTTGGTTCATGAGGCTATGGAGAAGGTTCAGTTGATAAGGGACAGGTGGACACTGCACAGATTCGCCAAAAGTCCTACGCTGATGTGTGAAGGAGAGAATTAGAATTTGAAGTTGATGATTGGGTATTTCTAAAGTTATCTCCCATGAAGGGAGTGATTAGGTTCGGAAAGAAGGGGAAACTTAGTCCCCGCTATGTTGGCCCGTACAGGATAGTGAGACACGTTGGCAAGGTGGCTTATGAATTTGAGTTTCCCTTAGAATTAGCTTTCATGCATCCTATTTTTCATGTGTCCCTCTTAAAAAAGTGTTTGGGTGATCCAACTCTAGCTGTCCTGGTGGACAGTGTTGGAGTGAAAGACAACCTTAGTTATGAGGAGGTTCCGGTAGAAATATTGTATCGTCAAGTTCAAAGGCTAAGGAACAAGGAAGTAGCTTCAGTTAAAGTGTTATGGAGGAATCATCATTTTGAGGGAGCTACGTGGGAAGCCGAAGCATATATGACAGCTATATACCCACAGTTATTCTCTACCGGCTCAGTTCCAGCTTGAGGGATCAATGTTTGCCCTAAGACTCTAATTAGCTTTTATGTTTAGTTCATGTTCCCAAGTTTATTTTATGTATATGGATGTATGTATGATTCATGAATTCAGTTCAGCTATGTAGTTTGAAACGAAGATAGTCATTCCGTCAGTTTTTGGTTTAAATGATCAGTACTTGAATATGATAATTGCATTTCTCTGCTTTTCTCTATGTTTTGCAACATTCGAGGACAAATTTTTCAAAGGGAGAGATATTGTTATACCTAAGAAGCCCAAAGATTAGACTCGGGAGTTGAAACGGAGAAAAGTTTAAAAACTGGCATCAGGCACAGAACGGGTCGTGAGGTGACTTGTGGGACCAGCAAACGAGTCGTGATGTGACTCATGGTGAGGCCCAGGTGATGAGTTGAAATTTGGGAAATAGGATCCGCACGAACATGTCCATGAGTCGTGGTAAGGCCCCACAACTCGCTAGGTCAGTCGTTGGGAGTGATGAGTGATAAAAGAGAAGGAAGGAGGCAGTGTACCTAATGGAAGGACCCCATGAGTTGTGGTCAGTCACCACGATTCCTGGGGAGGGTCGTGAGAAGCATGATGAAGTAATATAAAAATCCATGGCAGTGTACATAACGAGTGGTGACCACGAGTAACGAATTGTGGAGTCACCCGTGATGAGCCCATATGACTTGACTAGCAGTGTACTTAACGGATCATGCCATGAGTCATGGCCAGAGAGGACGAGTCGTTAGGTCCCTCATAGGGACTAACCGGCAGTTATTTTTCTACAAATTTAGTAAGGTCTTTTCCATAATTATTAAGATCCTAGGGCCTAAACTATGTTGTTTTATGTAATGAATGATATCTTTTAAGAGGGTTAAGTTACTATGTTGTTTTATGTTATGAATGATATCTTTTAAGAGGGTTAAGTTCATTTTAGATCTTTTTCATTCATGCATGCAAAGATAGAAGGTTAGAGGGGGTGATCAAGCCTGTTCTTCTTCAAATTCTTTCCAATTCCTCTTTTGCAATCAGAGAAGTGTAAGAATCAGATATAATCAGGTAGGTTGGGTTATGAATTGGTGAATTCTTTCACACCCATGCCCAATCCCTCTCTAAATCATGAGTTTCCTATGTCTAACCGATGGGGTTTTAACCCAATGCATGAATTTTCTAAATTCTCTACATGGGTATGATCTAAATATGTTTCTACCATTGAATTATGAAGCATGGGAAAATTTTATAATTTTTTCAATTAAAATCATGTTTCAATTTTTATGAATTAAAAAGCCCATTGATGAGAAGTTCATGAAAGATGAGATTTGTGATGAATGTATGATTATGATGAGATATTATGATGAAAAGCACGTTTTCAAGATACCCATGCGTATAATCATGTTTTTTATGTAAATTGAGTATTTTCAAGCATGTGAAAGTATTGGGAAATCCCCACATGTTCAAGTATGATTTACGATTTCCCAAATTATGCTTACCACATGATTTTGGAGTGAAGACTCCCAATTATCTTTCAACTTGTGGTATTGTTTAAGTTAAAATCTTATCATCTGCATGATTTCATATTTGAGATGTATTTGATTATTAAGTTTCATCAATTGACAATGGTAAGCTTCATTGAAAAATGATGGAGAGAATATGCATGATTTTGGGAGTAGTGTCTATCATCGAGTAGGCTAAGGGTCGATCACCCTATGCCTCAGAACTACGCGCCAGCGTAGGTTTATACTTATATATATTACTTCGGGACCTCCCTTATGAGATATCCCCTATTGGCCCACGAGCTTGATATCAATATCATGGTATCGTCCCTAGCCCTGGCAAGGCTTTGGATGGCTCTACCCACTTGAGTGTGACAGTTTGGACTACGTAAGCTCTATCGTGGTATGTTGGTTAAAAGAGGAGTCTCCCATTGTTCCTCATGATTTCAGTTATGCATATTCATCATTCATGATATTAGTATATCTATATATGTTCTAAAGAAGGTTTGAATCAATGTTTAGTTTTTAGTCATGACTATCAGATTTCAGCTTTTGGTCAATTAATTCAGTAAGGATGTTAATTGTTATGTTATGATGAGATCATGATTTCAGAGAGAATGCATGAAATCCCTACTCTTAGATCCCTATTGTTTATATTTTACATTATGCATGTCTTTAAATTATTTCACTTATTTGAGCGGTTACCTTGCACACTCGGTACATTCCACGTACTGACCGGATACTCTATGTTGTATCATTTCATGATACAGGACCCGACTCTTAGGCTCAGCTCCATTCATAGTCAGTCTTCAGAGTTAGCATCTTACATTATTGGTAAGTCCTCATCTCCCTAGGACTAGACTTATTCAGATTTCCTTTATGTATTTTCAGTTTTAGCTTTATTAAGTTAGTTGGGGTCTTATCCCATCAACTCGCCCTGTTTAGAGGCTTTTTGGACAAATGATTTATTCAGCTTCAAATTTTGTATTCTATTGTTATTTTTAATTTAGACTTTCGCTAAGATTATTATATTGATTCTTTAGTTTTAATAATTGGGTTAGATGTATGTTCATGCCATGAGTCGACTTGGAGTCTCTCAGGGCTCCTTGTCCCGTGTTGCGATCTGAGCCTCCATTCGGGTCGTGAAAATTTAGCATAATTCTCCACTGAGCTGGTAGTCTTGATCGGTAGCAAATGAGATGCTTTGGTCAACCTATCCACAATCACCCATATGGAGTCATACTGTCGACGAGTATGAGGAAACCCTATAATGAAGTCCATATTGATTTCCTCCCACATCCAATTAGGGATGCTAATGTCTTCTAGCATACCTTCAGGTCTTTGATGCTCAACTTTCACCTATTTACAATTCCGACAATTTGCCACAAACTCTGCTATGTCCTTCTTCATGCCATTCCACTCTGTAGGTTATGGTACATCTTGGTGGCATCTAGATGTTTGGAATATCTGGAACC
This sequence comes from Datura stramonium, assembly GCA_018107945.1. Classification (NCBI taxonomy): domain Eukaryota; kingdom Viridiplantae; phylum Streptophyta; class Magnoliopsida; order Solanales; family Solanaceae; genus Datura; species Datura stramonium. Next base: position 115,156 of record JACEIK010000062.1, read on the forward strand.
ATGAGCCTCATGCAACATATGCTCCCTCAATTCACCAATACCTGGAATACACAAATGACCCTGATATCATAATACATCATCTCCCCCTTGGGAGAGAAGACCTCAACTTTCTGATTCTGCACCGCGTCCTTTAGCTTTACCAAAATAGGATCCTTGTCTTTCCTAGCCTTGACTTCGGTCACCAAGAAAGATTTTAATCCATTCAGAACAATGACACCACCATCTATTGAGTTAACAAGACAAACTCCTAATCGTGAAAGCCGATGCACATCCTTCACTAACTCTTTCCTCCCCTCACCTATATAGGACACACTCTCCATAGAAAGCCTGCTAAGAGCATCTGCTACCATATTAGCCTTGCCTGGATGATAAAGGACACTCGTATCATAATTATTTAGAAGCTCCAACCACCTTCCTTAACGTAGATTTAGATCCTTCTGGGTAAACACATACTATAGGTTTTTGTGATCCGTAAAATCATCCACATAAACCCTGTACAGATAGTGTCTCCAAATCTTCAAAGTGAATACTACCACTGCCAACTCAAGGTCGTGAGGCGGATAGTTCTTCTCATGGACCTTAAGCTATCTGGGAGCATAGGCTATAACCTTATGATGTTGTATTAATACACAATCAAGGTAGATCCTTGAGGCATCACAATATACCACAAACCCATCGGTACCCTCAGGTATAGTCAACACTGGTGCTGAGGTAAGTCAAGTCTTCAATTCTTGGAAGTTCTTTTCAAAGGTCTCCAACAATTGAAACTTCACTTTCTTCTGGGTCAACTTAGTCAACAATGCTGCAATGGATGAAAACCCTTCAACAAACCTCCAGTAGTAACCAGCTAAGCCCAAGAAACTCTTGATATCTGAAGGACTAACTTGTCTAGGCCAATTCTTCAGAGCTTCTATCTTTTGAGAGTCCACCTGTACACCCTCACTTGACACCACATGACCCAAAAATGCTACTGAGTGTAACCAAAACTCACACTTGATGAATTTAGCATACAACTGGCGATCCTTAAGAATCTGTAACACCGCCCTTAAATGAGTGGCATGCTTCTCCTCGCTCTGAGAGTATATGAGAATGTCATCTATGAATACAATCACGAACATGTCCAAATACTGCTTGAACACCCTATTCATCAATTCCGTAAAAGCTGTAGGAGCATTTTTAAGTCCAAAAGACATAAGTACAAATTCATAGTGACCATACCGAGTCCTGAAGGTTGTCTTCGGGATGTCACTCTCTCTAACCCTGAGCTGATGATATCTGGATCTCAGGTCTATTTTTGAAGAACACTTGGCACCCTGAAGTTGGTCAAACGAATCATCAATTCTGGGGAGAGGGTACCTATTCTTGCCTATGACCTTGTTCAACAACTGATAATCAATGCACATCTGGAAGGAACCATCCTTTTCTCGGACAAAGAGTACTGGTGCACCCCACAGAGATTTGCTAGGTCTAATGAAACCCTTGTCTAAGAGATCTTTCAATTGCTCCTTCAACTCCTTTAGCTCAGCTAGAGCATTCTATAAGGAGGAATAAATTGTCATGACCCGAGAGGGGACCCAGATCTTAGACATGGGACAAGTGACCCTGAGGGACCCCAAGTCAACCCATGACATAAGCATTAAATAACTCATTCAATAAACATAATGGAAACATAAATATAAACTCAACGGAAGACTAACTTAACATAACAACTGAATGAACATCCGAAGCTGATTACATGTCTATGTCTGATAAGCCTCTAATTTGGAAGAGATGATGGGACAACACCCCCAACTAGCTCAGAAATACTGAAACTTAAAATACACTCAAATAACTGAAAGTCTAGTCCTCGGAGGATGAGGACTCATCAAGCAAACAAATGCTAACAATGATAAGAGGCTACGAACGGGGCTGGACCTGAGAAACGCATCCTGTATTATGAAATGATGCAACATAGAAATTATGCGGTCAGTACGTGGAATGTACCGAGTATGCAAGGCAAGTAAAACAGCTAGAACAATAACAGTATTTCAAAACAATTCATACATATATGATAGCCTTTAAGGGTAAGAAAGGATCACAAGAATTCATTATGAAATCATTCTTATTTAATAGATCGTCATGTATGGCTTCAGAACATCATGACTAAATCGAATGACTCAAAGCTAAATCATGACATTTATATCAAAAGATGAACAATGAGTCAAACCTGGCTTTTCAGACATGCATGCATAAGATAATCATCATGAGTAATGGGTATGCAAACTCGAATGATATAGACAGTGGGAGACTCGTCACTTAACCGACATACCACAATAGAGCTTACATTGGTCCCGATTATTATACTCAAGTGGGCAGAGTCGTCCAAAACCTTGGTAGGATTAGGAACGCTACCATGATATTGATATCAAGCTCAAAGGGCCAATCAGTCGGGGATAGCTCACAAGGGAGGTCCCAATAATATAATAGAATCAACCTACATTGGTGCGTTGTTCTAGGGCATAGGGTAGTCGACCCTTAGCCCACTCAGTGCTAGACTCTTCTCCCAAAACATGCAATGCTTTAAATCGTATAAATACGAAGCTCAACATATTCTTGTGACGAAGATCAACATGAAATCATGCATAAACTCAACATCGTATGAAACGAAGCTCAACATTGTCTAGTGACAAAACTCATTATGAAATCATGCATACACTAAACATCATATTAATATGAAGCTCAACAATGTCGTCTCGACAAAGCTTAGAATGAAATCATGCTTAGATTCAACATCATGTGAAATGAAGCTTAATGCCCAAACATATCAATTATGAATTCATGCATATGAGAAGCTTTACTACGATACATACCACAAGCTCAAAGAATAATGAGAGATTTTACGCCAAAAATCATGTGGTAAGCCTACTAAGAATTATCACTTCATCATCATAAATATAAGGACCTTGCCCAAAACATTATCATGCTTGAACTCATGCAATTTATTTTGAAACATCGTTATTTTGGAGATTTCACTCCAAAATGAAGTAACAACGTCAATTGCCGAAAATCATCATTCATACTCAATATTGGGCACTACCCAAAGCTTCATCATACATGAGTCTATTCTATCTTCCTTGAAAATATCATCAAAATCATGGGTAAGATTGGAAACATGCTTTTTATCATCAACTCCATCATCATTACCTTCTATCATGAAATACCCATACATGGACGTTTTAGATTCAATTTTAGAAAAATAATTTTTGTAAAAGAAATTAGATAGAATCCGTCCAAGCTCAGTAAATCACCAATATCAACTCAATTAAATAATACACATCAGTAGAAATATAAGAACCATGCAATTAAATGAAGACCCACACTTGATCATCAAAAACAAATCACAAATTGATAGGGAATTGGAATGGGTGTAGAAGAAAGCACCCACTCATAGCCTTACATACCTGGGAATGAAGAATCCTAACTCTTCCTAATTGCCCAGCTGGGATTTCCCTTGGAAACCTTGAATTTCTCCTCACTTTCTTCCCTTCAAGCTCTGACCCTTGCATGCATGAACAAAAATGGCCTAGATTTGTCTTTCTCGGCTTAAAACCCTCTATTACGAGCTTAAAACGACGTACTATAGGCCCTTAGAACTTAGGAATTATGGAAAAGCCCTTACTGAAATCGCTAGAAATTACTGTCAAGGGGTCCTAACGGACAACCTGATGACTCGTTACTAGGGATCACACTCCGTTGGTTCACCCGTCAAGTACAGTGCCTCATCATTCATGAAAATTCAACTGGCTTGGTGATGGCCCTCCTAACGGGTCATTAGGACTGACGACGACTCGTTAGGTACCACCTATCAAGTACACTGTATAAGCTTCGCTATTCTTCTCTAGGACCACCCCACGACTGACATGACGACTCATGGTGTCTGACCACGAGTTATTACATCACCGTGGGGACCTCGAGTCCAGCATCGTCTCAAGCCTTCCCCACGAGTCACTTGACGACTCGTTTGGCCTATTCATGAGTCATTAAGTGACCCGTTTTGCAATTGCTGCAACATTTTCCAGTTTTTCTCCTGATTCACTTTTGGGTCCGATTCTTGAATTCCCGAGGTATAACAATATCTCCCCCTTGGGAACATTCATTCTCGAATGTTCTAAACACGCAGAAAACCCAAAAACAACAATCACTATATGTATAGATGCTAATCATTGATTTTTCAATTCGAAAATTGACAGAACGACTACCCCCGAAGAGAACCACATAGCTGGTCAGAGTTCAGACATCACATACACACATCATATCATAAAACAAACTTATTTTCATGAATAGAACATGAAAAACTGAATAGAGGTTTAGAGAAAAATTTGATACGTCAAACTGAAGTTGAGCTGGTAGGGAGCAAATGGGGGTATTTAGCCATCATATCCGCTTCAGCCTCCCACGTGGCTCCCTCAACATGCTGATTCCTTCATAATTACTTTACTGAGGCTACTTATTTGTTCCTCAGCCTTTGAACTTTTCGATCCAAGATTTCAACAGGAATTTATTCATAATTGAGGATGTCTTTCACACCAATGTTGTCTATCGGAATCACCAAGGCTGGATCACCCAAACACTTTTTCAACAGCGATACATGGAACACGAGATGAACTGCAACCAATTCCGAAGGAAAGTCCAACTCAGAAGCCACCTTACTAACTCTTATCACAACCCGGTATGGACCAACATAGCGGGGACATAGTTTACCTTTCTTTCCGAACCGCATGACTCCTTCATGGGAGATACATTTAGAAACACCCAGTCGTCAACATCAAACTGTTACACCCCGTAAATTCTTGACATGTAGATGGCCTATTTGCATGTTGGTTAAGAGTTTTAGAATGCCATACGTGCGAGAAAAGGGCCCGAGGAGAGATCGGACAAGCGCCAAGTCGGCGCTTCGAAAGGCAAATGCGACATATATAAATCGCATTCGACGAATGCGACTTATAAATCGCGTTCGACGAATGTAACTTATAGGTCCGAACTATATAAAGCCCCCACTTCATTTTAATTTCATTTCTTATCATTTCATTTAAAGAAACGGGCAGCAACAGTTAGGGACGAGGTTTTGAAGTAAAATTCCTTCCGATTACGCCGTCAAACGTAGTCCAAACTCAAATTATCTTCGGATACCGAAGTATTAAGCTGCAGAGAACATTCATTCGGAGTTAGTTTCATGAAATTCGGCCGGCGAACCATCGTCCTACCGAGCTAAGATAAGTGGAATTGCTCCAAATTAGTGTCAATATACTCCTAGCCCTAAAGTTAGCATTTCTCCCTTCTGGACTTCTGAGAAATAGCGAGTTTTCGACCGTATTTTGATAAGTCAATGTTTGGGTTATATATATATTAAAAGTGATATTTTCTTTCAGAATATTAATGTATTTAGTCCTAATTGACATATATATGAATGCAGTTGGGAGAAATAGCAGAAGTATTGACCGAGTTTATGCCAGTTAGTCGGGAAATCCGAAGCGAAGGTATGTAAAGCTTTTTCCTTCGGCAAGTTAGTAATCCAGTATAGAAAATAGCGTAAACTATAGAAGAAAGAACCTAGAAGTCGAGAATCGAGTTCAGTATGATTTCAGCGAGCATGTTTTATAATATTATGTTATATTCAGAACAAAAGATAGTAGAGCAATATCAGGCAGTCAAATGATATCTCAGATACAGTATAGCTCAGCATGAGAATCAGTTTAATGTAGAAAAGAGTTCAGAATAAGAAATTAGAATACAAATAGTATTTTCAGATCAAACATGCTTGCTATGTGTGATTATTGTTTGTTGAGACCTGTTTGTGTTAAGTGAGGGCAATTCCTTAGAGCTTCCTTGCCGCCCCAGGGTTACAGTTGTGTCGACTCACCCGCTAGAGGGTGAGAATACGTCACTCCAAGGAGTGGCATGCCATCCGCAGTAGGACAAAGATGGGATGCAGCATTCCCCATATCAGGCTGATCAGCATAGCAGTATAGCTTACCTTGTCGAGCTCTTGCGCCCAAGGGCAGTTTACAGTTTACAGATACAAATTACAGTTGACAGTTACAGGTCCTCCGGAATCAAATACAGTTATAGTCAGGGGCCCAGAGAGCCCAAGCTGCATACCTGGGGGCCGGTAAAGGTGCTCATAGTTAGTAGGCGAGTGGAGTGATTTACTCTTGATGGTTTTGACCCGGTAGGGTATATAGACTGTGTGATGGTTGGCACCTTCGGGCTTATGGGGGCTGGTATAGGTCCTTGTTTAATATATATGTATATACTTGATATCTATTAGCTAATGTACGCGGTCGCCATGACGACAAGTATGCTCCTACCTTACCTTCAGTACAGAGTGCTTATTTCAGATTCCATCAGTCCAGACAGTTTTAGATACTTTCTACTATTCAGAATCTCTAGTGTTTATATTCAGTTATGTTCAGTTTTCTTTTATATTACTCGGTACCTAGTGGTACCGATGCCCGCTTGGGGCACTACATTACTTGCCTGCAGGTACCAATAGATGAGGAGCCAACCCTCGTGATCCTAGCTAGCAGAGTCATCAAATCCTGTCATCCGGAGCTTGATATTCAGAGCTTTATATCATTTTCTTTTGTTGTATAGTACGGGTAGGTCGGGGCCCTGTCCTGTCCATCTTATCAGTATTCTTAGAGGCTTGCAGATTGTGTATATGTCTCCCTGTTGTTAGTTGTGCCGGTCGTGTGGGGCCGTGCGTATGTTTAGTTGTTTATGTTGGCCGTGTGAGGCCTTATCCAGTTAGTAGTGGTGACCTTGACGGTCACGTAGCTGTTCAGCATTTGTTATATTGATTTAGAGATAACTAGACAACATGGTGGCCTTGTCGGCCCGCATAGGTTCCCCTATATGAATGTGATTCTGGTTAGCTGATGTTATAGTACAGGTGGCTATAGGCCTAGTCGTCCGGAGGCTGTATTTATAGCCGTTATATAGCTCGTCGTTCTCTTGATTCCAGAGTTAGAACCAGCCAGGCACCATAAGTGCTTAGGCTCAGCAGTCTAGCAGTTCAGGTCCCAGTAGGGCACCAGGTGCCAGTCATACCCCCCAAGGCGGGGCGTGACACAAACTCCAACTCTCTTCTTCTCACATCCGCATACGATTTCTGACGACTCTAAGTGGTGTTTAACCAGTACCTTATAAACTGAACCTTCTCCATCACCTCATGAACCGAATCTGGTCCTATCATAGCTGCCTCACAAACCTCGAACCATCCGATGGGAGATCTGCACCTTCGCCCGTAGAAAGCCTCTAACGGTGCCATCTGGATACCTGAATGGTAGCTGTTATTATAAGCAAAATCGTTCAAGGGAAAGTGATCATCCCAACTACCTTCTAAATCCATAACACATGCCCTCAGCATGTCCTCAAGAGTCTGAATGGTTTATTCTGCTTGGCCATCCGTCTGAGGATGAAAAGTTGTGCTTAGCTTAACCTAAGTCCCGAGCCCCTTTTGAAACAAACACAAGAATGGAGAAGTAAACTAAGTACCTCGGTCTGAAATAATAGACAAGTGAACTCCATGAAGTCGAACCAACTACTGAATATACAACTTAGCATAATCATCTTCTAAATCCGTGGTCTTGACTGGTAGAAAGTGTGCAACCTTGGTCAACCTGTCCACCACAACCCAAATGTAGTCGTATTGCCGGCGAGTACGAGGTAGACTTGTAACGAAGTCCATATTGATTTCTTCCCACTTCCAAGTGGGGATGGCAATATCCTGAAGTATACCTCTAGGTCTTTGATGCTCGGGTTTTACTTGCTGACAGCTTGGACATTTTTCTACGAACTCGCAATATCCCTTTTCATACCATCCCACCAATAGATTTCTTAGAAATCCCGATACATTTTCGTGGATCCTGGATGAATAGAATATCTGGTACCATGTGCCTCATGCAATATCTGCACTCTCAAATTATCAATGTCCGGAACACATAGTCGGCCCTAGTATAGTAGCACACCATCTCCCCCTTGGGAGAAAACCTCCACTTTCTGATTCCGCACTACCTCCTTCAGCTTCCTAAATATAGGATCCTCATCTTGCCTAGATTTAACATCAACTACCAAGGACGATTCCGACCCATTATGCACAACAACACCACCATTGGTCGAATCGATCAATCTAACACCCAGCCTCGCAAGCCGGTGAACATCTTTCACCAACTCCTTCTTCCCCTCATCCACATGGGACACAATCTCCATTGAGAGTCTACTAAGCGCATCCGCAACCACATTAGCCTTGCCCGGGTGGTAAAGGACACTCGTGTCATAATCCTCAAGTAACTCCAACCACCTCCTTTGCCGAAGATTTTGATCCTTCTATGTGAACACATACTGCAAGCTCTTGTGGTCTGTAAATACATACACGTGGGCCCCATACAAGTAATGCCACCATATCTTCAATGCGAACACCACCGCGGCCAATTCAAGATCGTGGGTCGGGTAGTTCTTTTCATGCACTTTCAACTGTCGAGAAGCATAAGCTATCACCCTCCCATGCTGCATCAATACATACCCAAGTCCAACTCTAGAAGCATCACAATACACCACGAAACTATCATTACCCTCGGGTAGTGTCAATACTGGTGCTGAGGTAAGTCGAGCCTTCTACTCTTGGAAGCTTTTCTCACAAGCCTCCGACCACTGAAACTTCACCTTCTTCTAAGTCAACTTAGTCAAAGGCGATGCAATGGTTGAGAAACCCTCAACAAACCTCCGATAATAGCTAGCTAAGCCCAAAAAACTACGAATATCCGAGGGATTCACCGGTCTAGGCCAATTCTTCACCGCCTTAATTTTCTGCGAGTCTATTTTTATGCCTTCGCTAGACACCACATGGCCCAAAAATGTCACGGAGTCCAACCAAAACTCACACTTGCTAAACTTTGCATACAATTGGCAGTCCTTTAAGGTCTGGAGCACTACTCTTAAGTGAGTGGTATGTTTCTCCTCGCTTCGAGAGTATACCCAAATGTCATCAATGAACATGATCATGAACATATCCAAATATGGCTTGAACACCCTGTTCATCAGGTCTATAAAAGTTGCAGGAGCATTCGTTAGTCCAAACTACATAACTACAAACTCATAATAACCATACCGTGTTTTGAACGCCGTCTTTGGGATATCACTCTCCCGAACTCTGAGCTGATGATACCTTGATTTGAGATCTATCTTCAAGAAACTCTTCACATCCTAAAGCTGATCGAACAAATCATAGATCTTGGGTAAGGGATACTTGTTTTTTATAGTGACTTTGTTCAACTGTCGATAATAAATGTACATACGAAGGGAACCATCTTTCTTCCGAACAAATAGTACTGGTGCACCCCATGGGGATTGGCTCGGTCTAATCAAACCCTTATCTAGCAAATCCTTTAACTAATCCTTCAACTCCTTTAGCTTAGATGGATCTATCCTGTAGGGTGGAATGGATATAGGTTGCGTATCGGGAAGGAGGTCAATACCGAAATCAATCTCCCGCTTGGGAGGAATACCTGGCAAATCATCAGGAAAGACCTTTGAATACTCATGTACTACTGGAACTGACTGGATAGTCGGGGATTCAGACTCCACGTCCTTAATCATAACTAGGTGATACATGCAACCCTTAGAAATCATCTTCCTGGCCTTGAGGTAGGAAACAAAGCAACCTACAGGCACGACTGAACTACCCTTCCATTCTAAAACTGGCTCACCCGGGAATCAGAACTCTACTGACCAGATCCTACTATTAATGGAAGCATAACAAGCATACAACCAATCAATGCCGAGAATAACATCGAAATTGGTCATGCCTAACTCTATACAATGGATAAACATTAACATGGAAGACTCATAACATACCAGTAACCATGTCCGGGGAGACCTCCTTCTCCTGATGGGATGCTAGGGCATAGAATCTGTTCTGACGCTAACCGCTAGCTACACTGGTAGATGCCCCCTGATGTGCTGAGCGAGGGGATGGGGCTACTGAACTAGAAGCTAGGCCACGGCCCCCAACCTGATCCTGTCTCGTCACTGGACAATCTCTAAGCATGTGTCCGGGTTGCCCGCACCCAAAACACGCACCCGAACCTGTAAAGCACTAGCCTGTATGCCCTCGGCGACACATGTGACAAGCTGGAACACCTGAATCTGCGGGCTTGCTGCTCTGACACCTTGAGCCTGACGCTCGCCCTCTCTGATCATGCCAAGGCCGAGATGGCACACTAAAGGCTTATGAAGCTGGGGTGGATGATCTATGGTGAGTCTGCTGACGGTGCCCACCGCCAGACCTCTGCTGGGAAAATTTGTTGTCCTCAATCCTGGCCCTCTTGGCCTCTCTCTCTCTCGTATGTGCCACCTCCATCTGCTGGGCATACAACACCATCCGAGGGAAGTCCATATCCTGATGGAGCATAGCAATCCCACATTCCTTATCCAAGTAACCTGCTATCCCATGCACAAACCTGCTCAATCGCACCCTCTGGTTAGCCACTAACTCAGGAGCATACTTCGATAGGCTAGTGAACTCAAGGGAATACTCTAGTACCGTCATCCTCCCTTGCTTCAGATTTATGAACTCTACTGTCTTTAGCTCCCTCATCTCTCGAGGGAAGAACAGATCAAGGATCGCGACGTGGAACTCTTCCCAAGTGACCGAACCTACTCCAGCAACTCTATTGTCCTTCCATTGACGGAAACAGATATGCGCAACCCCCTTCAACTAGTAGGAGGCAAACTCTGCGCACTCAACACTACACTCCCCATATCCCGGGTGATCTTGACGATCTCATCAATGAAGTCATGTGGGTCCTCACCTACCTTGGTCCCAAGTACTCCGGCGGGTTCATCCTCAAGAAGTCCCTTACTCGAGCCGACGCTCCATTGCAATTCTGCGGAACATGCGCAACGTCCTACTAATTGACCTAAGGGGTCATGGCCTGCGCCAGCATCTGGATATTGGCTCGAAACTCAGCGTGGGCGGCTGGCTCTAGTTCCTGAGGCTCCTGAACTGGTGGTACCTGCTGATTTCCAAGACCCATGCAATCCTCGTGGCCTTCACCATCTCCATTTCCCCTCCCATTCATCCTTCGATGAGCTATGATTCTGCAGTCGCGAATAGCATAAATTAGAGGGGTAAAAACACTCTTCATCGCACGACATAGATCATGAAATATGGGAACATTTCCTTGAATGTTTTGTAGCCTCTTAGTCATAAGTGTGGCGTGCTTCACACCCATGAAGAAGAGTCTACTTAACGCAACTTTCAGACTCCTTAGTACACTTCAAACCTAATGCTCTGATACCATGTTTGTCACGACCCAAGAGGGGACCCAAATCATAGACACGGGACAAGGGACACAGAGGGACCCCAAGTCAACCCATGCCATAAGCATTCACTAACTCATTCAATAAACATAAAGGAAACATAAATATAAACTCAGCAGAATACTAACTTAACATAACAACAGAATGAACATCCAAAGATGATTACATGTCTAAGTCTGATAAGCCTCTAGTCTGGATGAGCTGATGGGACAACAACCCCAACTAGCTCAGAAATACTAAAACTGAAAATACGCTCAAATAACTGAAAGTCTAGTCCTCGAAGGATGAGGACTCATAATGCAAACAAATGCTAATTATGATAAGAGGCTACGAACGGGGCTAGACCTGAGAACCACATCCTGTATCATAAAATGATGCGACATAAAAATTATGCATCAGTACATGGAATGTACCGAGTATGCAAGGTTAGTAAAACCGCTAGAACAATAACAGTCTCTCAAAACAAGTCATACATATATGATAGCCTTTAAGGGTAAGAAAGGATCACAAGCATTCATTATGAAATCATTCTTATTTAATACATGGTCATGCATGGCTTAAGAACATCATGACTAAATCGAATGACTCAAAGCTAAATCATGACATTTATATCAAAAGATGAACAATGAGTCAAACCTGGCTTTTCGAACATGCAAGCATAAGATAATCATCATGAGTAATGGGTATGCAAACTCGAATGATACAGATAGTGGGAGACTCGTCACTTAACCAACATACCACGATAGAGCTTACGTAGTCCCAACTATTACACTCAAGTGGGCAGAGCCATAGAAAATCTTACCAGGGTTAGGGACGCTATCATGATATCGATATCAAGCTCAAAGGGCCAATCGGCCGGGGATAGCTCACAAAGGAGGTCCAAATAATATAATAGAATCAACCTATGTTGGCGCATAGTTCTGGGGCATAGGAGCCCGCTCGGTGCTATACTCTTCTACTAAAATATGCAATACTCTACATCGTATAAATACGAAGCTCAACATCATCTAGTGAAGAAGCTAAACATGAAATCATGCATAAACTCAACATCGTATGAAACGAAGCTCAACAATGTCATCTCGACAAAGCTTAGAATTAAATCATTCTTAGACTCAAAATCATGTTAAATGAAGCTTAATGCCAACATAAATCTCAAATATGAATTCATAAATATGAGAAGCTTTACTACGATACATACCACAAGCTCAAAGAATAATGGGAGACTTTACTCTTAAAATCATGTGGTAAGGCTACTTAGAATTATCACTTCATCATCATCAACATAAGGGCCTTGCCCAAAACCTTATCATGCTTGAACTCATAAATTTTATTTGGAAACATCGTAATTTGGGAGATTTCACTCCCAAACGAAATAATAACGTCAATTCCCAAAAATGATCATTCATACTCAACATTGGGCACTATCCAAAGCTTCATCATACATGGATCTATTTAATCTTCTTTGAAAACATCATCAAAATCATGGGTAAGATTGAAAATATGCTTTTCATCATCTAGTCCATCATCATCACCTTCTATTATGAAATACCCATAGATGGACATTTTAGATTCAATTTTAGAAAAACAATTTTTGAAAAAGAAATTAGATAGAATTCATCCAAGCTTAGTAAATCACCAATATCAACTCAATTTAATCATACCCAAGAGAAATGTAAGAATCATGCAATTAAATGAAGACGCATACTTGATCATCACAAACAAATCACAAATTGATAGGGAATGGGCATGGGTGTAGAACAAAGCACCCATTCATAGCCTTACATACCTAGGAATGAAGAATCCTAACTCTTCCTAATTGCCCAGCTGGGATTTCCCTTGGAAACCTTGAATTTCTCCTCACTTTCTTACCTTCAAGCTCTCACCCTTGCTTTCATGAAGAAAAATGGCCTAGATGGGACTTTCTCATCTTAAAACCCTCTATTATGAGATTAAAACGACGTAGTATAGGATCTTAGAACTTAGGAATTACAGAAAGCCCTTACTGAAATCGCTGAAAATAACTGTCAAGGGGTCCTAACGGATGACCTAATGACTCATTACTAGGTCTCACGATCCGTTGGTTCACCCGTCAAGTACACTGCCTCATCATTAATGAAAACTCAACTGTCTTGGTGACGGCCCTCCTAACGGGTCGTTAGGACTAACGACTACTCGTTAGGTACCACCCGTCAAGTACACTGGATAAGCTTCGCTATCCTTCTCTAGGACCACCCCACGACTGACATGACGACTCGTGGTGTCTGACCACGAGTCATTACATCGCCCATGGGGACCTCGAGTCCTGCATCATCTCAGGCATTCCCCACGAGTTACTTGATGACTCGTTTGGCCTCTTCATGAGTCATTAAGTGACCCATTCTGCAACTGCTACAACATTTTCCATTTTTTCTCCTGATTCACTTTCGGGTCCGATTCTTGAATTCCTGAGGTATAACATAAATATAGGTTGCATATCAGGAAGAAGGTTGATCCCAAAGTCGACCTCCCGCTCAGGAGGAATTCCCGGTAGATCATCTGGAAACACTTCTAGATATTCGCACACTACAGGAACTGATTGGATGGTTGGGGTTTCGGGTGTAGCATCCTTAACCCTAACTAGATAGTACGCACAACCTTTAGAGATCATATTTTTTTACCTTAAGGTAGGAAATGAAGTGACCTACAGGTATAGCTGAACTACCCTTTCACTCTAGGACTGGCTCACCTGGAAATTGAAATTCTACCACACGAGTTCTACATTCACTGAAGCATAACATGCATGTAGCAAATCCATGCCAAAGATAGCATCAAAATCTATCATTTCTAGCTCTACTAAATCTATTGAGGTGACTTTTTGAAGGATTGTGGTACGACAATTTTTGTATACCCATTGAGATATACCTAAATCACCAACTGGAATAGAAGCTGAGAAAGGTTCTGATAGAAATTTTGGGACTGACTTTGAAACTACTAGAAACATAGGGTGTCACAAAATATAAAGTAGCACCTAGATCTAACAATGCATAAATATCAAGGTAGAATGCTCGTAACATATCAGTAACTATATCTGGGGAGACCTCCAACTCCCGATGTGATGCGAGGGCATATAATCTATTCTGACGCTAACCACCACTTGCACTAGTGGAGGCACCCTACTGAGCAGAGCGTTCTGGTAGGGCTTATGAACTAGTGGCTGGGTCTCGGCCCTTACCATGACACTGTCTAACTATTGGACAATCTTTGAGCATATGTCCAGGCATCCCACACTCAAAACAAGCACTTGTATCTTCTCGGTACTGATCAGTGTGCCTTCTCCCACACCTATCACAACCTAGAATACTGGGCTCTATAGGCCTGCTTCCCTGACCTCGAGAGCCTGACGCTCATCCCTCTAATCACACCTAGATCTGGATGGCATACTTGTTGCTGACAGCGCTGGGGCTAATGATCTCCGGTAGTACTGCTGATAATGCTGACCACTAGGCCTCTTTTGGGAGAACCCAAAACTGTCAGTACTGGCCCTTTTGGCCTCTCTCTCCTACTCACTCACCTATACCGCCTCTATCTGCTGGGAATATAGAACCAACAGTGAGAAGTCCATATCCTAATGAAGCATAGCGGTCATGCAATCCTTGACCATGTAGTCCGTTATCCCATGTACGAACATACTTACTCGAGCCCTCTGATCAGCCACCATTTATAGTGCATATTTTGACAGGCGGGTGAACTCTAAAGCATACACCTGGACCATCATGTTTTTCTACCTCAGGTTCACAAATTAAGCTGCTTTGGTCTCCTGAGGAAAGAACCGATCAAGGAATGCAGTAAGAAACTCATCCCAACCAATGGGACCCGCTCCAACTGCCCTACTATCGTTCCATAATTTGAACCAACTATGGGCGACCCCTTTCAACTGATAAGAATCTAGGTCTGCGTACTCCTCTCCTGTCACCCCCATAATCTAGGTGATCTTTTGGATTTCATCAACAAACTGGTGTAGATCCTCATCCACCTTCGATCCGAGGAACTCCGGAGGGTTCATCCTAAGAAAGTCCCTGACTCTTGTTGTTGCCACATTCCCATTCTGGGGAACATGTGCAACCGCCTGCTGGTTGACCTGGGTGGTCAATACATGTTCCAACATCTGGATGGCTTCCCTAAACTTAGCAGTGGCTACCTGCTCGGGCACATGATCGTCGGGGTCTGGTGGAGCCTGCTGGTGCCAATCTCTGTTGCCATTCTTATGGCCATTTCCGTTCCTATTCCTTCTTCAGTTAACTCAACGAGGAGGCATGATTATGCAAATGTGCATAGCACGAGTTAGAAGGATAAAGAGACATTTCATTGCACGACATAGATCATGAAAGAAGGGAAATTTCCTAAAAAATTTTGTAACCTCTTCGTCATAAGGGTGGCACGCTTCACACCTATGAAAAACAATCTACTTGACGTGGCTTTCGGACACCCTAGGACACTTCAAAACCTAATGCTCTGATCCAAGTTTGTCACGACCAAAACATAACCCCAAATTGAGACACGGAACCCAAGACCATTAATGGCTCCAAGTCAACCCATGGTATGAACATGAAAACTAAAGCTCGACATGATAAATGTGGAAATCTAACATTTGAAATAGCAGAAGTATGAAAATCCAATAACATCCGAACAACGGAATATATAACACTAATGCGAAGATGAATACATATTATGTCTAATAAGCCTCTAAAATCTGACAAGTTGATGGGACAAGACCCCAACTAATTCACTAATAAACTGAAACTGAAAATAAACTGGTAAGAAGGTCCTCGGAGGATGAGGACTCACCAACAAGCTAGTTAAAGCTAACTTTGAAGATCTGGCTAGCGGTGAGACTAAACCTAAACATCCGAGTCTGTATCATGAAATGATTCAGCATGGAATATGCGGTCAATACTTGGAATGTACCGAGTATGCAAGGTAAGTAAAACTTCTTAGTAAGTAAAACTAAAATCATGCATATCATAAACATTTCAAGATAAGATTCTGAGAGTAAGGATTGCATGGTCTTATCTGAAAACATGATTTAAACATGACTGAATATCATAACTAATTTGAATGACCCAAAGCTGAAGCTGATAATTATAAGTAAAACTGAACATTGGGTCAAACCTGCTGAAAACATAATATCACTACTGATGAATATGCATAATTGAAATCATGAGGAATAATGGGAGACTCATCTTATAACTGACATCACCACGATAGAGCTTATGTGGTCCCAACGATTACACTCAAGTGGGCAGAGCCGTCCAAAGCCTTTCCAGGGCTAAGGGCGCTACCACGATATCGATATTAAGCTTAAGGCGCCTTGGGGGAGGGAAGGCTCATAAAGGAGATCCTGAATAATTTGAACATACCTATGTTGGCACGTAGTTCTGAGGCACAGGGTGGACTGAACCCTTAGCCCACTCGTTACTAGACACTACTCTCAAAAACATGCATATAATCTTCATTATTTTTCAACGAAGTTGAACCATCATCCTGCGGTGAAGCTGAATCATAATAGTACATGCATAATCTGAGAACATATCATGAAGAGCCTCAGCTCAAGCCATACCACAAGCTGAAAAATGGGAGTCTAGAATCAAAAACCACGTTGTAAGCTAAATACATGAAATTAAAGTAAATCATGAAACATACTTTATCATATGAGCTTGCCCAAACTTGTACGTGCTTTGAGATAGTAAATATCATGGATATAAACATGGGTGATTCGAAATAGTACTTTATCATACTTGAAATATATAGATCATAATCTCCACTTTTCATGATCTTTCATAATTGGGCATCATAATTGTAAGACTTTGAAATCATAAATTAATAATTGAAACAATTATATAACATACCCATGAATCTTAAAATAACATTAGAAACATGAATAAAATTTACACATAATAGATACTTAGAAATTTCACAAATTGGGTTAAAACCCCATAGATTCATCAACCTTGAATTTCATGAATTTAGAAGAGGATTTGGGCACGGAAGTGAAAGAACATCTCATTCATTACTCTACATACCTAGATAAATCTGATTTCACACCCTTTTTTGATTTCCCAAAAGATTTGGGGAAAAACCTAGGGAATTCTCAAGCTTGATCTCCAATGGTTCACTCTAATCTTGCATGCATGGTATAGAAAGGCTTATGATAGGTTAAGCACTCTTAAAATCCTAACTAAGCTTAAAACGACATAGTTTCGAACCTATGGGCTTAGGAATTACGAAAACATCGTTACTAAAATGCAGGCAAATTACTCACTGCCAGTCACCATGAGGGACACCACAACTCGTGGTGTACCTAACGACTCGTGGTGACCTACTCATTAGGTACACTTTCCAACATTAACCATCTGAACCTGCCCCTGACCACAACCAACTCCATGAGTCATGGAGTCGCATCACGGCTCGTGACTGCCCTTTGTGGTCACCCCCAGACCACGTGTCTTCGCCAACTTTTCCTCACCTCATGAGTCACTTAACGACTCGTGATGTCTCCCCACAGGCCACTAGACGACTCTTCCTGTGACCGCAACATTTTCCTACTTTCTTCGCTTGAACCTTCGGGTCTAATCTTAGGTACTTTCGGGATATTATAGTTTATGTTTGACTCAACCCTAAAAATAAAAAAATGTGACTAATTTCCCTTAAGATGGTCATCATCCATCCAACATCGGGAAGGGTCACTACTCTATTATGACAAAGAAAACAAAAAATTGACTCTATAATTAAACCAAACGAACTCAACTACTAGAGATGAACAAATCATGACAAACATACCAAGGCATCATCCAAGTTCACAGTCATTAACAATACTATTTATTACAAACCAGACCTAATCAACCATAGAGCTACTACTACAGGGAATGAAAACTAATGTTATGGCCTACTTCAAATTTAGCAAACAAAGAGCAAACAGGAAATCTTTCCTCTACCCCACACTTAAATAGTGCACTATCCTCAGTGCACAAACTGATATATCAAGTAGGTAGAGAAAAGGAACTTCCTAGGCCGCTATACACATTCATCATCATCAGGATTATACTCTTGATCATCATCATCATCATCATCACCGTTAATCTTCATGGCTCCTGTGGTAGGATTATCCTCCTCATCATTATCCAAGTCATCAACCCCATCCGTAAGAACCATGGCCTTATCATCATCCAATGGCTCCTCAAACTCTGGTCCCACTCTACACATCAATATCGCACTCTCCGTGAGTGGGTACCACTCTTACAAGGTCGCCATTTCCTCCTCAGTAGTAGGCCGACCTCCAATCCTCAACTCAAATCTAGCATCTCGAATTTTTAACCTCGCCAACTATCATCTCAAGCCTGGTGATTAGCTACAGTGAGAAGTTGAATTATACAAGTGATGGAATATTTTATCTTTATGACAACCATCATCTTTTCGTCTAGGTGCATTGCTATAGGTAGGTGAAGGTATGCCTCTTCTTCCTCAATGCTAGCGTCACTCAAAAACTGAGTCAGGAGACTTCCATAACAGTAATTCCACATACAGTTGTCCCTCGATCTCCTTATGTTGTCCCAAAGCACCACACCAAACTTGATTGGTAGCCCTTTCATCAGCTTGTATATCAACACGACTCGCTCCCTAATGATCTCCTTTATGTGTGTTCCAAGGAGAATCATGACACAAACCAGCTTCACCCAAAAATTTTCCTTCTCATTCAAGTAGGAGAATGCAAGAGCGGAGTGAGTGTCCTTGTGGTCCCTTCCCCAATGAGTGGTTGAGTTCTCACCATATAGAGTATGGCGAATGTCATGGCATGGGGGCTTGTCTAACAAAATGAAGTACTAGGACGGGAATACCGCAAGTGTACTGAGGAAGGCATTGAATCTCTTAAAAGTGAAACAAACCACCTGACCCCTAATTTTTACCTTGGTGATCTCTCCAAAGAAAGTTTCCCAGTTTGCATAAAATTCCCTCACCAATGTGAGGATGCACTCCTTAGGCTTGGCAAAGATATATCCCAATCCCAACTCACAGACCTTGTCGCGGATAATATGGAACTCAAGTGTGAGGCAATCTCTGTTAATCCAGTTCTCAGGAGCATGTTTGGCCTCCTTTTGTGTGTTGAACCACGTTAGTACATGAGGATCCACAACTTTTTCTCTTAATCTCCTAATAGGGGTTCCCGTGGTGTCCAATGAACTCGATCATTTTGTTCCTTTTTGAAGCCGCTTGAGACCCTTGTTAGCGATATCCACTTTCTTTCCTTTGTCAACTTTTGATGCCATGACACCTGCCAATCAACAACCAAGAAATTCGCGAACAAAAAGGCTAGCTAATTAGGTGTAACGGGTGCAAAATGACCCCATAATTAATTCACTAGAATACTAGTGAGAATCTATCAAATAGGGTACTCAAGACTTCTCCTATTATCATCCCAAATCTCAGCATCTGAACTATCTACTAACTTAACACTACAACCATTTTCATGAATTTTCTTCACATCTCTCCTCTTTTGTTCTTTTCTTTTCAAGAATGGCTCACTTTGGCCATTCCTTTCACCTTCTCACCTTTAATTCATAATTCAAGTAACCCACACATGGAAGTAGTTACAATTAATTCTTTCAACAACTGAAGAGTTGGTAATTCACCAACTCATTAGGCTCTTAAGCCTGAATATTTATTTAGTTTTTTAGTTGTTTTTGTGGATTTTATGCCCTTTTTTCCTTTGTTGTGTCTAGATGCTTAATTTGAGGAAAAAAGCATTAAGTGGAGCAAAAAGAAGGAAGTGGATGAAATTCGGCGTTCCACCGAAGAAGACCAGCAAAACGCTTATCAAAAGACGATTACCAATTCCTCTGGGAAATAAATCCCCTGAAAAAATGTGGGTTGCCAACGGCGACTCGCCGGTTCAGTCACCGAATGACACCTAACATGCTGGATTAAAGAGCAAGAATCGGCGGTGCACGGATGGAGATCAGTTAAACAAAGAAAGAACAATCGATGGTTATTGGAATTTATTAAAGGCCCAGATAGTGTAACCGGTGGTCCGCGGATTGTAACCAGTGAACCGTCGGTACTTCCACCAATTCCAGAATGCTGTTCAGGGGCAAAATTATCCAGCATGGAAAAAGAGAGAGAAGATACGTTATTTTCTTGGATATATATTCTAGAAAAAGTATTGTGTACTCATTAGCTTTCAATTCCTAGCTTTTAGAACATTCCCTTGGCAGAGAAAAGGAGGATTTGATTGGTAGAATTTGAAAAGTACTATTCTCTTTTTCTTCTTCTTCCTCTTGATAGCAGGTACTGCTAGTGTTGAAGACTACTTGTGAACTTAATGTTACTACTCTTGTTATTGAATTCAATGAGATTATTGTTAAATGTGCTTTTGAATTTCTTAATTATGAGAAGTTAAATCATTAACTAGAGGTGTGTGATGATGAATGCTTAATTAGAGTTGGTATTGCTAGAGTTATCTCAATATTGTTTAACTAAGAGTAAATCTATTAGATTCTCTTCAATCTATAATTGAAGATCGATTGATTATGATGTGGGTTTAATTGTTCTTACTTCATTGTTTCTTGTAAAAGAGTAATTAAGTATTGGGAGAGAATTTAATGGTGACTATGGAGGAGAGGTTGGGAAATTGGGCTACAAATACCAAAATTACATTCTCACTCCTAATTAGTAGCTAATAGCTAGAAATTAGTGCATCTTCTAATCCAAATCTAATTGGGCTGAGCTAATGGTGTCTAGAGGTTTGATAGAACACTAGTATAAGAATGAAAACTAGTAATTACTTATTTTCCTGAGATTATTTGCACTAATTGAACTTATGAGATGACTAGCCTAACCCTATCGAGTTGGCATATCATCTACACGACACCTCTAGTCTTTCACATTCTTGTCAACAACCTTGGTAATTTTGCTATCGTAGTTAACTATATTAGCAATTACACTCTAATGAAATTTCAATCACCCCAAACTTGTTTATTTCTATGTTATTTCTAAGTGGTGCAAGCTAAATTTAATTTCTCAATCGATGTTCGTAATTATCACTCACTAGTCCTTATGGGATTTGACCCCGACATCCGTTGGGTTATTTGTTTTGATTAAGCAAGCATCCATACTCTTTGTATGAGGAGTATATTTTGGACGTTATAAAAAATGGCGTCGTTGCTGGGGACTAGCGCTTGATATTCTTGTGTTGATTGTGGATTTGAAATAGTTTTACATCTTAGTTACTTGATGTGATTTTGTTGTGATTGTTAGGATATCACAACCATATGAGTCATCATTCCCAAGCAGGGGACAACTCAGTGGAAGGTAACATGGAGCATAAGGAAGATAATCTAGNCAGTGTGAAATTTCTTTTTTGCATATGTTGTCTTATCATTCCCAAGCAGGGGACAACTCAGTGGAAGGTAACATGGAGCATAAGGAAGATAATCTAGTGATGTCGGAGATTGCGGGAGCCATTCGCCTACCACCCACGGTAGGGAATGCCGTATTTCATGTCACAAGCACAATGCTGCATTTGTTGCAAATGAAGGGACTCTTTGGAGGTAAACCAAGTGAGGACGCAAATCATCATTTGAGAAATTTCATGGAGATATGTCAGCCTTTCAACATCACAAACATAAGTCAAGAGTCTATTAGGCTAAGGCTTTTCCCATTTTCTCTAACGGGAGAAGCGACAATGTGGTTGGAAGAATTGCCTCCTTGTTGTATTATATCTTAGCAAGAATTAACCATAGCCTTTTTGGATCATTTCGTCCCTACATTAAAAATGTTGTAACTGAGGGATGACATCACAAATTTCAGGCAAGAGCCTGGAGAGCCTTTGCATGAGGCATGGCTACGATTCAAAAAGAAGGTTGCTCTTTGTCCCAATCATGGCATTCCTGATGGAGTACTTCTCCAAAGCTTTTACCGAGCCCTCAACTCCATTAAAAAATCTATTACCAACAATTTAGCTGGAGGGTCTATTATGGATCAGACATATGGGTTGGCTAAAGCCCTTTTGGACAAAAATGACAAAAACCAATAGGGCATGGCACATGAGAGAGACAAACGTATCTACACATGAGATCAGCTCTAGTGCATTGGCGGATGAGTTGCAAAAAAGAGATGAAGAGCGAGATGAAAATCTCGCTAAAATGATGACACAGCTGGAAGTAATGACCAAACATGTGATAGGAGCAGGGCCCAAGGTGGTGAATGCTGTAGGAATACAAGGTCCTTTGAAATATGAAGGAGAATCAACACCACCGAGGTATGAGGAAGAATGCCAATACATGGGGATGCAATTGGGAGGTCTTCAACCCGGGTTTCAAGGGACCAATCAAGGCCCTTGGCGTCCAAGGGAGAAAAACCAAGGATGGAGAAATCGTGATGAACAGGGATAGCTTGAAAGAAATGAAAGATGGGGAAATAAAGAGCAGAATCAAGAGGGAGACTGCTATCAGCAAAGTTCAAACCCATATCTTCCCCTTCCAAAAGCTGGAAACGCTCAAAGTTAGCCAGGTGTGAGTGATGCTGGTAGCTCAAAAATTGAAAAAATGTTAGCAAAAGTCATTAAGAAAGTGGAATCAACCGAGAGCGGGGTCAAGGAATAGAGAGGGGAGGTGTCTAATGTTTCCCAAATAGTGAGCTCTCATTCAGCCTCCATTAAGCATTTGGAAGCTCAAATGAATCACTTATCCGCTCAAATGAACCCCTGAATAAAGGGAACGATCCCAAGTGACACAATGTCGAACCCGAAGAAAGATAGTCAATGCATGAGTATTTTTACTAGGACTGGTGAAGTGGTTGGAGACGCAAGAGTGAAGCCCAAGGAGGCTAATTCTCCCAAATCAAATGAGGAGAATGAAATCGACGAGGTGCCAAAGACGCCAAGGAGTGGTAAAAAGAGTGAAGAGGAAGGTGAGGGGAAGGATGATGAAATTCCCTCACATGTTGATGAAGATGAGGTGCACATGAAGGCCCCAAATGATAACAAGGTTGAACCAAGATCTCCACCCCCTTATAAAAAATGGGGGTTCATTGACATGTTCAGCAAATTCATTGACATGTTCAGCAAATTTTCCATTAGTATACCATTGGTGGATGCCCTTCTCCAAATGCTAAGATATGATAATTCATGAAAGAATTCCTGAAAAAGAAGTAGGTAGTTGATGTAGGTAGCGGGGAGACGATGCACCATTGTAGTGCGATGATGAACAATCTTGCCCCCAAGCGGGAATACCTTGGAGCTTTCACAATCCCTTGTACAATTGGGATATGTATGTTCAAGAAAGCTCGATGAGATCTTGGTGCCAGCATAAATCTAATTCCCTTAATCATTTTCAAGAAGTTGGGACTTGGAAGAATAAAAGCCTACGTCTATGAGGTTTCTCATGGCGGATTGTTCCATCAAAAAACCTGTGAGGGTGTTAGAAGATGTCTTGGTAAGGGTGGATAAATTCACCCTATCATCTAATTTCATAATCCTCGATTGTGAAATGGATGTGGAGGTACCCATCATTTTAAGGAGATCATTGCTCACTACAGGGAGAGCTGTGGTTGATGTGGAGCTAGGGGAGCTCAAGTATAGAGTTGGATGTGAAGAAGTCACCTTCAAGGTTTCTCTGTCAGCTGAAACTCCCACCAATGCAAGGTGATCGGTCTGTTGTAGAAAGAGGATGAGGATAGTGGAATTGAGATGGAGGAGACGGAGGATGGTCCGTGAAAAAAGAATTGTTAAATGAGAGCTACGTCGTGCCACGAAGATAACTAAGGCGCTTCTTGGGAGGCAACCCAAGTGTTTTATTTGATTTATTTTATGTATTTGTTGTTTTGTTTTTGTAGGATCAATGAAGTGTGGAGCAAAGAGGGAAACAACCACAACAACGCAGGAACCACGCTGGACCAGCGAATCGATGATCCGAAAAAGTGAACTGCCGCCTTAGGTCACGAGTAGGCAGACGGCTGGGATTTTAAGAATTTGACCGGCGGACACTCCGGCGAACCGTCGATTCAAAAACATGTACCGTCGATATATTTCCAATAAAACATAGATCAGCTGAAGCATTGGGGGCCCAAGCAGCGGCTCACCGGTGGATCGTCGATCTAGTTCGCGAACCACCAATCCATAGCTGGTGGAGATACAGTGAACTGGGCATTATTTCAAGTCTAAAAGGTAAAGTGGCAGAATGTCGGTTCAATTCGGCGAACAGCCGATGCAGTGCCGGTCGAGGTATGATTTTGTTTTAAAATTTAAATCAAATGGAGACCCACCTTACCCCAAATACCCTCTTGAGCCGCCATATTCTGCACAATATCCCTTTAGATCCCCTTTTTTACCATTTTCCACACCCTTTTTGTCTTCCCAATATCCAACCTTTCCATATCCCCATATTTCCCTCTTTCCCACCTTTCCACTTCCCACCAATACATTAACTCACCATTACAACCCCACCTTCTGCTCAACCTATCACTATCTCACCTCCCCCCTATAAAACCTCTCCCTTCCTTCACCAACATCTTCACTACACTCATTCATATTCACTTCCTCCTTCTCTACTATCAAAACTCTACAGCTGTCATTGTTGAATGTGCTAAGCTCCCAAAAGCTAGTCTTTGCTAAATTCATTCCTAATGTGTGGAAATGTATCCTTGTGTCTTTTATGTTCTCATCAATGGAACATTAGTTTTCATTTTTTATGTGGTTTGAACATTCCTTCCCTTCTTATTAGATTCATGGTTGATTCTATATTTGTTGAAAAATCTTAGGGATAGAAGTGTATGGCTGAAATTGGTGTGGGGTAGGTGTGATATTTGTGTGAATTGGAATGGGGTGAAGTCTGGGTAACCCACTAGGATCAAAATGTCACGCTTTGCCCTTGATAGATTGGGTGACGCCATTCTTAAGGGTGAATCATTATTTATGCCCTTTTTCGTGTGTAGAGTTAATGATTTACTGAAATATGTGTGGGTGTTTATGAATGGGTGCCATTGAAATATTTGGAAGTGATTTGAGGACGACGACATTTGGCGAATCGCCAGTGGGGTTCGGCGAAATGCCGATGGAACGTCGATCCAATTTGTAGTTGGCTTCAGGCCACTGCTTTTATCTCATGTTGCATCCGAAATTCGTGGATCGGTATCGGTGACTCGCGGCCTTGTTGCCAGTAGAAAATTGATATACTCATTCTTCTGCTGCACATCCACGAGTCAGCGGCGGTTCGCAGACTCCTCCTGCGACTCACTGGTATGTTGCCGATGCTGCTGGTCCTTTAAATGATGGTTTTTCATCTTTTCTTTTCATTTTACCTTTAGAATAGCCTGTGTTATTATCGTTTAATTATAGCGTAGATGTCACTATCACCATATTTGTAGAGTTATCATGTCTTCATCTAGGAACAGTTGAAAGGGCAAGGCCTCCACATCATCCACCAGCAAGGGCAAGGGCAAAGCCAAGGCCTCAGCACCACATGCAAACTCTAAAGAGGACATTATATTCTATGTTCCCAAAATGAAGGAGCACTATTTTATATGCCCAAGCCAGTCTATCACTGTGGAGAAGCGATTTGACCTAGCAGGCTTGCGTGGTGATCATCCCAACATCACCGCTCAATGCACGGACAAACAATGACATGCTTTTTCCTATCCTCTCCTAGCCTACTACCCCATCCTGGTACCAGAGTTTAATGCTTCATATCAAGCCTGGAAGGATAGTATGCAATACAAAGGAAAAGTTGATGACTTTCTGTGCTCACCATTAGTCATGATAAGGGGAGTGGATGTCGACGTCACCCCAGCTTGCATCAACTACTTATTTTGGGAAGATGAAATCAACTCGGGTATGGAGTATATGGCCCGGGTGGCAGACATGAAGGACCAATTTACTGGATAGCCCCAATCATCGTTGTTGATACACCCTTGTGGGAATCCATGGGTGGCAAAATCTCTCGCCATGATTTGAAGTTTGAAGCCAAGAAACTGATGGACTTTATCTATGGCTATATCATTCTCTCCAAGAACAATGAAAAGGTCAGCTTGGAAACAACAATTCTTATCACCTGCATCATGTCCGGAGTCTCCATTAACTTTGGGGAGATTTTGGCCCAACAAATGAAATGGAAGGCACGATAGGCTAGCACTTCCATGCCATACGCTGTCCTTTTTTCCTAGTTGTGCTCACAAGCATGAGTGTCCTTGTTCCCGGATGAAACCCCTTTCGCTGCTTCAGGAGTAATTGCCATAGATCGAAAAAGAGATGTCGAAGCACCCGCTGTTAAGAGGAAAAGGTTGCAAGCTTTTGGGTTGGCCGAGGGATCATTATCCCAGGGGTCGGACCACTCACCACATTACCCAGATTTGAACATGCCTCATCCTGAAGCGTCAGGCCAAGCTTCAGGCAATATGACTCCTCGAGGAGCCTCTCCCCCTTTGACATCCTCCAAACCAAGTGGTCTCCAGGGACTTATGGTAATGACAAACTCTCTTGAGAGCCAACTCCAAAGATTGTCCAAGAGTCTCCCTACACTCATTGCGCAAACCATTAAGAAAGAGCTCAAATCATTGTGTGAGAGCATCACTATATTGTGCAAGCGGGTGGATGAGGTTGAGGGGGCTATCACCTCTCTCCGAACTGAGGTGCAGGAATGGAAGAGTCGGACTTCAATAAAGGTGCCTGACATGAGTGCCCTTGATGCTGCAATGGTTTCTCCAGCCACAGTTCGGGGCCCCATTGATAATCTATTTAAGGGCTTGAGGGATGATTTTGCTAGGCTAGGTGAGGTTGGTGGTGATGGTGCAGGTGATGCCGCTGATGAAAATGAGGACGAATGACCCGCTCAGGGAGTCTCTTGTCCCTTTCACTTTTGCATGCATACATTGGGGACAATGTATTCTCTAAAGTGGGAGAGGGATGAGTGTTTGTTTGTTGGGGATCAGTGATTTGATGTTTCTTTGAATTGATTTGATATAGCCTTTGTCGGGCTTTTGTTTATTTTGGTTGTTGATAATTGCCCTTGCCGGGCTTGTTATGGTAATGAAATTAATGACATGATTTAGTTTTGGAGGTTGATGTGTTAGTGATAAAAAGGGGTCTTCGCTTTGAGTTGATAAATTTTATGCACATGACCCAAGTTTACTTGTTTTCTGTTGCCTTTGCAAACAGTAGAATAATATAAACTCAAAGGGTTTTCTTTGTACCGCGGTTCTTTCTCGAGGAGCATTCATTTGTTTTCTTTCTCTTTTCTTTTTCAAACTGGGTTGGCATTTCTCGATGATAGATGGAGTGACAACTTTCTTAAGGGAAAATGTCATGTTGTTTTTGAGTCTTTTATGAAGCTATTTTGGGAGGCACCACCAAAAATTTTTTGAAATGGAATTTTAAAAGAAAATGGGCCAGGAAAATGAATGTGATTACGTGCAGATGCTTGAATCAAGAACATAACACTCTTTGTCATACCTTGTAGATTCCTTTCTTAACTTATGAATTTGCATTTTTTGATGTCTTAGACCATGATTATGTGTAGGCAATAACTTTTGTGGTCTCTTTAGAAGTGATGCCTTGTGTGGTAAGGAGTTTTGTGAATGTCATGCACCTTTTCTTGTCTAGAACTTTCCCCAAGTGTGACTCAAGGAGAAATCCCAGATGTAGTTGCACTTATAACATGATATTAGGCCTTCTTTTGGTAGTCACTTCACCCAGAATGACTTCCTTGAGCATTACTCTTTGATAGCCAATGTTTGAGACTCGAACCCTTTCTTGGAAACCACATTACAAGCCTACTGACCATTTCTAATCCTTTTCTTTGGCATCTATCCTCCCTAATGGCTAGAAATAAAATAATAAAAATGGGGGCTTCAAGCCAATGAATCAGGGAGCGATAAGGAGATAAATGTGAAAATGAGGCAAAAGCCGAAGTTTGGGGGTTTGCAATAGAAAAGGAAAAAAATTAGAGCTTCAATGTGAGGTAGCACCCAAAACCGTGATGAAAGGAATGAATAATTCAGGTTGAAAGGCCTTGAATCATTAAAAGAGAAATGAATTGTAAGAAAAGGTGATATCTCTTGTGTACAAAGGGCTAGTTATGGAATTCATGGGTGTTAAGAGGNTCTCAGGCTTATCCTCGTACCTAGATCATATCAGAGTGCACTTTCAAAGGGCTAGTTATGGAATTCATGGGTGTTAAGAGGATGGTTGGTGTTACACAAAGGATGAAAATAATGAACAAGGAGAAATAAGGTGGAATAATTTCAATAAGTTAGCGGGATGTTTCAAGTGTTGATAAATGCATTAGGGAGGCATTAGTCACTAAAACTAAACATTTATCCTACCCATAGCCCTAGCGTACATCATGTCCCGCAAGTCCTATGTGATTTTGAGTGCAGCTGCTCTACATTAGTGGCGATTTACACAAAGGGCAATCCTATGGGTTGAGTTGGGTGCATACATATTTCTTTTGGGAGAGTGAGTAAAATCTTACCTTTGTGAAATCCCTTGTGTGAGTGCATTGAGTCATGAAGAAGATAGGGATTCTCTCTTTGGCGAGTGGCATCACCCCATTTGAGGACATAAGTGCATTAAAGGTAAATTTGTGCATAAGGCATGATAAATGCAAGCTCTAAGGTAGGTATTGAATGTGCAGTGATTATGAATTGAGCTGCTATGTGTACTTCTTGGATGAGCAATGCCCCTTGTTCTATGAAAGGAAAATTCTTGTGAACCATATTGTGAATAGTGTTTGTCTCTTGAAATATCTTCATTGTTTTGGTTTTTAGGGGATTTTGCTTCTCTTTTTCGGTTAGATTGGTGAGCAGTTTTGGGTTTCCATAGACTACGTTGTTGATGTTTAAACTTGTGTGGAGTGGCATGTCTTTCAACTAATGAAAATTGCATTACTTGAGGACAAGCAATGGTTCAAGTTTGGGGGTTTGATGAGTTGGTAATTCACCAACTCATTAGGCTCTTAAGCCTGAATTTTGTTTAGTTTTTGAATTATTTATGTGGATTTTATGCCCTTTTTGACTTTGCTGTATGCAGATGCTTAATTTGAGGAAAAGATCAAGAAATGGAGAAAAAATAAAGAAGTGGATGAAATTTGGTGTTCCACGGAAGAATACCGGCGAAACGCCAGTCAAAATCCATTCAACACTGCTTCTGGGAAACAAAGCCACTGGCAAAACGCGGGTTTCCAATGACGACTCACCGGTTCAGTAACCAGATGACACCTGACTTGCTGGATTGAAGAGAAAATAATCGACGTGCATAGATTGAGATCAGCAAAATGCCGAATGAACAACTGGTGGTTACTGGAATTTGTCAAAGGCCCAGATAGTGTAACTGACAGTCCGTGGATTATAACTAGCAAAACGTCGGTACTTCCACCAATTCCAGAATGCTGCTCAGGGGCAAAATTGTCCAGCACGATAAAAGAAAGAGAAGATACCCTATTTTGTTGTATATATATTCTAGAAAAAGTACTGTGTACTCATCAGCTTTCAATTCCTAGATTTTAGAACATTCCATTGGCAGAGAAGAGGAGAATTTGATTGGTAGAATTTGAAAAGTACTATTCTCTATTTATTCTTCTTCTACTTGAAAGCACTATACTGCCATTATTGAAAACTACTTGTGAACTTGATGTTACTACTCTTGTTATTGAATTCAGTGATTTTATTGTTAAATGTTCTTTTGAATTTCTTAATTATTAGCAGCTAAATCATTAACTAGAGGTGTGTGATGATGAATGCTTAATTAGAGTGGATATTGCTAGAGTAATCTCAATATTGTTTAACTAAGTGTAAATCAATTAGATTCTCTTCTATCTATAATTGAAGGTCGATTGATTATGATGTGGGTCTAATTTTTCTTACTTGATTGTTTCTTACAAAAGAGTAATTAAGTTTTGGGAGAGAATTTAATAGTGGGTGTGGATGAGTGATTGTGAAATTAGGCTAGAATAGAAAAAATACATTCTCACTCCTAATTAGTAGCTAATAGCTACAAATTAGTGCAGCTACTAATTCAAATCGATCAGGTTGAGCTAATGCTATCTAGAGGTTTGATAAAACTCTAGCAAGAGGTATTTATAAGGCTGAAAAGCAGTAATTCATCATTCTCCTTAGATTATTTACACTAATTGAACTTATGAGATGACCTGACATGACTCTATCGAGTTAGCAAATCATCTACATCACACCTGTAGTCTTTCACATTCTTATCAACAACCTTGGTAATTTTGCCATCGTAGTTAACCAAATTAGAAATTATACTCTATTACAAATTTCAATCTTCCCAACTTGTTTATTTCTATGTTATTTCTAAGTGGTGCAAGATAAATTCAATTTCTTAACCGACACTCGTAATTATCACTCACTAGTCCTTGTGGGATTCGACCCTGACATTCGTCGGGTTATTTGTTTTGATACAATGACCATCTATACTAGTATATTTTGGACCTTATCAAAAACCTAATTGAAATCTACTAAAAACCTACATGAAATCTAATACAACACACAATGAATTAACATGCATTTTTCAAAAACACAAGATTCTTCAATTCAAGAATTTAAGAACTATAGACTTTCTCTCTCTACAATCAATGTTCTACCCACCAATTTCATGAAATTCAAGTCATCAACCCCTTCATTCCCAGAACTTCAAATCAATACATTCAACCAAAAATAAGCAACCCAACAAGGACAATGTAGGAAGAATTTGAGAGATTAAAGCTAATTAAACCCATATTATGAAATTCAAGGTTTTTACCAACAATGGTGATTTTGGGTCTTTAACTTGGGGAAGAAAGATATGGGGACATGGTATTTACACTAAATAACAAAGAGAGAAGAGAATTACTTTACTTGAGTTGGAGAGATTACCTTCACCAAGCTTCTTGGAGAAGACA
>JACEIK010000062.1:146749-177336 GCA_018107945.1 Datura stramonium
GCTACAGAAGGTATCTCGCCCCAGAATTGGAGTTTTTCAGCTCATTTTCGCAGCTCTTTTTGCCTTAAAAACCCTGTTCATCTCTATGAAACCATCTTTATGATACCAAAATATGTTAGAAAGATGGTTTTCCTCCCACAAATCATCGTAGATATGGTCGTGGCATGACATTCATGGGTTGCCTCATGTGCAGCGCCTAATTTAATATCACGACATGATAAAAGTCCTTCTTACTCCTTCATTCGAGTGAGATAGTTAGGATCCTGAAAACCTACAAAATTCTCATGCAGCACAAACTGCTCAACTGCCTGCTTACACCCTCCAGGCTCTACCGTTGCTCTCACTGTGAAGTCCTCATAAAGAGGTGGCAACTTGGATGCTCTAAAAACATCAAAGGCTGCATCTTAACCATCCACAATTATTGACATCTTGCCCAACTTTACCTTTATAACTGCATCGGCGGTGGCTAAGAATCCTCACCCCTAAATGAGGAGAACTGCAGCATCTACTTTGTAATACAGGATTATGAAGTCCACTGGTAAAAAGAAATTTTCCACCTCGATCAAGACGTCCTCTATGATTCTTTCAGGATAAACAAGAGACCAGTCGGCAAGATACAATGTCACTGTGGTAGGAGTTGGTTCACCTAAACCCAAGGTTCTAAATAAGGATGCAGGCATCATATTAATGTTGGCATCTAAATCATAAAGTGTTGAGCCCACTTCCTAGTTCCCAATAACCACTGGAATGGTGAAGCTGCCGGCGACTTTCAGTTTTTTTGGAATTTTATTCTGTACTTGGGAACTACACTCTTTCGTGAGAGCCACAGTCTCAAACTCCATAAGCCTCCTCTTGTTTGCCATAATATCCTTCAAATACTTTTGTATATTTCGTTATTTCTTGCAAAATCTCCACCAGTAGTAAGTTAACATGTACCTGCTTCAACACATCAAGAAATTTCTGGCAAGCTATGTCCTCTTTCTGCTTCTTAAACATTTATGGAAATAGCGGGGGTGGTCTGGCTTCTACCATTTTCTGCATTGAGTTTCTTGACTCACCAACCTCTTGTATGGATGTCACAACCTGCTCTGCATCAACTTTCTTATCTCTAGGTATTATCTCACCCAACTCCTTACCACTGCGCAAAGAAATTATACTCACATTTTCCTTGGGGTTCTTCTCGGTCTGTTAGTCTGCGGAAGGGCCAATTGCCATATCTAACTCTTCTGCTCGTGGATGGACTTACACATCTCATTAACCACCCAATTCTGTTGAACCATCCATTACTTCATCATTTCCTTGAGTTAACTGCAAGGTTGCTGGCCCTAAGGTCTTGGATAGTTGTTCTGGGGCCTTTTGAAATTCTGATTCCCTCCCTATGAGGGATTGGCTGTATTCCGACACCCCTGGTTATAGTTGTTACCTACAAAACCTCCACCACGACCTTGTTGTCCCATAAAATAAACAGACTCTAGGCTTAGTGGAGAACCTAAATAAGCATGGCCTTCTCCACACACTTGCTTCCTACTGGACATGCTGACCCTGACATCCTGCTGGTGTGGTTACAAGCTTGCTTATCACATTCACCAGCTTACTGATATTTACTCGGACTACTACTAGACCATCTACCTCGACCTTTCCTAGAACCTTGGTTGTTATGAATCCTCTACTTGATTCCTGATAGTCTTGACTACCCACTGGCATGAGATTCAAAAGAGCTTCTATCTTATCATAGCCCTTGGACAAAATTTGTCCCTATGTGATAGCGTCAAGCAAGATTTTGGACTCTGGTTTTAGCCTCTCTATAAAATTATGCCCCATAATCTCCTTTAGCTGCATGTGGTGCGGGAAATCTCTCAAGTAGACATTGTATCATTCCCAAGTTTGAGCCAAGGTCTCACCATCTCTCTGCAAAAAATCGGAGATCTTCCCTCTCAACTTTTTTTTCCTCCTTGAAGAGAAGAACCTGTTGATGAATTTGTTTGAAAGAGCCTCCCATGTGGTGATGGAACCTGCTAGCTCATTCTGAAGCCACTCTTTGTCCTCACAATCAATGAGAACAGAAACAACGTTAGCTTAACATACTCATCTAACACGTTCTAATAGGGAAAGTTCTCACTCATCACCACAAACATCATTAAATGTTTGTGAGGATCCTCGTGCGACTTGTCCAAACATTGGAAAGTATTTTAGACCAACTGCACGGTCCCTTCCTTCTACTCAAAGTTTCCAGTGATGGCCGGCTTGATGATTACTTTGAAAGCATTCTCCAAGTTCGGCCTAGCAAAGTAAAGCACTAGAACCCTCTCCTAGTTTATGCCCTGTGCTTACTCAGTATTCTCGATAGATAACCTACGAAAGGTTCTCTCAAGTACAGGATCAAAAAAAGCCAAAGGTGGTCCTTGACTTCTCGTGATTGGCATACACTGAGCATACAACACCTGTAAATTTCACAACCATAAAAAAAAACATAAAATACAAAATAGCAGAATAAAAATCCTAACCTACAAATGATTAATCAATCTTCAAGTCCCTGACAATGGCACCAAAAACATGATGTTGCATAAGCACATGTGGTTGTCAAGTAATATAGGATACTGATGTACGGATTATCGATCCCTCAGAGACTTGTCAGATTAATCACATAAGGTTAACAATTTATTTTTCTACTCTAACAAAAATAGACATAAAGGGAAATGAAAATGAACTAATAATCTAAGATTGTTGCAAACTTGTTTGTACTTCAAATAATGAAGAAAATCTAGGGAAATGGCACTTTGACTTCAAGTTGAGTTTTGAAGACTTTATTACGCTAGATTAATACTTCCTAAAGTTGTTAGTTGCAAGTTACAATCCCATTTCTTGCCACTATCTTAAGCATCCAAGAACTATCTCATGAATTCTAATGCCTCTATCCCTATGGTCATAGGAGAAATATGAAACAATGGTGATGGTTACTTGTATATCAACTAAATAGGGTTGAAAGGTATATCCCTATCCTCATCAACAACTTCTAACCTTCAACTAATTGGCCAAAGGATCTTTGAATTCCTATTGTATATTTACTTTTAACCCTTTTAGTTCCCTCCCCAGTGTTTAACCAAAAGCCAACACATTTATCCAAAAGGTGATCAGTCTAACGAATATGAAATTAACATAAGTTAATATAAACAACCTTTAATGAAGAATCAAGACTAGCAATAATCCATCTATCAAAATTCAACCATAGCTATGGTCGAAAACCTAGAATGGGATTCTAGCCAACTTCACCTACAGCTACGGTTAAAACCCTAGATGGGAGTTTAGCCACTTATGTTCAAGCGGAAAAACAAAGACATCATTTGACCCTACTTCAATTAGCTAATTTGAGCCCTAGTTTCAAGTAGATTGTAGATCTAGTGATTTCAGTTTCTTTTTGTAAGAATGTCTCATTACTTTTCTTTTCTTCTTCTAGCCATGGGTAACTAAATCCAGATCTAAGGTTGTGAACCTTAATGATCCCAATTGATTATAATTAAGCTTGGGGTTATGAATTTTTGATTGACTTTTGCTTTGTAATTTTTGATTGGTGATGAGAATCATCCAATCCTACCCAATTACCCTTATGAGGCTTGAAAGAGAAAATTTGGATTGGGTTAGCATCAATCAACAATGACTAGAGGTATAAAATTTATTTAATCGGTTCTCCTAAACATAGGTTGAATTCCAAATTGGCAGACAAGCAATTGGGTAGAAGGGAGTTCTCTTCAATTTGACAAAATTGAAGTAGATTAACACCTATGGTGCTATTGAAAGATACCCATGGGTTGACTAAGTAAATTGCTTGCATGTTTAGCCTTATCCCTTTCTCAATTCTTTCATATTGAGTGATTTAGGGGGATTGGCATAATAATGGGGTAACT
The DNA here is from genome assembly GCA_018107945.1 of Datura stramonium. NCBI lineage: Eukaryota > Viridiplantae > Streptophyta > Magnoliopsida > Solanales > Solanaceae > Datura > Datura stramonium. The sequence goes on from JACEIK010000062.1 coordinate 150,652, forward strand.
TCCCTGGAATTATCTCTAATTTCTTTGAAACCTAGCTTAGGATAATTTGTAGTTATAGTTAAATTCTATTACTGTCAATTTAAATAGAGTCTAATCATGCAATACTTTGCTGTTTAGAACTAGATAGTTTGGGCTTCGGGTAGTCTTTGTGCGATTCGACCACAACTCCTTGCTCGGTTCTATATTTGCGTCGATCATTTATACTACCCTACATTGGGAGTGGATTTGAATGACATCAAATATTATGGCGTCATTCCGGGGACAACGACATAAGCTACCTAGTTCTATAAGTCTAGTTTTCTTGCTTAGATCTATTCCTTTACCTTTTCTTTTTGTTTGTGTCTCTTGATACGGGATCATGGTCGTTCTTTATGTCATGCCTCACCTTGGGAGGCATGACTGACCCCTGGTTCGCTACTAGGATATGAACTAACTTGACTGGGTTATGCACTTTTGGTGCATGCCTAATCTTTAAATAAAGAAAACCATGGTCTTTATCTTGGCTGTAAACACAGCCCCCGGCCAACAAGGACTTATAGCCACCTGTAAAAGAAAAAAACTAATAAGAGATAGGTAATAGCAGGGGATCCTATGCGGGCCGACAAGACCACCATGATGTCTAGTTATATTTGTAAAGTAAATCAAGCACTAAACTAAGCAATGACCGACAAGGCCTCTAACTAACAACTACACAAGGCCCCACACAGCCAACACGTAAAATAAAGCATACATGGGCCCCACACGACCAACAACAACTAACCACAGGGAATCTGAAATAATCTACAAGCCTCTAGGAGTGATATAATGGTCGAGATAGGGCCCCGACCTATCCATAAACTATACAATCAAAGTGAACCTTCTAACTGTTATCTCAGAAAGAAAGGAACCGACTGCACTGCTAATCTTGGCTGGCTACTAGGAAGGTCCTGGTTCGTATCTATACGCACCTGTAGGCAAGTAATGCAGCACCCCGAGAAGGGCATCAGTACAATATGTACCGAATATGTAAGGTAGTAACTGTAAATAACTGAATGAACTAAAAGGAAACTAAAGTAACTGATTGAAACAAATAGAGATACTATTTGAATCAGTACTAATTCAAACAAGAATCTTACCTGGACCCCATAAGCCGGAAGGTACAACCAGTACAAAATAACCCACCTGGGGCCCCCATAAGCCCTGACTAGTAAACATCAATCTATATACCCCTAACAAGGTCACACTGAGCCATCTAATAACTATAGCCATCCTACTAGTCCCCTTGGTCTGCAATTGAGACCGCTCGACCCCTGAACTGTAGTTGTGTCTGAGTCTAGTGGACTCCTGATATCTACACCCCGGGCACTAGGCTCGATGGGGGTGTGGTGCCGATTTGACGTATAATAGTCCAGCCATGAAATGGACTGTATGAGGCCCTCGTACCCCATCTTCATCCCTCGTAGACAGCATACCACTCCTTGGAGCGACGTCATCTCGCCCCTAGTGGGCATCGACACAGCTAGTAACCCTAGGGTTGGTTATGGAAGGCTATACAAGGAAAATTCAATCACAAACTAAACATAAGTACTTCTCTCAGCTAATAACAATGACTATTTACCATAATAAGACTTCTAGATTTCTTACTGGGATTCAGACTATATTGTAGTACTATGGAAACTAACTTGCCGAAGAAGTTTTTCTTAACATACCTCGATCACCGATTTCTAGTTAACTAGCGAGTTTCAATTCGTCTTCAATAGCCCTTTCCAACTGTAATCATACTAATGGGAGAATGAGACTAGTTTCCATACTAAATTCGGATGAAACCATTAACTTATAATACTAATATTAACTACACTTCAACTTAATGAAATGTGACCGAAAACGTATAATTTCTCGAGGGTTCAGAAGATTGAAAAGCTTACTTGAAGCCTATGATCACTTAGAAATCAATTTGGAGAAATTTTGACAACTTTTGCTCGGTGGGGTTATGATTTTTCGGGTGAATTTCAAGAAAATAACTCTATAGTAATGCTCCCCGCAGGCATAGAATTAATTCCTTGAAGTTAAATTGAATTTGGGTTGTTACACCCCGTAAAAACATTAATGTTTGGTGGGAATACGTGTAAGTTATGGTGAGTAAGAAGAGCTTGTTGCGTGTGGGAAAAGCCTTGGAATTGGGCACGAATAGGACCAGCGCATACCGTGCGAGCATGGAGCACCATCACATCGGTGCTTTGAGTAGCGTGGCGCGCTAGGGGAATCAGAGCCCTGGGAGGCGCGACGCGGCATGCCCTCCAGCTCTTTAGCCAGTGCGGGGCACCGGCCCCATGGCACATTAGCCAGCGTGGGGCGTCGCTCGGTGCACCGCCCATACACATATATATAGCCCCTTAACTCACTAGTTGATCATTTTCCAAACACATAGTCGTCTAGAGAAGAGGGGAAAATGCAACTTTCATATAAATTTCATCCGGTTACGCTACCGAATGCTTTCCAAACTCCAATTAACTTCAGGTATTGAATTATAAGCCTATAAGGAGCTTTACTACGGAGTTAGTTTCCCGAAAAACACCCGATGAATCGAAACTCTGCCAAGTAGAAGTTTTCAAAATTTCTCCAAACTGATTTATATACAATCACAGGCTTCAAGTAAGCATTTCTCCCTTCTGAACTCTCGGGAAATTATACGTTTTTTGCCGCGTTTCGATAAGTTAAACTATAGTTAATATTAGTAGTAAAAGTTATCGTTTTCTCTGAATTTAGTACTGGAATTAGTATTATTCTGTAGTAATATGATTGCAATTTGAAAGGGCTATTGAATACGGATTGAAACTCGCTACTTAGACAGGAAATCAGCACTCGAGATATGTAAGGCTATTCTTTCAGAAAGCTAGGTCCATCATACAGTTGGTATGGTTTGTATGTCTATAGTATTTCCCAATAAACCCATTGGGGCCAGATGTTATGAATTGAATAGGCACAGTAACGGTAATTTAAGCATCCCTCGTTGGAAATAACCCTAGCCAGTTTAGTGATCGTATAAGATATTTCGGGTATAAATGTTATTGCCTATAAAGTAATGTACACCAGAGCAGTATGTTGTCCAAGGGAACCAGAGTGAGGCCGTGAGGGCCACATACAGTTTCAGAGCTTACTCGAGCCAATGCTCGGGGCCCAGTTACAACAGTCATAGCATTATCCATAATCGAGCCAAGGCTCAGGATCCAGATACAACAGTTGCATTATGACCCATAGCCGGGCCAAGGCCTGGGGTCTAGCTATCGGAGGTTACATTATGACCCATAGTCGAGCCAATGATCGGGGTCCAGTTACCTAGCCAGACAGTTCAAACACAGCCACAGCCACAGTAGCCTATCAGGCTCAAATGTGTATTCATAGAATAAGTAATCCAGAGTTACAGTATGCCCACAGCTTTTAGTAGCTAGGCGGTAGAAGTATACCTTGTTTGTACCTGCCGGGGCTTATGGGGGCCCATGTAGGTTTTTATGTGTTTTTTGTACCTTCCAGGCTTATAGGGGCTCGATTAGGTTCTTAATTGCATCTAGATAGACTTGTTGTTTAGATATTTCAGACAGTGAAGGTATTTAGGTTAAATACTTACTCTCTTCTTTGATTACTATAGTTTTACCATCTTTCAATCAGTTATTATCTTTCTGCCTTACATATTCGGTACATGTTGTACTGATGCCTACTCGGGGCACTGCATTACTTGCTTGTAGGTATAGATAAATGCGGTTCGGAACGTTCCTAGCCTTCAGCTGAGGTCAACAGTTCATTCAGCTCCTTCCCTCTAGAGTAGAAAGTTAGTAGAGGTTTACTCTTTTGATATACAGTTAATGGGTAGGTTGTGGCCTTGTATCGACCATTATATCACACCTAGAGGCTTGCTGATTATTGTATAATCCTTGTGGTTGGTTTGCCGATGGCCGTGTAGGGCCCGTGTATGCTTTATTTCCTATAGTGGTCTTGTGGATCCTTGTTTAGGTGTTAGTAGCAGCCTTATCGACCATAGAGTTGTTTAGTGCCTGATTTACGTTTCGGTTATACCTAGACAGCATGGTGGTCTTTTCGGGCCACATAGGATCCCTGTTGTTGTGCTGTTGTAGTTAGCTGCCTTCTTTTACATGTGACCTTGTCAACTAGAGGCTGTGTTTACAGCCGGGATATAGCTCGTTGGTTTCTCAGATTAAGTGTTAGCATGCACCAGCAGTGCACCAATCTTGTCTGGTTGGTTCAGACCTAGTGTGGCACCAGGTGCAAGTCATACCTCACAAGGTGGGGCGTGACAAACTTGGTATTAGAGCTGGTCGCATCCCAGGGAGTCTGCAAGCTATGCCAAGTGAGTCTTGTCTATGGGTATGTTGTGCACCACATTCTATAGGTAAGAGGCTGCGAGGCATAATAGTGCTGTTACTTTTCTTTCTCCACTAGTCGTGCTATAGTGTTGTGTTGTATACGATGACTTCCTGAGCATATGTTATCTTATTTATTTATAGAGAAATATCAGACACATGGCCAACCGCGACTGGTCGAAAGCTGGATGTGGCAGCAGGAGAGGGCAGTAGTAGGGGGCCCTAGGCAGAGTCAGCCCGATCTGAACAGGGGGACACCACCTCGATTTCCCTAGAATTCACCACCACATTCATAGCCCCCTAGGGCGGCAGATATACCAGCACCTCCCCCAACTACACCTGTGCCATCAGATCAGGAGATCAAGGGTGCTTTCTGCATGTTGATACAAATGATGGCTGCCTAGCGTCAGCCTCAGCCGGTAGTACCAACTGCCATTAAGCCCACTGAGGGGCCCAGTAGTTCGAGAGTTCATGAGTTTCTAGCTTTGAGTCCTCCACAGTTTACAGGGACAGATCGCAGAGAGGACCCCCTAAACTTTATAGATTAGCTGCAGAGAATATTCAGAGTCATGCATGCCTCGTCCACCGAATCAGTTGAGCTATCAGTATTCAGATTGTGAGATGTAGCGATTTTGTGGTACGATAGTTGGGAGAGATGCCTAGGCAGAGATGCACCTCCACCTATATGGCCCGTCTTTTCTGAGGCATTCATAGATCATTATTTGCCCCGAGAGGTCCAGCAGGCTAGAGTAGAGCAGTTTTTGCATTTTGAGCAGGGAAGAATGAGTGTCAGGGAGTATGCACTGAGATTTGACTCCTTAGCCAGGTATACACCCTCGTTTGTTGACACTATGCCAGCCAGGGTGCATCGGTTTATCATGGGGCTTGTGCCAGAATATATAGAATCTTGTATTACAGCCACTTTACGAGAGGACATGGACATTTCACAGATCCAGGACTTTGTCCAGAATATAGAAGAACTCAAATAGCGTCAGTATGTCATAGAGAGATGGGGTCAGGAGAAGCGCCGGAGGGCCAGACCCACAGATTTTCAGGTAGACTTTCAGGGTGGGCCCAGGCCCCGATTTTTAGGTAGGCCACCCAAGCCCCTATTTGGACAGCAGCCAGAAAAAAGGTCAGATTTTCGGAGGCAGTTAGGCCCTGGGGAAAGTTCATGGGCATCAGGCTCACAGCATCAGAGGGGGCCAGATCAGATAGAGTCGGTAGTACCATGATGTAATACCTGTCATAGGCTACACCTGGGGAGATGCAGATATGGTTCCAATGCTTTTTATTCCTACGGGCAGGAGGGACACATGATGAGGGACTGCCCGACTAGACGCTAGGGAGGTCAGGACCAGCGGAATAGAACCTCAGCAGGTTCATATACTCTAGCACCTTCTGCAGGGTGCCTCAACTCCAACTGGCGGAGGCCGAGGTAGATCAGGGGCATCTTGTTCAAGCAGCAGTTAGGATCGCACATATGCATTACCAGGGCGACAAGAGTTAGAGTCGTCAACAGATGTTATTGAAGGTATATTAGATGTTTGTTCTCGGTCTGCTTATGCTATGATAGATCCGGGCTCCACTTTATCATATGTTACTTCATTAGTAGCCCGAAAGTTTTATATAGCACCAAAATTACTTCAGTGATTCTCTTCAGTGTCTACCCCTGTTAGTGACTATTATCACTAGGAGAATTTATCGAGGTTGTACAGTAAAGGTTGTGGATTGTCAGATCTCAGCAGATCTAGTAGAACTAGAAACGATTGATTTTGATGTGATTATAGGTATGGATTGGCTGGAACCATGTTATGCTATTGTAGAGTGTTGGACCACGAGGGAGGTAGTGCGAGAGTGGAGAGGTAATACAGCTACGCAAAAAGGTATATCCTATCTTCGAGCAAAAAAGTTAATAGCAAAGGATTGTATCTACCATATTATCAGGGTTCGAGATGTGCAAGCAGAATCCCCGACTCTCCAGTATATCCCAGTTGTTAATGAGTTCCCGAATGTGTTTCTTGATGAACTTCTCAGTATTCCCCCAGAGCGGGAAATAGATTTCTCTATAGATTTGCTACCGGATACTCAGCCCATATCAATTCCCCCGTACCGAATGACCCCTGCTGAATTAAAAGAATTGATATAACAGTTGCAAGATTTGTTAGATAAAGGTTTCATCATACCCAGTACATCACTTTGGGGTGCACCGGTTCTGTTTGTAAGAAAGAAAGATTGTTCTCTACGCATGTGCATAGATTATCGGCAACTGAATAAGGCTACTTTAAGAATAAATATCCTCTTCCGAGAATAGACGATCTTTGATTAGCTTCAAGCAGAAAAATACTTTTCAAAGATTGATTTAAGATCCGGGTATCACCAGGTTCAAGTTCAGGATAAAGATATCCTGAAGACAGCTTTCAGGACCAGGTATGTTCACTTTGAGTTTCCGTTATGTCCTTCAGGTTGACTAATGTGCCAGGAGTGTTCATGGACCTAATCAATAGTATCTTCAGACCGTATTTGGACCTATTTTTAATAGTTTTCATTGATGATATTCTAGTCTACTCCACTCAGAAGCAAAACATAGAGATCATTTGTGGACAGTACTTCAGATCCTCAGAGACCTCCAATTGTATGCAAAGCTTTCTAAATGTTAGTTCTGGTTAAGTTTTGTAGCTTTCTTGGGCCACATTGTATCAGAGGCTGGCATTCAGGTAGATTTGTAGAAAATTGAGGCAGTGAAAACATGGCCTAGACCTACGACCCTAACAGAAGTTTGCAGTTTCTGGGATTAGCCGAGTATTATAGAAGGTTCGTGGAAGGGTTTTCCACTCTGTCAGCAGCTTTGACTAAATTGACTCAGAAAGCAGCCAAATTTCAATGGACTGAAGCTTGTGAGTAGAGTTTCCAAGAAATAAAAAATAGATTGACCTCAACACCAGTGTTAGCTTTGTCGGTAGAAGGGTTTTCCACTCTGTCAGCAGCTTTGACTAAATTGACTCAGAAAGCAGCCAAATTTCAATGGACTGAAGCTTGTGAGTAGAGTTTCCAATAAATAAAAAATAGATTGACCTCAACACCAGTGTTAGCTTTGCCGGTAGGTTCAGAGGGTAATAGAGTCATAACTCAGAATACAACAGTGTCATCGCTGGTAGTAGTGGTAAAAGAGTGGAAATATTAAGATTCTTATTTAGCACAGCTCAGAGATAGAGTCTAGCAGGGTGAAGTATCAGTTTTTGAGGTAGCTGGAGATGGAGTTTTGAGGTACAGAGGTCACCTCTACGTCCCGGATGTAGCAGGACTCCGCTAGCAGATTATGGGAGAGGTACACTATTCTTGCTTTTCTCTTCAGCCAGGTTCAACGAAGATGTACCATGACATAAAAGAGATATATTGGTGGCCTGGAGTGAAGAAAGGTTTCACTGAATTTGTAGCACGGTGTCCTAATTATCAACAGGTAAAAGCGGAGCATCAGGAACCCGACAGCCTAACTCAGGAGATAGCTTTACCTATGTGGAAATGGGAGTCAGTTAATATGGATTTCGTGAAAGGACTACACCGTGCTATGCGTAGATTTGATTCCATCTGGGTGATTGTTGATAGGTTAACAAAGTCAACTCATTTTTTGCCAGTTAGGACCCCTTTCACAGTCGAGGATTATGCCAAGTTGTATATTAGATAAACAGTCATATTACATGGTGTCCCAATATCTATCATTTCTGATAGAGGAGCACAATTTATATCCAGATTCTGGCAGTCATTGTTTATGATTCAGCTATTGTTTATGATTCATGTTATTGATATTGTTCAGTTGATTGCCATTATATTGTGCAAGAGTTGATATAGTGTCATGTGATATACCTGTATTGAACTTTTCTGTGTTTCAGGAATTTTTAGTTAGTCCATATTACAGGGGAGATTCTGCTGAAATTTTTCCTGAATAGTAGTTAAGGAGTTAAACTCTTATAAGTTGTAGTAGAAATTCGAGGAAGCATGTTCCTAAGGGGGGCGGAGGATGTTACACCCTGTAAAAACATTAACGTTTGGTGGGCATACGTGTAAGTTATGGTGAGTAAGAAGAGCTTGTTGCGTGTGGGACAAGCCTTGAAAGTGGGCATGAACAGGACCGGCGCATACTGGGCCAACATGGTGCACCAGCACGCCGGTGCTATGAGCAGCACGACGTGCCAGGGGAATCAGCGCCCTGGGAGGCACTACGCGGCATGCCCTCCAGCACTTTAGCCAGCGCGGGGCGCCTGCCCCATGGTGCTTTGGCCAGTGCAGAGCACCGCCTGGCCCACCGCCCACACACATATTTATAGCCCCTTAACTCAGTAGTTGATAATTTTCCAAACACATAGTCGTCCAGACAAGAGGGGAAAATGCAATTTCCAAATCAATTTCGTCCGGTTACGCTACCGAACGCCGCCCAAACTCCAATTAACTTCAGGTATTGAATTATAAGCCTACAGGGAGCTTTACTATGGAGTACGTTTCCCAAAAAGCACCCGGCGAATCGGAACTCTATTGAGTAAAAGTTGTCAGAATTGCTCCAAACTGATTTCTGTACAATCACAGGCTTCATGTTAGCATTTCTCCCTTCTGAACTCTCATGAAATTATAAGTTTTCGGTTGTTTCGATAAGTTAAAGTATAGTTAACATTAGTAGTAAAATTTAACGTTTTCACCGAATTTAGTACTAGAACTAGTCTTATTCTCCCATTAATATGATTGCAGTTGGAAAGGGCTGTTGAATGCAGATTGAAACTCGCCAGTTAGACAGGAAATCAACACTCGAGGTATGTAAGACTATTCTTTCGGCAAGTTAGGTCCATCGTAAAGTTGGCATGGTTTGTATGTCTATAGTATTTCCCAATAAACCCATTGGGGATAGATATTATGAATTTAATAGGGACAGTAATGGTAATTTAAGCAATCCTCATTGGAAATAACCCTAGCCAGTTTGGTTATCGTATAAGATATTTCGGGTATGAATGCTATTGACCATAAAGTAAAGTACCCCAGAGTAGTATGATGCCCGAAGGAATCAGATAGAGACCGTGAGGGCCACATCTAGTTTTTGAGTTTACGTTATGGCCTATAGTCGAGCCAATGCTCGGGGCCCAGTTACAGAAGTCATAGCATGATCCATAGTCGAACCAAGGCTCGGGATCTAGATACAGCAGTTGCATTACGACCCATAGTCGGGCCAAGGCCCGGGATCCAGCTATCTGAGGTTACTTATGACCCATAGTCGTGCCAAGGCTTGGGGTCCAGTTACACAGCCAGACAGTTCAGGCACATACACAGCCAAAGTAGCCTATCAGGCTCAGACGTGCATTCATAGAATGAGTAATCCAGAGTTACAGTATGCCTATAGGTTTTAGTAGCCAGGCAGTAGAAGTATACCTTGTTTGTACCTGTTGGGGCTTATGGGGGTCCAGGTAGGTTTTTCTGTGTTGTTTGTACCTTCCAGGCTTATGGGGGCGCGATTAGGTTCTTGTTTGCGTATAGATATACTTGTTGTTTAGATATTTCAAACGGTGAAGGTATTCATGTTAAATCCTTACTCTCTTCTTTGATTACTATAGTTTGACTAGCTTTTAGTTAGTTATTATCTTTTTGTCTTACATATTTGGTACATGTTGTACTGATGCCCACTTGGGGCGCTGCATTACTTTCCTGCAGGTGTAGATAGACTCAGTTCGAGACGTTCCTAGACTTCAGCCGAGGTCAGCAGTTCATTCAGCTCCTTCCCTCTGATGTTGAAAGTTGGTAGATGTTTACTCTTTTGATGTAAAGTTTATGGGTAGGTTGGGGCCCTGTCTTGACCATTATATCACTCTAGAGTCTTGCAAACTATTGTATATTCCCTGTGGTTGGTTTGCCGATGGCCGTGTGGGGCCTGTGTACGCTTTATTTCCTGTGATGGTCATATGGGGCCTTGTTTAGCTGTTAGTAGCGGCCCTATCATCCATAGAGTGGTTTAGTGCCTGGTTTACATTTCAGTTATAACTAGAAAACATGGTGGTTTTGTTAGCCCGCATAGGATCCCTATTGTTGTGCTGTTGTGGTTAGCTGCCTTCTTTTACAGGTAGCCTTGTTGGCTAGAGGCTGTGTTTACAGCCGGGATATAGCTCGTTGGTTTTTTTGGATTAAGTGTTAGCGTGCAACAACAGTGCACCAGTCTAGTGAGGTTGGTTCAGACCCAGTTTCGCAGCAGGTGCCAGTCATGCCTCCCAAGGTGAGGCGTAACATGGGCGGCATTTGATAGCATAATTGGACAAAATTTAATTGAATTCTTCGTTTCCTCCTTCTCTGGCTGAGAAAATAACTTGGAAATGATTTAAACTTGAACTTAAGGACTATATATATACATTATGGCGATGGCAGGGGGCACCCCGCTCAGCTCATCGCGCCATACCACCCTCTGCGTCGTGCCCCTCAACGCGCCAAGGGGCTGGCACGCCACGTTGCTCAGGGCGCCAAGGTGTTGGCGCATCACGCTGGCCCTTAAGACCTGGCCTCGCTCGACCCGATTTCCAAGGTTTCCCTATACACATCGTACTCTCTTTATTCATCAAAAATACACGCGTATGCTTATTAGTCGTGAACTTTTACAGGGTGTAACATCCTCCCCCCATTAGGAACATTTCTCCTCGAATGTCATTCTTAAACTCACGGGAGTAAACTCTCTTAATCAGTGATTTATAAAAATTTCGGCAGCATCCCCTCTGTAATATGGACTATCGAAAAACCTGAAACGCAGAAAAGTCCAATGTAGGCGCCTCGCATAATGCTATAACAACTATTACATAATAATAAGGAATATCTAAATAGCAGTACTGATAGCATAAGTAGTAAAATAACAACCTCACCTTAACTGCATAATCTAGCTCAATCTTGGAATAGGTGAGGATATTTAGATTTCATATCATCCTCAGCTTCCTAGGTCATTTCTTCTCTATTCTTGTTTCTCCATAGTACCTAAATAGAGGCGACATCTTTAGTCCTCAACCCGCGAACCTGTCGATCTAATATGGCCACTAGAACCTCTTCATCGGCTAACTCCTCAATAACCTGGACGTCCTTGACTGGAACAACCCAAGACGAATCCCCTATACACTTTCGCAGCATTGAAACATGAAAGACTGGGTGAAAAGACTCCAACGTTGGAGGCAAGTCTAACTCATACGCCACTTGGCCTATTCTTCGGAGGATCCGGTATGGGCCAATAAACCTAGAGCTAAGCTTTTCCTTCTTACGAAACCTAATTATGCCCTTCATGGGTGAAACTTTCAAAAATACCCAATCACCAACATTAAATTCCAAGGCTCAGTGACGCACGTTAGACTAGGATTTTATGTGCCTCTGAGCTGTTAGCAAGCGTTCTCTGACAAGCTTTACTTTCTCTTCTGTCTGGTGGATTATATCTAGTCCAATTAACTATGATTCTCCAACATCGAACCAACCAATTGGGGATCTGCATTACGTCCATATAAGGCTTCATAAGGTACCATTTGCATTGCTGAATGATAACTGTTATTGTAATAAAATTCAATAAGGGGTAAATGCTCGTCCCAACTGCCTCCAAAGTCTAACACACACACTTGCAACATATCTTCGAGCATCTGAATTGTACATTCTGCTTGTCCATCTATTTGAGGATGGAAGGCTATACTAAGATTAACTTGTTTCCTAAAACCTCTGAAATGACTGCCAAAATATGGCTGTGAACTGTGCCCCTCGGTCAGAAATGATAGAAATTGGGATACCATGAAGTTGAACTATTTTTATGATATACAATTCAGCATCATCATCGGTTGAGATGGTGGTCCTGACTGACAGAAAATTAGCTGACTTCATCAATCTATCAATAATTACCCAGATGGAATCAAATCTGCATCGGTTCCGGGGTAATCCTATCACAAAATCCATGTTGATTACTTCCCATTTCCACATAGGCACTGCTATCTCTTGTGTTAATCCGCCGGGTTTTTGATGTTCCGTCTTTACCTACTGGCAGTTAGGGCATTGTGCTACAAATTCTGTTACACCCATTTTCATTCCCCGCCACCAGTAAATCTCTTTTATGTCATGATACATCTTTGATGAACCTGGGTGAAGAAAATAACGGGAATAATGTACCTCTTCCATGATCTTCTGGCAAAGTCCTGCCACATCTGTAACGCAGAGGCGACGTCTACATCTCAAGACCCCATCTTTGGTTATTTCAAAAGCTGATACTTCCCCCTATTGTACCTTATCCCTTAGTTGAACTAAATGAGGATCTTCATACTGGATCTCTTTTACTTCTACAACCAGGGATGATACTACCGTATTCTGAATCATTGTCCCACTATCTCCCGAGTCTACTATTCGGATGGCCAAATTGGCTAATTGGTGCAATTCTCGGGCCTGCTCCCGTTGTTCGGGCCTTAAGTGTGCTAAACACCCCATGGATCTGCGACTAAGAGCATCTGCCACATAGCCTTCCCTGGATGGTATAAAATATTCACATCATGGTCCTTCAATAGTTCTAACTAGCGATGCTGCTGTAGATTCAACTCTTTTTGTGTGAAGATGTACTGGAGGCTCTTGTGATCAGTAAAAATGTCCACGTGTACCCCATACAGGTAGTGTCTCCATATTTTTAAGGCGTGAACTACTTCCGCTAACTCCAGGTCGTGAGTGGGATAATTCTTTTCATTCTTGCTCAACTGCCTCGAAGAATAAGCAATTACCTAACTGTGTTGCATCAAAACACACCTTAACCCAACACCTGAAGCATCACACTACACTGCATAGCCCTCTGAACCTTGTGGCAAAGCTAACACTAGCGCTGATGTTAATCTGTTTTTCAGTTCCTGAAAACTCTGTTCACATGCTTCAGTCCTGTGAAATTTAGCTTCCTTTAGAGTTAACTTGGTCAAAGGCACTGATAAAGTAGAATACCCTTCTACAAATCTTCCGTAATACCCGACTAATCTTAGTAAACTGCGTCCTCAGTTGGAGTTGTAGGTCTAGGCCATATCTTACTGCCTCGATCTTCTGTGAATCTACCTGAATACCAGCCTCTAACACAATATGGCCCAAAAAGGCTATCGAATTCAGCCAAAACTCACATTTAGAAAATTTTGCGTACAACTGGCGATCCCTGAGAATCTGGAGCACTATTCATAGATGATCTCGGTGCTCTGCTTCTGAACAAGAATACACCAGAATATCATTAATAAATAATAACACAAACAAGTTTAAATACGACCTGAAGGTGTTGTTCATCAGATCCATGAACACTACAGGAGCATTCATTAACCCAAAGGAAATGACTAAGAATTCAAAGTGGCCATACCTGGTCCAGAAGGTCGTCTTCGGGATATCTCTTTCCCGAACCCAAACCTGGTGGAACCCAGACCTTAAGTAGATATTAGAGAAATACTACGCCCGTTGTAACTGATCAAACAAGTCGTCTATCTTGGGAAGTGGGTATTTGTTCTTGATAGTGACTTTATTTAGCTGCTGGTAGTCTATGTACATGCGGAGGGAGCCATCATTCTTTCTTACAAATAGAACTGGCGCACCCCACGGTGAAGTACTCGGCCTGATGAAGCCCTTATCCTGCAGATCTTTCAGCTGTTCCTTCAATTCTCTGAGCTCAGCAGGAGCCATTGGTATGGAGGGATGGATATAGGCTGAGTACCTGGTAATAGGTCGATAGAAAAATCAATTTCTCATACTGGGGAATACCAGGAAGTTCATCTAGGAATACGTCTAGAAATTCATTGACTACTAGAATGGACTGAAGAGTCGGGGATTATGCTTGGATATCCTGAACCCCGACCATATGATAAATACAACCCTTTGCTATCAACTTTCTCGCCCGAAGATAGGATATAAACATACCTTTTGGGATGGATTAATTTCCTTTCCACTCCCGTACTACCTCCACTGGAAAGTGAAACTGGACAGTCTTGGTCCAACATTCTACATTGGCATAATATGGTGCTAGCCAATCCATACCCATAATTGCATCAAAATCAATCATTTCTAATTCCACCAAATCTACTAAATTCTGGCGGCCAACAACCTCTACTGTGAAACTCTGGTAGAATAGAATCACCGATGGGTGTGGACACTGAAAAAGATTGCTGAAGTAATTCTGGCGTGATACCGAATTTCCAGGACACTAATGGCGTAACATAAGAAAAAGTGGAACCTGGGTATATTAAAACATAAATAGAATGAGAGTAAATGTCCATCATACCTGTCACCACATCCAGCAATGATTCTGACTCCTGTCGTCCCGGTAAAGCAAAAGTGCGATCTGGACCGGTGCCTGAACTAGATGCCCCTGACCTTCCTCGGCCTCTGCCGGCTGGAGCTGAGGACCTACGCCCTGCTGGAGATGCTGGGGCACGTAACCCTACTACAGATCTATCTTATCGGTCCCCATCACTCTAACCCCTGGATGGACAGTCTCGCATCAAGTGACCCTCTTGTCCACATGTGTAACATACCGTGTAACCATACCTACATGCCCCAGGATGATGTCAACTACAGATAGGGAAAAGTGGCACGGTGAATCTACTCTGCTCTGACCCTATTTGCTGCTGTGAACCCGATGGCCATGAGCTCTCGTCGGGTCCTAGCTGGCCTTGCGACCTAGTCTACTCCCCTACTACTATTGTGAAGGTGGGGGTCTAGGTGATCTGCCTAATAGTCATGACATAGGTCCGCCCTAAAAATTCGCCTGAATGTCTCTAGGTCTATCCCTGCAGCATTGCTCCTAATTTTCCCTCTCTATCTCCCGCTGCCGCTGCCTGATCCCCTCAATATTCTGAAAAAATTCCTGAACACGGGCAATATCCATGTCCTCTCGCAACGTAGTCGTTATACAAGTTTCTACGTACTATGAAAGGAGCCCCATAATAAATCGGTGCACTCTAACTGGAATGGTATCTACAAAAGCTATTGCATATTGGGCCAAGGAGTGAAATCTCATAGCATACTCCCGAACACTCATCCACCCCTGCTCCAAATGCATAAACTGATCTACCTGGGCTTGTCGAATCTCTCGCGACAAATAGTGGTCCAGGAAGGCCACTTAAAAACTGGACCAAGTCAGAGAGGGAACATCACTACCTCGGGACCTCTCTCAACTCTCGTACCATAATACTGCTATGTCCCGCAGTCAAAATACCGCTAACTCAACTGACTCCGCAGGTGTGGCATGCATTACCCAGAAGATCCACTGCAGCTGGTCCAAAAAGTCTTGAGGGTCCTCATCTCGATCCGTCCCTATGAACTGCTGGGGACTCAGTGCAAGAAACTCTCAAACCCTAGAACTACCAGGTCTTCCCAAAGACTCTACAACCACGGGTTCCACTGGCTGTCGCTGTGCAGCCATATTCAGAGCTATCATAAAAACAATACTCTTAACCTCCTTATTTGATGGCATCGGTATAGAGATTGCTGGAGGTGGTGCCGACGCATCTGTCGCTCTGGGCTACTCTTGATGGGGTGGAGACTGATGGGGAGACCGAGATGGAGTCTCCCTGTCACCCTCATATCGGGCTGACTCTGACTGGGGCACCCGGTTAGTGCCCTCTCCTACTGTGATATCCAGCTTCCTGCCTGTCGTGGTCCATCGTATGTTCGACATTTCTCTGTAGACAAGCAGAATATGGTAATCTTAGGGACTCAATCCTATATTGTACAGCTCTATAGCATGACTAGAAAAGAAAGAAGAGTAACCATCCTATCATGCCTCGCAGCCTCTTCCCTATAGAATGTGGTGCACAACACATCCATAGACAAGACTCTACTTAGCACGGCTTGTAGACTCCCTGGGATACGACCTGCTATGGTACTAAGTTTGTCATGCCCCACCTTAGGAGGCATGACTGGCACCTGGTGCCCTACTAGGAACTGACCAGACTGGGCTTATGCACTTTTGGTGCATGCCTAATCTTTAAATCAAGAAAACAACGGGCTATATCTTGGCTGTAAACACAGCCCCTGGCGGAGAAGGCCTTATAGCCACATGTAAAAGAAAATAGCTAACTAGAGATAGGTAATAGCAGGGGATCCTATGCGAGCTGACAAGACCACTATGATGTCTAGTTATATCTGTAAAGTAAATCCAGCACTAAACTAAGCTATGGCCAACAAGGCCGCTATTTAATAGCTAAACAACGCCCCATATGGCCAACACGTAAAATAAAGAATATATGGGCCCCGCACGACCAACAAAAACTAACCACAGGAAATTTAAAACAATCTGCAAGCCTCTAGGAGTGATATAATGGTCGAGACAGGGCCCCAACCTACCCATAAACTATACAATCGAATGAGTGAACCTTCTAACAGTTAGCTCCGGAAGAAAGAAGCCGACTACACTGCCAATCCTGGTTGGCTACTAGGAAGGTCTTGGTCCGCGTCTATCCGCACCTGTAGGAAAGTAATGCAGCACCCAAAGAAGGATGTCAGTACAATATGTACCGAATACGTAAGGCAGTAACAAGAAAAAACTGAATGAACTAAAAGGAAATTGAAAGTAACTTAATGAAAAAAATTGAGATACTACTCGAATAACTGAACTTATTGCTATCTAATCTATCAGTACTAATGCAAACAAGAACCTTACCTGGCCCCCATAAGCCGGAAGGTACAACCAGCACAAAATAACCCACCCGGGGCCCCCATAATCCTTAGCGAGTACACTTCAATCTATATACCCCTAACAAGGTCACACTGAGCCATATATTAACTATAGCCGTCCTACCAGTCCCCTGGTCTGCAACTGAGCCCGCTCAGCCCCTAAACTGTAGTTATGTCTGAGTCCAGTGGACTCTTGATATCTGCACCTCGAGCACCAGGCTCGACGGGGGTGTGGTGCCGATACGACATATAATAGTCCACCCATGGAATGGATTTTATGAGGCCCTTGGACCTCATCTTCGTCCCTCGCGGATGGCATACTACTCCTTGGAGCGACGTCATCTCTCCCCTGGCGGGCGTTTACATAGCTAGTAACCCTGGGGTTGGTTATGGAAGACTATATAGGGAAAAATGAATCCCAAACTAAACATAAGTACTTCTCTCAGCTATTAACAATGACTATTTACATAATAAGACTTATGGATTTCTTACTGGGATTCAGACTATATTGTAGTACTATGGAAACTAACTTGCCGAAGAAGTTTTCCTTAACATACCTCGATTGCCGATTTCTGGTTAACTGGCGAGTTTCAATTCATATTCAATATCCCTTCCCAACTGTAGTCGTATTACTGGGAGAATGAGACTAGTTTTTGTACTAAATTTGATAGAAGCAATATCTTATAATACTAATATTAACTATACTTCAACTTAATGAAATACGACCAAAAATGTATAATTTCTCGAGGGTTCAGAAGGGAGAAATGCTTACTTGAAGGCTGTGATCGTATAGAAATTAGTTTGTAGCAATTATGACAACTTTTGCTCGGTGGGGTTACTATTTACCGGGCGAATTTCAAGAAAATAAATCCGTAGTAATGCTCCCCACAGGGTTAGAATTCCATAGCCAGCCTAGCTCCATCTTACCATGCGAGCCCACTACTGAGGGCCAGGACATTTAGACTGAGGTGCCCACATCACAACCTGCTGGTGTGCAGACCCAACAGCAATAGCAACTTTAGCGACCACAACCTCCATGTTAGCTACTCCACCAAGGCCACCACTTATATCCAAGGACTCACTTACTAGGTTGGCCTCAAGGGTAGAGAGGAGAGGCAGCTGGCCAGACTGATGGAGGACCTGCCATCCTTTGTGGCTACTATTGTTGAGCGAGTACTTTAGCCGCTTTGGGACACATTCAGGACCTCATATGAGGCTTTAAACTCATAGTTAGTGACCATATATGCCCAACTGCACTAGGTCAAAGAAGGCACCAATGCGTCTGACATTGCTAGCCTCCGAGCAGACCTAGAGAAGACTAGAGCTTCTGTGCTTGAGATGCAAATGTGTGAGCGATAGCCAGTTGAGGTGAAGATACCTTTGATGGGTAAGGCACCGCCGATACCAAGTATTTTGGATTTCATTCCACAGGCGATGCCTATCTTACAAAGTCAAACTCAGCCTGTGCCACTACCAGTAGTCCCAGCAACCAGGGCTAGTGCTACACTAGAGCAAGTGCCTACTCAGACTCTGGCCCAGATAGAGATTCCAACCCAAAAAGAGACTCCAGCCCTACCAGTAGATAAGAGCAAGGGCATAGCTCAGGAGACACCATAGGAAGATTTACAACTGTTCATTGTTAGGAATATGCTCTCAAAAGAGAGATAGCGGCATCTCGGTTGAACACTTGAGGCTTAGCTCATGATGTGGAGTCTGGTTCCTTAGCAACATCATAGGATGATGTTTAGTAGCGTGATCTAAGTACTACAATAAGTTTTTGTTACCTCCTTATCCCCTTTTACTTTGTTTTTAATATGCACTGAGGATACTATAGTCTTTTTTAGGTGGGGTGGATATTTTGGATGTGTGTGTTATGATTGATTATCTGAAAACTCTGATTCGTATGGCTTTATGCTTTTGTTGAGATATTAATGTTTGGTTGTGATCTATATAGTCCAAATTTTTATAGCTTTCTTAGTATTACTTTAGATTAATTTTTTTCTTTTATGGTATAGAGCCCTGTTTGGTTTTCTTAGCAATGGTTCTTTCCCTTGAGGCTTATTTTCTTTTGAATCTACCAAAATAAAGGTAGTTAAGTATAATAGTGGATGGGTTCGATGATGGATTGCTTATGAGACTTTGTTAAGGGTATCAACCTACCTAGATGAGTCGTCTTAGGAAAAATAAATTATTTTTTGACTTAGGCGATTATGGTAATTTAGCTATTTGCATAGTTGCACTGATTTTTGAATACAATGCCCCTTCAAATTTTTGTCGTAGCTGTTTGACACTTAGTAGCGTATCTCCATTTGTGACATGAAATTGTTGGCAATATGTTCCCAGTTGAGGGTGATGTATTAGTCATTACTATATCTATATGCTAATGTGTGTGAAAGGAAAATTGCTTGTTCATCTGATTTGATCACACTCTAAAACTTGCTTTGCTACTGGTTCTTGAATTTAGGATTCACTGTGGGTTGTAGAGATGAACTTAGGCCTTCTTTGTGCTTCACTAGCCATTTATCCCTAAAGAGACCTACCAAATGATGCATGAATCCCTAGTCTCCCTCTTGAGCCTATTGACCTTTTTCTTGATCAACCACAATGAAAGTCAAAGTCAATTTTCAAGTTGAACCTTTTTTGAACCCATCCTCGTTGACACTTCTTGAAAGTTGAAAAGTAATAAAAAATCAACAAAAAGTTGTAAGTGTGGGGTGATAAGGAGGGAATGAAAGAAATATGTCAAAAAGATATTGTATGAGCATATCCTAAGTGTGATTGAGCAATGATCTATAGAGAAGAAAAAGAAAAGAAAGCGAAAGAAAAAAAAAGAAAAATGAAGGTTGAGCTTACAAAAACACTTCGGGTTGTGAAAAATTGCAAAAACAAAATAAGGGGTGAAAAAAATGGATCAAAAAGGTGAAAAGGTTGTGAAAACGTGATGAAGTAGTCAAGGATGCAAGTGAGTCACTAAAAGCCTAAATTATACCCTACCGGCCCTATAACCTTCATTACATGTTTAGAAAAGTCGTTGTGTGATCTAAACCTTGATACTCGAAAAGAAAGGCACTTGAGTAATAGGAAAGCATAAGGTAATTGTGAGCTATCCAGCGAAGTCCTTTGTGAGAGTTGAGTGCATTTCTCTTCTCTCTTTCTCTTTTATGTCCTTGAGGTGTGTGTTACCATTATGTTATAGAAAAAAAGGACACTTCCCTTGGTGTAATTGAGGCATGTGAATTTGAGTGATAGCATATTTCATTTCTCTAATTTTGGTATATGCATATTGATATGATGTTATGAGTGGAGGTTGAATGCTTAGTTTAAATGGTTGCAAGAAAATCGTATTTTGATTGATGGGGGGGTGGCTAGATTGAATTTGATGTGTTGATAGTTGTTGTTGACAACCACCCTAGTCATAATAATTTGTGAGTTGAGGAAATTAGTTAGTATAGGGTAG
Organism: Datura stramonium; assembly: GCA_018107945.1. Lineage (NCBI taxonomy): Eukaryota > Viridiplantae > Streptophyta > Magnoliopsida > Solanales > Solanaceae > Datura > Datura stramonium. Next base: position 171,127 of record JACEIK010000062.1, read on the forward strand.
TTTTCTTCTTAGTTTTCTTAAGGACAAGCAAATGCTTTAAATTGAGGAAGTTGATGTGTCGGGGATTAGCGACATATCTTTGCTTCTTTTTATAGAAATTTTCATGTCTTTTGGAGAGAAATTAAGTAGAAGCTAACCTTATTGTGCTATGTTCAGGATCCCAAGACATTGGAAGAAGAAAGGAGTTAAGGCTAGAAAACTGCTAAGTAAATAAGGCAAAGACAGATAGTCTGTTTGGAGGACGGACAACTGCAAATTCCAGAAACCATAAAAATTGGGTCCTTAGAGTATGGTTGAAAGGACAGACCATCTTCAAAAGGATGGTCCATCAATTGATGATTTGATCAAAGCTTGGCAGAATGGAATTTCTAAAGTGCTGAGTGAAGTGCGGGCCATCTTTCCAAAGGACGGCTCATCTCTCAAAGGACGACAAGTAAAGGGACAATAGTAGAAATGTAAAGGATAGTCCAAAGGATTGTCCATCCCTGCACACCTGACAGTCTTATTTTCAAATTAATAGGCTTTTTGGGGCATAGCATAAATATATTTTCCTTGTAATATTTTAGTAGTTTTTACATTCCCTAATTCATGGCTAGTTCAGAGTAGAACTTAACTAATTTGAGCTATAGTCTCAAGTAGATTGTAGATCTAGTTTTTATAATTGAAGATTCTCATCTATCAAGTGATGATTTCAATTCCTTTTGGTAAGAATGTCTCATTACACTGCTTTTCATCTTCTTCTAGTCATAGGTAAGTAAACCCAGATCTTGGGTTGTGAATCCAAATGATCCAAATTTATTAAAATTAAGTTTGGAGTTATGGGAATTTGATTGATTTTTAATTTATAATTTGTGACTGGTGATAAAAAAATAATCCAATCCTGCCCAATTACCCTTATGAGGCTTGAAAGAGCAAATTTGGGTTGGCTTTTGCATCGATCAACAATGACTCAAGGCATAACCCTGATTAAATGGGTTCTCCTTGACCTAGGTTGAATTCCAAATTGGCAAACAAGCAATTAGGTAGAAGGGAGTTCTCTTCAATTTGACAAAATTGAAGTAGATTAACACCTATGGTATTATTTAAAGATACAAATCAGTTGCTTAAGTAAATTTATTTCATATTCCTCTTTATCCATCTCTCAATTCGTTCATATTGGGTGATTTAGGGGGATCGGCTCAATAATGGGTCACTTTCCTAGAATTATCTCTAATTGCTTACAACTATAGCTTAGCACAATCTGTAGTTATACTTAAATTCTATTACTCTAAATCCGAAAATATTCTAATCCTACAATTTTTTGTTGTTTAACACTAGATAGTTTGGGCTTCGAGTAGTCTCTGTAGGATTCGACTCCCACTCCTTGTTGGGTTCTATATTTGCATTGATCATTTACACTACCCTACATTGGGAGTGGATTTGAATGACATTAGGTTTTAACTTTGAATTCTTTTTAGTATTAGAAATATGGCATCTTGGAATTATGGGAGTTTTATTATTGGTGATTTTACTTTTGATCATCTCTATGCATGTGCACCAACTCAATATTATGTATGGAATATGTGTTATATGTGTTGTGGTCAAGATGATTACTTTTATTGTTGTGCTCATGCTTCTTATCCTTCCTCTACTCCTTATTACGATGATTCTACTTTTTCTTGTTAAATTAATAGGAATAATGAACCAAGGAATGCTGACATGAAAGAGATCAACGATATATTAAAGTGTCTTCTACATAAAGATGATGAGAAATAACTACAGTTATAAAGGAAAGAGGCAATTGAGCCAACCGGTTCACGATTTGAATACATAACAAGCTATAATATTATGGATAGAAGTCAAGAAAAGTGTGCGTTAGAGGTAGAAATTAACGTTCAAATGGAGGAGTTCAAAGAAGAATTTTGAGAACCTAACCAACTAGAATTTGATGATGACGATATGAAGTGATACTTGATTCGATCAAGAGCATAGAAGATACATTTTATGTTGACTCTAGTTTACGTCAAAAAGAAGAGGTTGGTAACAAGTTGAATTTTCAGTTTGAGCACATTGGTCCTCACTCTAGGAATTTTTTGACATTGTGTTTGAAAGGAGATATGAAAATTGAACCGTATGAACTGATGCAACAATCAAATGAAGTGGTAGATAAGTCCTTCATTTTTAAATTTTCAAGGCCATCTAGGCAAGGTGAAACTCCTCAATTGAAAGTCAAAAGGTTCATAAGAAACTATTTAACTTTTGGCTCGCAATAATTTGTACCACCCCAAGAACATAAATTGAGAGTATAATTCATAAGCTCAAGATTGAGGCAAAAAGTGTTTCACGTCATGTCGGGACATTAAATTAGACATCGAAGGAAACCTAACATTACTATTTTCTTCTATTTTTTAATTTTTGTTTTCATTATATATTTTTCTAGAGTATTGTTTTTTTTGTAGGAGAACGTTAAGAGAAACCATTTAAAGGATGCAAAGTTGAGTGAGATGGAATTGGAACTAAGTGCAGGGTTTTCACATAAGGACCATTATGGGAGAAATCTATGTACCCCATGCACCCTTATTTTTTCGATATTTGGCTTCCAGGGAATTTCTTCCACCTCTCTAGTTACACATAGCATGCATTGAGGGTAATGCACAATTTTAAGTATGAGGTGGGTAGATAGTTTATGCTCGGTCTTAGTAGTAACTAATAATCCGTCTTGATTTTTCTTATGACCTAGGTTCTTTTTCAAGCGGTGACTTTTTGAACTGCGTAGTAATTCTTTTTTTCTTTTAGGCAGATTATTTTAGTTTGGACTTTTCCTGATAATGTGTAGCATGACAATGTTTTAAGGGAATTAGTCTTTAAGATGAATGAACAAGTAGAGAAAATAAAGAAATTTAGTATCTTGAACTGTGTGACATGTTTTATGTTGGGGTTTAGGACTAAGCATTTGTATTGTATAATCTACTTTTGATGCCTGAGGCTCGATATTTAACTTTTATGATTACCTCCTATGCTTGAAGTATTATTATTGATTGTGCCCTATTGTGTTAACTTGAGAGTCATGTCTGAACTTTCTAGAGTAGATCATGTGCATTGTGTAAAGTGAGGTTTAAATGTTAATTTGTATTGTCCCTTGTTAGTCTAAAACTTTCCCTGTGTATGGTCAAAATGAAATAATAATTTCATGTTAAATTTAGGAGATGATATTGTCACGACTCGAGCATAGACCCCAAACACAACACGGGACCTAGAACCATGAATGGGTCCAAGCTAACCCATAGTACATGCATAACATAAGCATACACTATGAGGAATAAATCATATAAAAAGCATGAGTGGAAGTCTAAGATACCGTAAAACGTAAATGGGCCTATAAGTCAACACTACTAAGAATCTATACATAAAAGTTTAAAAAGCCTCTAGTTATAAGATGAGTTGTTAGGACAAGCCCCTAACTAGCTCGGCTAAGTCTAAAACTGAAAGACATAAAAGAAAACATAAGGTCAAACTTTTCCTCGGATGATGAGGACTTACTCCAAAGCTGAGAATAGGCTGAACTGGATTAACAGTGAATCTAATAATTGGGCTAAGACTGATCACCCGAACCTATATCATGAGATGATATAGAACAAAAGTACCGGTCAGTACTTTGAATCTACCAAGTATATAGGATAAGTAAAACATCAGAGTAAGGACAACATGATTAAATCATGATCGTGAAATAGTCATAAAACACAAGTTGTTCATCATAATCTGATGTATAATGGCCCAGGGTTTGGAAAATGAAATAAAAAATTTTAACAGGTTTGAACTCATAAATAAAACTCATAAAGTAATCAATGGGTCAAAATAAACTAAAACATGATATCGTAAGTCCTGAACATGAAGAATCATGAAACATGAGGAATAGTGGGAGATTCTCACAACTGACATACTGTAAGTGAGCATTCATGGAGCCTAGCTTGTAACCCTAGCTGGGAGGTGTGTTCATACCTTGCCAAGGGTATGAATCATGAAGGCGTGATATTAATCATGATCCTAGTAGCGTAAGAGAGATATTCTCAATAGGAAAGGGCCCCTTATCTAGGGGCGAGGACCCCTTATCCTACGGTGGCACGTAGTTATGGGACTTGGATTTCTAGAACCCGCATCACAAAATATTTCTAATGAGTATGTTAAGATCACTTTGTTCCCATTTTCATTGATTGGAGAGGCAAAAGAATGTCTTCAAAATAAGCCAACAAGGTCCATCACCACTTGGGAAGCTCTTTCTAGTAAGCTCATAAATAGGTTTTTCACTTCTAGGAGAACAAAAGAGTTGAGAGGAAAGATTTCAGGGTTTATTCAGAAGGATGGTGAGACCTTGGCTCAAGGTTAGGAGAGATACAAAGGATATTTGTGAAATTTCCCACATCACATGTAGCCAAAGCATATAATTGTCCATAACTTTATAGAAGAACTGAAGCTAAAGTATAAAATTCTACTTGATGCTATTGCAAAGGGGAAAATCTTATCCAAAAGCTACGATGAGGTAGAGGATTTGATGAATCTCATATCAGCTAGGAGTCAAGACTATTCAGGACTCAGACAGAGGTTTTACAACAACAAAGGTTCCAGGGAAACTTGAAGTTGATAGAATAACTGTAATTCGGTCAAATATCAGTCAGCGAGTGAATGTGGTTAGCAGGTTAGTGACCATAGCAGTAGTAAGTTAGGTTCATCACATTTAGAAAGTTCAGATTCCACCGCCATCATGTGAGGCTTATGGAGAAAGTCATGCTTGTTCAGGTTGTCCACTAAACCTAGAGTCTATCTATTTTGTAGGGCAACAAGGCGGCAATGGAGGATTTCAAGGGAATAGTTATAATTAGGGGTACAAGAATCAGCTAGTCCCCCATGGGGAGGAAATTAGAACTTTCAGAGACCCCCGAATATTTTTTAGAGAAATCAGGGCCAGTAGCCTAGCATTTTATTAGAGGAGACCATGAAGCAATGCATGGTTCAGTAGACTCAAATTGTCAATGAGATACAGAAGTAGATTCATGAGTTGGAGAGCCAAGTGGGTCAATTGGCCATTCAGCAGACATCTAGACCTCAAGGCGCACTTCCATGTAATACTGAGAAGAACCCCAAGAAGATGTCAATGCAATTTCTTTGTGTAGTGGAAAAGAGTTAGGTGAAGTGATACCTAGAGACAATAAGGCAGAGGTAGAACATGTTGTAAAGTCAAAACAGCAGGCTGGTGAGTCAAGCCATTTGCAATCAAAAGCAGTAGAAGTTAGACCACCTCCCCTATTTCCACAGTGATTTAGAAAACAGAAGGAGGATGCAACATGTAAGAAATTTCTAGATGTCTTGAAGCAGGTGCATGTTAATCTACCATTGGTAGAGTTTTTGCAGGAGGTTCCAAAGTACACCAAATATCTCAAAGATATTGTGGATAATAAAGAAAGGCTTAGAGAGTTTGAATTGTAGCTTTTATAGAGGACAGTAGTTCCCAATTGAGAAATAAGACTCCACCGAAGTTGAAGGACCCCAGGAGCTTCAGTATTCCAGTCATCATTGGAAGAAGGGAGGTTGGCTCAACATTGTGTGATCTAGGTGAAAGAATTAATCTTATGCCTGCATTATTTTTTAGAACGTTGGGGTTAGGAGAAGCATGTCCCACTATAGTGACACTGCAGTTGGCTAAGCGGTCCATTACATATCCTGACGGTATTATTTAAGATGCACTTATTAAAGCGGGACCATTTATTTTTCCTGTGGACTTTATCATCCTTTATGACCCATCAGAAATAAGTATCTTCCAAATAAATGTGAGAATTCCAATGAATCCCACATCTTTAATTGATTTGATCATTTTATGGACCCAGTTGTCATTTCTTAGATACAATTCGATACAGAATGAAGCAGTACCCATTATTTTGGGGAGAGGATTCCTAGCTACAGTAGATGTAGTTATAAGAGTGAATTTAGGGAAGATTTCTGTTACACCCCGTAAGATTCCCGGCACCTAGATGGCCTATTCGCACGTTGGTTAAGCATATTTGAAAGCCATACGTGCTAGAAAAAAGGCTCGGGAAAAGATCGGACGTGAAACCTATCGAACCATCGCGGAAGGAGCAGGGGCAGAGCCCCTCCGCGATGGCACCGTGTCACGGAGGCGGGGCCACCGCGTTGGCTCCGTGACACGTTGGGCCTGTCCAGGACCAAGTATATAAAGCC
>JACEIK010000062.1:186523-207544 GCA_018107945.1 Datura stramonium
GACGAGGAGGCGATCCCTCGTGATTCCAGCCAGCTATAGAGTTATCAGCTCCTGTCATCCGGAGTCTGATTTCCAGAGGTGTAGCTCTTTTCCTTTTGTTATACAGTATGGGTAGGTCGGGGCCCTGTCCTGATCATTTCTATTATTACTCATAGAGGCTTGCAGGTTGTTCAGATTTATCTCCCTGTGGTCAGTTGAGCCGGTCGTGTGAGGCCGTGCAGTCTGTTATAGCTGTTTACATTTCTGTTTATGTTGGTCGTGTGGGGCCATAGTTGATAGTAGTGGTGACCTTGTCGGTCACGTAGCCATTCAGTATTCTTTTTGTTGAGTTCAGATGACTAGACAGCATGGTGGCCTTGTTGGCCCGCATAGGTTCCTTATTATGAGTATTTTTCTGGTTAGCTGTTATTACAGGCACAGGTGGCTATAGGCCCAGTTGGCCGGAGGCTGTGTTTACAGCCGTTATATAGCCCTTCGTTCCCAGAAACCCGAGATAGAGCTAGTCAGGCACCAGATGTGCCTAGGCCCACCAGTTAGCAGTCCAGGTCCTACTAGGGCACCAGGTGCCAGTCATACCCCCCAAGGCGGGGCGTGACAATTTCAGTGAAGGTGGATGGTCAGGAAGCATTTTTTGATGTATTCAGGGCAGCATGATTGCCACCCTAATATGAGGAGTTAAACACCATCATAGTGGTAGAGCCTAAAATGTCTAAGCAGGCATTAGTGCAACATGTGTCACACGAAGAACCATTGGGAACTCAAGTAGTAAATAATCTCTCTCATTTGGAGGAGTGAGAAGTCTTTTTTCATGCCACGATGTTAAATTAGGCGCTGCACGGGAGGCAACCCATGAATGTCATGACACGATGTTAAATAAGGTACTTGGTGGGAGGAAACCCATCTTTCTAATGTATTTCTTTTGCAGAGAAGAACAGGAATGATGAGGATGATTCCACCACTAGAGCAAAGTTAGTTGATGATATAGAGAATGCTGATGATCAGGATTTTAATCCTGATGATGATGACTTTGCTTAGAGGCCCAGGAAGTTCTTTTCTTTTATTACTTATTATGACATGTTTGTGCACTGGGGATGGTGCACTTTTTAAGTATGGGGTAGAGGAAATCGATTTCATTTTATTCTATCTTTTCTAGATTTTTAGTTGGGTTGTAGTAATGGTTATCAAAAGTTCTATGTTAGTTAGCTTGGTTTTAAATAGCTAGTAAGTGGATGATTGTGGAAACTGAAATATGATATGTTATGTGTTTATTCATCTCTGGTTGTTTGTTTAGTTTAATTGATATTCAAAATTTATTTTAGAGTCCATCATAATTGTAGGGCTAGTCCTGATGATGGATAGATGACGACCATCTTAAGAAAAAATTACTCATAAAATATTTTTAAGTTGGAGTCAAAAATGACCACTCGTGTGCTCTTGAAATTTCACTTAGGAGATAAGCTATAAGCATGAATTGTTCATCTCGAATGCTTGAGAAATGATAATTCCATGAGAAACATAACGGTTCTTTAATTTGATTCTAGAAGAAAATTTTGGCTTAATAATGAAAATTCATTCAATATGATTGTGCGGATATGTGGCCATAAGAAACTGAATCAGATCATGATGTCGAGGGGGGTGAGCTTCAAATTGTTGTGTTTTATATATAGAGTAATATCTCAAACTTGCCTCACATGTGTGCATGATAGGTAGTTTTCAAATAGGCAAAATATGATTAAGGCATTTCTTTGATAGACCCATGTTTGTCCAATGTTTTTGTACCTCCTCTAACATTGTCCCTAGGCAACCTCATTGAGTTGTAAGCCTAAATTTTTTTCTCTCCATGAAAGAAGACTATTCCCTTTGTTTTGTAACCTCCGAAAGTTTGATCCAAAGACATTCTAATGCACTTTGAGATTTAATAATGAAGGTTATACCGGTGTAACAATGTTAAGGGAATGGAAAGAAAAAAATGTGGATGACTAGATGAGAAAAATAGGAAAGAGGGGTGCCCCACATAATAAAATGTTACTTGATGGTAGAACATAAAGAAAAGATTGTTAATAGTTGATTATTTTGGTTGATCTAATAAGCATAAACTAGAAGGAAAGGAGTGTGAAAAGGAGAATGAGAAAAGAAAAAGGGAATTCGTGAGAGAAAGGGTAATAGTAAGGACAAGTAGCGGACAAGAAAGACGAAGTAAAAATTTCTTACAGCACTTAGGATTAGTGGCCACTATTGACAATATAATTCCTACCCATTCCTTAGATGACATTACAACCAGAAATAGTCCTTATAATTTTATTCTTTCTAAATTGATTAAGTAATCTGACCATACATGAGAGGCAAACCTATGGTATGTTGCATGTGTATGAAACATTATTTGTGAGAGTGAGAGTGCCTTAGTGACTTATGTTCAAGTTCTTGAATTGATAATATGAAGGAAGAAACATCACTAAATAAGTGAGGGCATAGGATGGTTAGGCTCGATGTATTATGTGTCATATTGTTCATATTTAATCATGTTGGCCCCGTTTTCAAAAAAGATGAGTCTATTATAGAATGTATATTGTTTCGAGTGAGAAGAACTTCTTTGTGTGTATGTAGTGGATTGTGTATGGATTCATGAACCACCTATTTATGTGCTCTGTCTTAATACTTGAGTGAGAATCGATAGAGGTGATAACTAGTGTGAAAAAGAAGTGTTTTTTGCATAAATGTAAAGATTGTTTAAGGATGGACAATGGTTTAAGTGTAGGGTGGTGATGTTAGGCATATTCTTATGCCCATTTGTCATATTTTTACCCTTCATATATAATATTTTGAGAAGATTATCCTTATAAAATACAAAGTTTCATGAAAGTATATGTGAAAGAGCTAATTGATGTTTCAAGATGATTTTGGCAGGTAATGCACGTAAAAATACTCAAAAAATGGTGTAAGGTCTGAGGAAAGAAGAATTTGAGGAAAACTTGACCTGATGAAATGGGAGATGTGGCATGCTAGCCACTAAACTTCTAAGAAATTATCCTCAAAGTTGGTGAAATGAGGGAAATGGCATTCCAGGTATTGTACTTCAGAAGAACTTTTACCAACACCTTGCCGAAATGATAGAAGTGGCACACCAGAGACGAACCGAACTTGGAAAAATTTCTAACACTATTGCACTGAGAGAAGTGGCATGCCAGATCATAAACTATAGAATTTTGACTAACACCTTGGTTAGATAGAAGAAGTAGTGAACCATAAGCAAAACTTCAAAAGAAATTCAAGCCATGTCTGGGGAGATGGGTGAAGGTGTACGCTAGATCCTATCCTAGAGCTATTTTTCTAAGTTCAAAAGTTGAGTTACTCAAGGAAAAAAAGGGAATTTTTCCTATGGTTTTAAATACATCACTAGGGCATCTGATTAGGGGATCGAAGAATTATTATACGCGGTTTTATAGGGAAGAGACGAGAAGTTTCATTTTTTTCTTAGATTTTTTTCTTTATTACTCTTTATCTTTGTTGATCAGAATGATGATTTCTTTGGGCTTACTCTTATGTGTGAGTGGATAAACTCCCTCAATCTAGGTTATTGGTCACAAGCTTGTTGGTTGTTGTTTGAATGTTTATTTATGCTAGATGTTCAATTCTTATTTTCAAGAATGTTTATGCTTACTTGATTTCATGTTTATTCATTAGTCTGATTACCTTTTGAATAGAATCTATTGGCTCTTGGTTGAACTGGGGAGAGAGAACTAATGAAGGCCAAAAGAAGCATAGAGCACATTTCAATTCCTTGTCAAGAGTTCATGGATTTGAATTCATTGTTGATGATAGAGATATGCCCTGAAACTCTACTTAGTTGAGTCAAGTATCTTCAACCGTCCTCTCGTGTTTCTCTTGCAACCATAGGGATAATAGGTATTGGGGTTCGTGAGATAGTTTTTTCCTATTTGGAAGAATAGATGAGAAATGAATTTTTAACTTACAACTAGCAGTCTTTACAAGGATTTAGCCTAGTGCATTTGGATTCGAAAACTAAACCTGAAAGCAATAGTGCCATGAACCTGAATCTTAATCAACATTTAAATCACAACTCTCTTGCTAACGAATTCTTTGTATTATATTTTAGTTACATTTCAAGTTGTAGTATAAGTAATCTCAAAACTCTTTCCAAATTTTACTTGTGTTTTCTTAAATAGTGAAATAAAGATTCAACTTAAGCAATTAATCTGACAAGTCCCTGTGGGTACGATATTTGGACTTCACCGTCCTACATTACTTGACAACCACATATACTTGCGTGTGCGCTTAGAGACATGAACAATGTAACTCTGTGAAACCTGACTAACTCACGAACATAAAGTCTAGCATAGTCCTTCACTGAATCCGTGGTCTTTACTAGTAGAAAATATGTTGACTTGGTCATCTAGTCTACAATCAACCATATAGATTCATGATTTCGGCACGTACGAGTCAAAACCTATAAAGAAGTCCATATTTATATCTTCCCACTTCCAAGTAGGGAATACTAATATCCTAAAGCATACCTCTTGGTCTCTAGTGCTCAACCTACACCTGTTGATAATTCGGACACTTAACCACAAACTCTCGAATGTCCCTTTTCATGCATTTGTGCCCTCTGAAAGGATCAAGATCGGAGCAAAAATGAGTTGAGCCTTTAACTCCGAAATGCTCCTCTCACAAGCATCAGACCACTGAAAATTGACCTTCTTCTGAGTCAACTTGATAAAAGGTGAAGAAATGGATGAAAATCCCTCTACATACTACTGGTAGTAGCCAGCTAAGCCCAAAAATCTTCTAATATCCGTAAGTGTGAGGTGTAAGCCAGTTCTTCACTACCTCAATCTTCTGAAAGTCTACCTGAACACCCTTTCTAGATACCACATGGCCAAGAAATGCCACTGACTGCAACAAAAACACACACTTTCTAAACTTAGCAAATAGATAATGAACGTTAAGAGTCTGCAACATAATCCTCAAATGAGCGGCATGCTCCTCCTCACTCCGAGAATACACAAGGATATTATCTATTAAGATAATGATGAACTTATCCAAGTACCTTTTGAACATCCTATTCATCAAATGCATGAAAGCTGCAAGAGCATTCATTAGTAAAAAATTCATAACTATAAACTCATAGTGATTACAATGAGTCTTGAAGGCTGTCATTGAAATGTCACACTCTCTAACAATGAGTTGGTGACATTCGGATCCAAGGTCTATCTTTGAAAAGAATCCCGTGTCCTGATGTTGATCAAACAAGTCATCAATCCTAGGGAGGGGATACTTATTCTTACTTGAGACTTTGTTGAATTGGCGGTAGTCAATGCACATTTAGACAGAACCATCCTCCTTCCATACAAAGAGGATTTGAGCACCCCACGAGAACTTACTTGGCCTGATAAAACCCTTATCTAAGAGATCCTTAAACGGTTCCTTCATGTCACGATCCGAACATAAGCCCGGATCGAGACATGGGACAAAAAACCCTGAGAGGCTCCAAGTGGACCCATGGCATGAACATGACATCTAACTCAATCATAATTAAATGGAAGATAAACATAATTAACATAGCAGAAGTCTGATAATCTCATAACTTTGGAAATACATAACTAAGTCCGAAGCTGATTACATTCTATGTCTGAAAAGCCTCTACTATTGACGAGTTGATAGGAAAAGCTCCCAACAAACTCATTATAGTCTGAAATTGAAAATAACAAATACGACTAAAAATAAGGGCCCTCTAAAGATAAGGACTCACCAATTGAGACCGAGAAATACTGATGCTGAGAATCTGGCAAATGGTGGGGCTGAGACTGGATATCCGAGCCTGTATATGAAATGATAAAGCATAGAGTATGCAGTTAATACGTGGAATATACTGAGTATATAAGGTAAGTAAAACCGCTAAGTAAGTAAAATCATAAATCATGCGTATTATAAAACATAATTAAGATAAGATTCTAAGAATAGGGCTTTCATGCCATTTTCTGAAATCATGATCTGAACATAAAAATGTGTCTTAATTGAATCGAATGACCCAAAACTGAAAATTGATAATCACAAGGAAAACTGAACATTGGGTCAAACCTACTAAAAACATGATAACATGACTGATGAACATGCATAATTGAAATCATGAGGAACAATGGGAGACTCTTCATACAACTTACATTACCACGATAGTGCTTACATAGTCCCGACTATTACACTCAAGTTGGTAGAGCTGTCCAAAGCCTTGCTAGGGCTAAGGACGCTATCATGATATCAATATCAAGTTGAAGGCCCCTTAGGGGCAGGGGATGCTCACAAGGGAGGTCCTAAATAAGCTGAACATACCTATGTTGGCGTGTAGTTCTGAGGAATAGGGTTGACTGACTCTTAGCCTACTTGGTGCTAGACACTACTCCCAAAAACAAGTATATGCTCTCCATCATTTTTCAACGAAGCTGAACCATCATCTAGTGATGAAGCTGACTCATACCATGTATGCATAAATCTGAAATCATAACATGAGGAGCCTTAGGCTCAACCATACCACAAGCTGAAAATAGTGGGAGTCTAGACTCCAAAATCTATGTGGTAAGCTAATATATGAAGTTTAGATAAATCATGAAACATACTTAACCATATGGGCTTGTCCAATACTTAAACATGCTGGACATAGACTTGATCATTCGAAAACATGAACATAGACATGGCTAATTTGAAATCATACTTTCTTCATATACATCTCATCATGCTTAAATACATATTTCATAGATCTCAACTTTCATGATTTTTCATAGATGGGCATCATAATTTTTATAAAAAACTTGAAAACATAATTTATAATTAGAAACATTGTAAAATATTCCCATTAGTCATAATTCAACATTAGAAACATATACCCGTTATTGAATCTTAGAGAATTCACATGTTAGGTTAAAACTCCGTTGATTCATCAACAAGAACTTCATGAATTGAAAAAAGATTGGGAGCCATCTAGATGCTAGAATGGTAGCTGTTGTTATATGCAAACTAAATGAGAGGCAAATGATCATCCCAACTCCCCTTGAAATCAATCACACATGCTCTCAACATAACCTTAACAGTCTGAATGGTCCGCTCCGCCTGACCATCTGACTGCGGGTGAAAGGCTATGCTAAGCTTGACCTGAGTACCAAGTTCGTTTTGAAACGATCTCTAAAACTGGGAGGTAAACCGAGTATCTCTATTTGATATGATGGACATTGGAAATCCATGCAACCGAACTAACTCCAAAATGTACAACTTAGCATATTCCTCCGCTGAATCGGTAGTTTTGATCGGTAGGAAATGAGCTGCCTTAGTCAACCTGTCCACAACCACCCAAATATAGTCATATTGTCGACGAGTGCGAGGCAACCCTATAATGAAGTCTATATTGATCTCCTCTCACTTCCAAGTAGGGATACTAATGTCTTGAAGCACACCCTCAGGTTTTTGATGTTCCACTTTCACCTGTTGACAATTCAGATACTTAGCCACAATTTCTGCTATGTCCATCTTCATGTCACTCCACCAATAGACTTCCCATAGGTCAGGGTACATCTTGGTGGCTCTTGGATGTATAGAAAATATAGAACAATGAGCCTCGTGCAACATCTAATCTCTCAAACCATCAACAACCGAAACATACAAGCGACCCTAATATCAAAGCCACCATCTCCCCCTTTAGAGAAGACTTCTGCCTTCTAATTCCGAATGACTTCCTTCAAGTTTACCAAAATAGGATCCTCTTCTTGCTTAGTTTTAAGTTTGGACACTATGGATGATTCTGACCCATTCTGAATAATGATACCACCATATGTTGAGTCAATAAGACGGACTCCTAGCCATGCAAGCCGATATACATCCTTCACTAATTCCTTCCTTTTCTCGTCTACATGGGACACACTTTCCATAGAAAGCCTTCTAAGAGCATCTACCACCGCATTAGCCTTGCTCGAATGGTAGAGGACACTCATATCATAGTCCTTAAGAAGCTCCAACCACCTCCTCTGACGTAGATTTAGATCCTTCTTGATAAACATATAATGTAGGCTTTTGTGGTCCGTAAACACATCTACATGGACCCCGTACAGATAGTGTCTCCAAATCTTCAAAGAAAGTACTGTCGCCGCCAACTCGAGGTCGTGAGTCGGGTAATTCTTTTTGTGGACCTTAAGCTGCCTGGAAGCATTGGATAAAACTTTATCATTCTGTATCAATACACAACCAATGCTGATCCTCAATGTATCGTAATATACCACAAATCCATCGGTACCCTCAGGTAGAGTTAATACAGGTGTTGAGGTGAGTCGAGTATTCAACTCTTGGAAGCTCTTCTCACAAGCCTCCGAACATTGAAATTGCACTTTCTTCTTGGTTAATTTAGTCAACGAGGCTGCAATAGATGAAAATCCCTCAACAAATCTCTGATAATAACCAACTAAACCCAAGAAACTCCTGATATCTGAAGGACTAACCGGTCTAGGACAATTCTTCACCGCTTCTATCTTTTAAGAGTCTTCATGTATGCCCTAACTTGACACCACATGACCCAAAAATGCCACTAAGTTCAACCAAAACTCGCGCTTGCTGAATTTAGGATACAACTGGTGATCCTTCAAGGTCTGTAGCACCACCATCAAATGGGCGGCATGCTCCTCCTCGCTCCGAGAGTATATAAGGATGTCATCTCTGGGCACAATCACGAACATATCCAAGTATGGCTTGAACACCTTGTTTATCAAATCTATAAAAGCTACAGGAGTATTCATTAGTCGAAAATACATAACTAAAAACTCATAGTGACCATACCGAGTCCTAAAGGCTGTCTTCAGGATGTCACTCTCCCAAACCCTAAGCTGATGGTATCCGAATCTGAGGTCTATCTTTGAAAAGCATTTGGCACCCTGGAGCTGGTCAAACAAATCATCAATTTAGGGAGAGGATACCTATTCTTGGTGGTAATTTTGTTCAATTGTTGATTATCAATGCACATCCGAAGGGAACCATCCTTCTTGCGGACAAAGAGAAATAGTGCACCCCATGGGGATTTGCTAGATCTGATGAAACCCTTGTCTAAGAGATCCTTCAATTGCTCCTTCAACTTCTTTAACTCAGGTGAAGCCATTCTGTAAGGAGGAATAGATATAGGTTGCGTATCGGAAAGAAGGTTAATACCAAAATCGATCTCCCGCTCGGGAGGGATTCCCGACAAATCATCTAGAAACACCACTAGATACTCACACACTACAGAAATCGACTAGATATTTGGGGTTTTTGAAATAGCATCCTTAACCCTAACTAGATGGTAAAAGCAACCTTTAGAAATCATTCTTCTGGGCTTAAGGTAGGAAATGAAACGACCTACAGGCACAGCTGAACAACCCTTCCACTCTAGGACTGGCTCACCCAAAAATTTGAACTCTACTGCATGGGTTCTACAATTAACTGAGGCATAAAATACTTATAACCACTCTATTCCGAGGATGAAATCAAAATCGTTCATGGCTAACTCTACTAAATCTGCTGAGGTGACTTTTTAAAGAACTGTGATAGGGAAATTTCTATATTCCCGTCGATCTATAACTGAATCACCGACTGAAGTAGAGACTGAGAAGGGTTTTGATAAGATTTCAATACTGACTCTGAAACTAATACCAACATAGGGCGTCACCAAAGATAAAGTATCCCCTGGATCTAACAATGCATATACATCAAGGTGGAATACTCGTATAAACCAGTGACAATACCTTGGGAGACCTCTTGCTCCTGCCGTGATGCTAGGGCATAGAATCTATTTTGATGTTGGCCACCACTCACACTGGTAGATTCCCCCTGCTGAGCTGGGCGTGCTGGTGGAGCTGCTAAGCTATAGGCTGGGCCTCGGCCCCTATCATGACCCTATCTAGATGCTGGGCAATCCCTAAGCATATGTCCGGGCTTCCTACACCTGAACATGCTAAGCACTGACCGACGTGTCTCTGGCCACATCTGCTACACTTTGGAGTACCGGTCTCTGCGGTTCTGCTACCCCGACCTCTAGAGCCTGATGCTCATCCTTTGCGCTTGGATCTGGATGGCACACTCATAGCCAAAGGTGCTGGGGCTGAAGACCTCTGGTGGGACTACTGACAGTGCCTACTAGGTCTCTTCTAGGAGAATCCAAAGCTATTAGTCCTGACCCTCTTAGCCTCTCTCTCCTGCTCACTCATCTATGCTGCCTCCATTTGTTGGGCGTACAGTACTATCCAACCAAACAATGTCCTGAAGAAGCATCGTGGTCCGACAATATTGGCCAAGTAGTCTGCTATTCCATGCACGAACCGGCTCACTCGGGCTCTCTAATCCGCCACCATCTCAGGTGCAACTTGGATAGAAGAGTGAACTCTAAGGCATACTCCTGAACTGTCATCTTCCCTTGCTTTAGATTCACAATCTCGACTACTTTAATCTCCCTCATTCTTTTCAATGCTCAAACAATTATCTGTGAACATACCATTGGTCGAGGCGTTGGAAAAAATGCTGGGATAATGTGCACCATTATAGTGCCATAGCTTCATGGGTCCTGGCCCAAAAAAAGGAAGATCCAGGTGTTTTTACCATTCCATGCACAATTTGCGATATTCAGTTCATAAGGGCACTCTGTGATCTGGGAGAAAGAATAAATCTAATGCCACTGGCTGTGTTTAAGTAGTTTGTCTTAGGAGACCCACCACCAACTACCATGCAACTTTTGATGGCCGACAGAACTATGAAGAAGCCTGTGGGTATCCTGTTCGATGTGAGGTTGTGATCCTTGATTGTGAGGTTGATTATGAGGTCCCCATCATTTTGGGACGACCATTCCTTGGTACTGGGAAGGACTTAGTAGATGTGGAGGCTGGCCAGTTAAAGTTCAAACTAAATAAAGAAGAGGTCACCTTCAACATTTTTTGGTCAATAAAGCAACATAAGGAATACAGAGTGGTCGCAGCGATAGAAGACAAATTCGAGTTCCTTGACGAAGTCTGAGTAGTCAAGAAACTTGCATCGTGCTGCAATGTTAAATCAAGCGATTCTTGGGAAGCAACCCAAGTGGTGTCTTGGTGAATTTTGAGTAGCCGAGCCACCTACGTCGTGCCGCGACATTAAATCAAGCGCTTCTTGGTAGGCAACCCAAGTGACTTAACTAATATGTGTTTTATGTGTAGGGAAAACGAAAACGGGTGGCAGAAAAATTGCTAAATAGGTAGGTGGTACGGTTCACAATACGACCCGTGAGAGGGTTGTACGAGTCGTAGCACAATTCTTGGTGCAAATCAAAGATGTACTTCAGTGCATGAGTTTATGGTATGGTTAGTCCTATGACCGTAGCTTAGTTGTACAAATCGTAGTACTTACGTTTTCTATGAACCATGCAAGGAATAGACCACAATGAATAGTAAAGACCTACAAGTCATTGTACAAATCGTGCGCCAATTGTACGAATCATGAGATGCGCTCGTAGGTCGACAGGTAAATTTATTAATCTCTCTGTTATAGGTTCAAGGGATGAGTTATAGGGCCTTCCTATGACTCGTGGTACGACTCGTGATGGGTCAAAAATCGTAAAAGCACCCAACTCAGCCCAGACTTTTCAAATATGCACTATAACCTATTTAAACTCAAAACAAAGTGTAATCTTCTCCCACGCACTCAAAACCAAATTCACGACCAAAACTCACTACTCCCTCACACCCGCAACTCAAAATCAAAGTTCAATCGAGCAATTTCTTCCTCAATCAATCTCTTCCAACCCTAATTTCTAACTACCAGTCAAAGTAAACAAGTATCAAGTAAGTATATTGCCTTAAATTTGATAAAATTTTTATGCTTGATGTATCTGAGCTAAACCCCCTGCAAGTCATCATTATTTCTTGAAAAGTTCAAAAAAGATAGTGACCAAGGGTGTGACTATGCAATGTGTGACTGGGAATAAACTCAAAGTTGATGAAATTACACACTGAACCACTAACAAACTGAGTTACAGGTAGTGATTAATAAATGGAGGGATGAGTAGTTGTAGAATGGGTTAAAATGCATGCCTAGACCTGGGGAATTCTGAGTACCCAAAATGTAGAATAAAATTCCCTATAAACTGAACTAAAATCGAGGCAGGGATAGGCTTGACGAGCCTTCTTACGACTCATGGTTACATACTATGACTCGTAGGATGGCTTGTTGGGACTACCCCAAGCCAAATTTGAAAATACAACAAGATAAGAATCCTATTACGGCTCGTGGTTTTCTACTACTAGTCATACCTGGCAATCATACCAAAAAGCTAGAAAGGGTCAAGTCCACAAGTGATAGTACGATCCTTCCCAAGACCGCTGGAATCAATCTATGGTTCGTACGATAAGTCATGGAAAAATACAAAAAAAATTGGTGAAAAGGGGTATCCTCATATGACTCATGGTACGAACTGCACCTTCATGGCAGGAGTCATGCCTCAGAGGCGTAGCATGACCTGAGAGCATTACGGGTCTCAGTACAAATCGTACCTCCAAGGTATGACCTATACTGTTGACTCGTGATAAAATTTAGAGGACATAATTCTTGCTTTCTTTTTTCTCCGTTATGGAATTCTAACCCTCTTTCTCTATAGATATAATGACACTAAAGCACAAAGCATCAAAGACAACTGCACGGAGGACACTAATTGGCGAAACCTCCGAATCTGATCAAGAAGGAAACTCCCCTAGTGGTTCAGTAGAGGAGTATAGGATTGATACATTAGACACTGATGGGACCAGAACCACTAGGGAAAAGGCCAGAGTCCAAGCTGTGGTGGCTACTTCCATATCTACCAGAGCTCCCCAGTCGGAGGAGGGAGCTGAGGAAGGAGCTCAGAGTTGGTAAGCGGCTCTAATGCAAAAGAGGGGTTCCGAGGAGACCCAATCTGGAGAGGCAAGTAGCGGTGCTCGTTTAGAGGAGGAGGCACCAAATGCGGAGCAGGAGCAGACTCCTCCTAGGGAGAACCGCACTATCCAGTGGAGAGGGCCAGGAGATCAGGAGATATATGAGCAGGGCATTGCTCTCACCGCCAAAAACAAACCTGGGCAGATCATTCAAGAAGAGTCACAGATCCTCACAAATTCATTGAATGAGGTGGAGGAGATGAAGCGAATATTTAGTTTCTACGGCTTTGAATAGATGGATAGGGATCTGAACCAGTACACTCCATAAATTGCTCGTGAATTCTATGCCAACTATTTGGCAACCATGGAGAAGAAGGCCGAAGAGGGGCAAAAGTTGAAAGATCAGCCCTAACTAGAGAGTGTTCTAGTCAGAGGCTGATAGGTCGACATATCCAAGTGCACCATTGCTCGCATACTATATGGGTCCCAGTTCATACCTCCACATGCTACGCCAGCGTATGAGTACTGGGTGGAGGTACTGAAACAAATCATGCACCCGGGTTATAAGTAAAGGAGGAGGCAGATATAGTGGTTGTCCGGTGTGATTGCTGAGGAAAAAGATGAAGCAGAGTGGGTCACTAGCAGAAAGTAGGTTACGAAGAATTCTCTCAACTTTATAGAAAAATCTGGTTGAACGCTAGTGCACCACCAGTTGGCGCCGGTGGTCAATGATAATACCTTCACCGCAAATAGAGCAGCTCTAGTAGTGTGTATCATGTCCAGATACTCCATCAATATTCCGAGGGTTATCTCATAGGAGATGCGAAATCAGGCCATGGGATTGAGCACTACTATCCCATTCCCAAGCCTCGTATTCAAATTATGCACAGAGGCAGGTGTCACGGTGCACCGGGGTGAGGAGCGCTTAATTGGAGGACAACAAATAGTAGATGTTGTCTTGATCGAGGATGAAATAAACCTGGTGAGTCAGGCCCGACTTTCCACCGCCATTCCATTTGCTCGACCTATTAGGGGTTCATAGGTGAAGGCCCCCCTCACAGGAGCAGGGCGAGACATCGACTACAGATGCCGATTATCGAGATACAACTCCCAATGCTTCTGCTGCACCACATACTAGCCTCCCAAGTTAGACACAAGATGGATATGTCCAAGTGCCCCAGGATTTTATCTAGAAGTTGGCCAAAAGACTAACCATGGCTGAAAGAAAAATACAAGGAATGATGGAGAATGCAAACCCTGGGTAAAAGCCGAGATCGAGACAGCTACACAGGCCTTGCACGCCTGTCTTGATGGGTTTGAGAGTTTATTCAATATGTGCATGGCTTAGAATATAGATACAGGCGGCCTCCTTGAGGAGTTGGGGGCTCTTCGGAGCCAAGTGGTCGAGCTATCATTAAGATAGCTGGTAGTCGTAGCAGCCCCCACTCTTCCAGACCTTGATGTGGACATAGATGAGGAGCTTGATCTGCAACCTACCGGGAGCCCACAATAGCAGGGAAAGAGAAAGGAAAGAAGAGGGTCTACAAGGATGTTGGAGATGAGACCCTGAGAAATAGAAAGAAGAAAGAAAGAAGAGAACGCAAGCAGGCCTGAGTAGAGAGCCTGCACACTCATGACACACACTTTTCATAGCTGCAGGAATGAGCTAGAGGAGTAGGTAGCTCCATTATGGCCCATACTGAGTCTGCTAGTGATAGAGACCCTTCGGGCGAGCCACATTCATCCCGGACTATTCCAGAGCCCGTAGAGACGATCGAGACTACTGAGAGGGGTAGTCACTCCCCCTGTTGACCCACCAGTGAGTGCATTGACCACCGCCAGCCCCACGATTGTAGCGGAGGCACCTCCCCCGCAGGTATGTTCCCTTTTCTATATACTTACATTCTATTCTTCTGGAATGAAGCATGATTTTTCTAAAGCGGAGGGGGTATACTTGTATTATTTTGGGGATTTTGATTCTTCCGAGGGGTTTTATTTTCATAATTCTTTTCCCTTGGGCATGCTATCTAGTAGAATCAGCATGTGTAGGATTTTATTTTTGTGTTATTTTTATTTAATTAGAAAGTATCTTAGGAGTACTCGTCTAATAAATTGCATTAGTTTTGGATTTGTAAAAAAATTGACACTATTTAAAAAAAATTTAATGAATTAGCTGTGTACTTGTGATTGCATGCATGATTTCTGTCGATCTTTTTACGTCATTTAGTATATTAGCATAAGTAGTTTTTGTTAAGCCATGAATAAACCAAACAGGTAGAATGAATATGAATCATGTACCATGAATGAGTGAGGTCTGATACCTAGTTTTATACTGTGTAGAGGATCTAGAACTTGCCCGGTTGGTCTTTGCATAGGTTTTAGGATGGTTGCTTTAGAAAGGATCATAGGTCATTTTTGTTGAGCCCATTTTTAGCCTAAATAGCCCTACCAAAATCATATGATTCCCTTGATCTGAATTTTTGAGCCTTAAATAGACCATTTTTCTTTGATCAATCGGTTAACCGTACCAATTTTTACAATGAACCTATTTTGGCCCTGGTCTCTCCTTGGACATTGTGAACCTCAACATAGGCAAAATGCCTAGGTTGAGAATGGCTAAAGTAGG
Source organism: Datura stramonium (assembly GCA_018107945.1). Classification (NCBI taxonomy): domain Eukaryota; kingdom Viridiplantae; phylum Streptophyta; class Magnoliopsida; order Solanales; family Solanaceae; genus Datura; species Datura stramonium. The sequence goes on from JACEIK010000062.1 coordinate 202,046, forward strand.
GATGCATAAAGATGGGGAAGGTGAAAAGGGGAGAGAAAAGAGAAAAAGGTGAAAAATGAGGTGTGGTGTGACAAAAGAAAAGAAAAAATTGAAAAAGTAAATTCAAAAAAGAGAATAATGCATGAAAAAGTTTGAATACACAACACATTCATACCAGCGCACAAATAGGGTGAAAAGGGAGGAAAAAGCAAGAAAATAGAGCAAAAAGGGTGAAAAAGTGAAGAATGGAGCCACATGTATGTAGTACCATGGAGGGGTTTTAGTCACTAAAAATTTCATATCTACCTTACCCAACCAGAAATCCTACATTACAAGCCAAAAAAATTCCTATGTAGTACCATGGAGGGGTTTTAGTCACTAAAAATTTCATATCTACCTTACCCAACCAGAAATCCTACATTACAAGCCAAAAAAATTCCTATAGTACTCCTAACCTAACCATCTAACAGACTGAAGTAGAGAAAATAAGAGCAAGCCTATGGTATTTGATATGCAGTATTTGGAACTTCTTTGAGAGAGTGAGAGTCTCGTTTGTTCAGTCCTATGTCATATATTTTACTATATCTGTGAGTGGGGAACTTCATTTGCTGTGAGGGTACATGGTTTGTGTTTATCTTTACCAGTGGTCTGTGTGTAAAGCATTGGTGATGACTTGACTACCTATTAATAGCTAGATGACATGTCTTAATTCCTATTTATCATGTTTTGTGGTTTCTTGTGGTGCATGTGCTAATATTAGTTCACGGGAAAAGGGTCAAAAGCTTTTGGAGTTATAGTAAAAAAAAAATTATATTGGTTGTAGTGTCTTATGTTTATTTTCTAGTTAAGCGTTGTGTTTAGTTTTTCTTTTTATTTTCCTAGGGACATGAAAAAGTCTTAAGTTGAGGGTGCTGAGGTGTTGTGACTTTACAACACTTTCGATGCTTAAAACTGAGAAAATAGCATGGACTTAGGTATGTTTATACGGATATAAGACATTTTTACTTTGATTTTAGGGAAAATAAATGTTGGAGCAAAGATATGCAAAAGAAGCTTCAAAATGTAGAAAATCAATCAAATTACCAGTCTCAGTACGAGTCATACCTTGATTGTATGAGCCGTACTGAGAATGGTGATGAAAGTCAGAAGGCAGAATTTGGAAGAAGGCAACCTATGACTCTCAGTACGATCCATAACTAGAGTCGTGGAAATATTTAGAAGAAATTGCACAATGGCAGACTCCTGGTATAGATGGACTCACGAACCGTGGCATCGACGTACTAATCATACCAGGAGCTGTGGTGAACTTCATAGGAATTTCATTACTTGGCAGAACTTCAGACACTATAGACAGTACGAGTCGTGGCAAGAAGATATGAGTCGTACCATAACACTCGTGAAGAATTCCAGAAGATGCCAAAGTTCTCAAAGCCAAACCACAGAAGCCATGTATGACTCATAGAAAGTAGGTACGAGTCGTACCATGACACCAAAACTTAGAAAAATCTACAATATCCAAGAACTTACGGATAGCAGGTACGACTTGTACAATCCTGCTAGGGGTCGTAGGACAAATCGTGGCACAGTCGGCACCAGATATGAAAAATTCCCTATTAACTTAGGAAAAGGTTTCTAATGTTTGTATAAATATCCTTTATATTTTATTTTAGTTAGAAGAGGACAGAACTGAGTTGTTAGAAGTGTGAATAGTTAGTTTTCTGGATTTTTATCAATTTTTGAGGAACAATTCTTGGGATCAAATTCTTGATTTCTCAAATTGTTCCTGAGGTTTTTCTTGAATAATCAAATATGATTTTCTTCCAATCGTTGTTGTAAGTATTTGAATTATATGTTTATTTATGAATACAAATTACAATCTTACAACCACGAGAGGCTAAAATCTCCACAACTAGGGGTTGTAGGATCCATGGTCGATTAACAAACTAGGGTTGCACAAAAGTGTTTCAAATCCAATGAGAAAAGCTTGTATTGTATTCTCTTCATGCTTAAGCATTTCTTAATGGTCTACAATGTTAGGACTTGCCCGAATTCTTTACTTGCTTGAACCTAGAGAGGTAGAGATTAGGAAAAGAGAATTACAACAAAGCCATGATCTTTATAATCATTGTATTAACTTGAGCTGCGGTCATAGGATAGTTAAATTTGGAACACATTGATAACATTTATTTTGAAATCGCTCATGAGACCTGACCTAGTGATTGACCATAGCCATCCAATAGGGACAAACCAGTCGTTTGGATAAACCCTAGTTATCAGTTCTAAAAAAAGCACAGGGATTGATCATGTAATACCCTAAAAGTTCCTAAGACTAGACCTGAGATTTGATGTGTGATCAGCAAGAAAATTTGGATAAATTTACTTCAGTACGACTCAACCTATGAGTGGCAAGTTGGTAGTACGGGTCTAGGAATACCAATGGTCCAGATCAGATAAGTTGTTTCTCAAACATGAGTCCCCACTATGAGTCTTAGTATGTGGGTAAGACCCATGGCTAGAAGTTGTAGCAAGTCTTTGGAGTTATCAAGTGAATGATTGTATGGGTAATAGTACGACTCGTAGGATGGAGTTATGGGTCATGGTAAGATTCGTGGAAATATTCAGAGAGTTGGGGAAAATGGACTCATTAGTCACTGGAGGAAACCATGAATCATAGTTTGGTGGTACGACTCATGGTACGAGTCGTAATATGATGGTGTGAATCGTTGGTTCAGTCGTGAGTTGATATATTATAATGCCTCGGACTTTTGGGCTAAGTTAGGAACCCTTCTAGGTATGTGAATAGACCTGCACCTGATGGATTTATGGAAACAAGGTATTAATATTAAATTCCAAAGTTTAAGAAGTACATTGGATGTAAATTAAGGTCATAAGGAACCTCTAGAATGAAGTTGAGTTAAGAGCCTTCTTACCGTTTAGGTTTTTCGTATTGGTTTGTATAAGGGTCCACTTAAACTGATCATAGCTCCCATGTTACAAAATGTTTTTGGGTTATTCGGTGTATAAAATTTAAGCCCTTTGAGTCTTCTTTCTAGCGCATTTGACCTTACACCAATCGAAGTTCAGAGTAAAAAGTTATGAGTAATTTAGTGAAGCTGCAACAGGCACTGTACGACTCTCAGTATGAGTCGTACAATCAACCTACGACATGTACTGTTGGTCGTAGTAACTGCCAGTTGCAGGTTTTATTTTGATAGTTTTGGGGCATTTTGGTAAACTCATATGATTCTAACTCCAAAATTACGATGTTTTGGGCTTCCTTAAGGTCAGATTAAAGGGATTAACTTAGCCTAAATTCTCACCCTCTCCAAAAGATCGATAGTTTGATTTTCTCTCAAGAAATGAGCAACCCTTCTTCTTCAACCTCTTCAAATCTTTTTAGACTCTTCAAGAAAAGTCACAGGATCATCAAACCAGGTACGTATGGCTATGCTTGAGGGGTTTCTTCCACCCTCACACCCTTTTCAAGTTGTATTCATAATTCTCACTTTCGTGCTCTAATTTTTTGGAGTTTTAGGATTAAGCTTCTTGTGGGTGAATTCTTTCATGTTCTTCCATGAAATCAGTTTCCTCATAATTCAATTTATGTTCCTATGGTTATAAATTCTTGTCCCTTATCAAATCATTCATAAATCTATGAATTCCAAGTTTCAAGTAAGATTTTAATAACTTTTAGGGTTTTAACCCAATTTCATGAAATTCTCTACGATATGTCTATGGGTCCAATTCCCTTATGTTCCAAAGCATGTTTTAAGTTTAATGGCAGATTTCATCCTCAATTTTATTATAAATTCATGTTTTCAAGCTATTAGATGTATGCCCTATGATGCATGTTTTATGAAAATTCAAGCTTATGATCCATGATTTCAAGCATGATGAGACATTTAGCACGCATGAATGTTTATGAACTCTCAACTTATGATTCATGGGCATATTTTACAATGTTTTCAATTACAAATTATGTTTTCCAGTTTTACAATTATGATGCCCAATCATACAAGAATTTATTAAAGGTTGAGATTATGATCTATGTTTTCAATTATGATGAGATATATATGAGGAAAGTATGATTGTGAATTATCCATGTCTACGTTCATATTTCGAATAATCAAAGTCTATTTCAAGCATGTTTAAATATTGTGCAAGCCCATATAATCAAGTATGTTTCATGATTTATCTAAATTTCATGTTATTAGCTTACCACATGGTTTTGGAGTCTAGACTCCCACTCTATTCAGCTTGTGGTATGGTTTGAGCCCAAGGCTCCTCATGTTATGATTTCAAATTATGCATGTATGTTATTATTCAGCTTCTTCAATTGACGATGGTCAGATTCATTGAAAAACAATGGAGAGATATATATGTTTTTGAGAGTCTGTCTAGCACTAAGTAGGATAAGGGTTAGTCAACCCTGTGCCTCAGAACTATGCGTCAACATAGGTTTACATATATACTTTGGGACCTCCCTTGTGAGCTTCCCCTGCCCCCAAGGGGTCTTGAGCTTGATATCGATATCATTGTATCGTCCTTATCCCTAGCAAGGCTTTGGACGGCTCTACGCACTTGAGTGTGCTAGTTGGGACCACGTAAGCTCTATCGTGGTGTGTTGGTTAAAAGACGAGTCTCCCATTGTTCCTCATGATTTAAATTATGCATGTTTATCACTCATATTGTATATATCTACATGTGTCCTAAAGCAGGTTTGACTTAATGTTCAGCTCTAATTATGATTAATAGATTTCAGCTTAGGGTCAATCGATTCACTTATGATGTTATGTTATGTTGAGATCATGTTTTCAGAAAGATAGATTGCAAGTCCTACTCTCAGATTCTTATCTTGTTTATGTTTTACATTATGCATGTTTTAAATGATTTTACTTATTTAAGCAGTTTTACTTACCTTGTATACTCGGTACATTTCACATACTGACTGCATACTCTATGCTATATCACTTCATGATACAGGCCCCGACACTCAGATTCAGCACCGTTAGTAGCCAACATCAGAGTTAGCACCCAGCTTAGTGGTGAGTCCTCATCTCCCAAGGACCATTTGCTTTCAGATATTGATGTATTTTCAGTTTCAGTATTAAAGAGTTAGTTGGGGTCTTATCCCATCAACTCATCAGCCTTAGAGGCTTTTCAGACTTTAGAATATAATCAGCTCCATGTCACGCCCCGCCTTGGGAGGCATGACTGGCACCTGGTGCCCTACTAGGACCTGGACTGCTGGACTAGCTGAGCCTAAGCACTTCTTGTGCCAGGATGGCTCTTACTCTGGATGCAAGAAAACGACGTGCTATATAACGGCTGTAAAAACAGCCTCCGGCTGACTAGGCCTATAGACACCTGTAAGACGACAACAGCAAACCAGAACAACAGTAGTATAAAGGAACCTATGAGGGCCGACAAGGCCACCATGCTGTCTAGTTATTTCTGAATCAAGAAAACAAGTGCTAAACTGCTACGTGACCAACAAGATCACCACTACCAACTGAATAA
>JACEIK010000062.1:215680-257885 GCA_018107945.1 Datura stramonium
AAATTGTGTGAAATGAAGTTAAAAATCGAAGTGGGGCTTTATATAGTGGAGCCTGGACAGGCCCTCCATGGCACGTTGGCCATCGCGGAGAGGCAGCCTCCGTGGCACGTTGCCATCGCGGAGGGGGTCTGCCAGGCTTCCCCTTGCAACGGTTCGATGCGGCGCTTGTCCGGTCTTTCCCCGGGCCTTTTTCTAGCATGTGTGGCATTCTAAAACTCTTAACCAACATGCGAATAGGCCAACTAAATGTCAAGAATTTACGGGGTGTAACACTCCAGATCCATGTATATTTTATGTTAAGCTTATTTCAGACTTTCACTGAGATTATCATGTCAATCCTTCTGTTTATTTGATTGAATTAGATGTATGTTCATGCTATGGGTCGACTTGCGGTGTTTCGGGGATCTTCGTCCCGTGTCTCAATCCGGGTCTGCGTTCGGGTCATGACAAATCACGTGTGTATACCCGAAGTATTTATGAATCCATGGGGGACACTTACCCTAGTTGTTTTCAAATCTTGATTTAAACCATAATTTAATCTTTATTTCACCAATATTTTGTTGAAATCCCCAAATTGGAGATAATTCACCAACAAGTTCACTTACCGGCATTAGTCTAGATCTTTCATATTCCCTGTGGGTTTGACCCCAACCTCTTAGTTGGGTTCTTTATTGACAGCGTCCGCTTCATAATTCATTAGGAGGTGTGATTTTGAGCATTATCAGAAATCCAGGGTTTTGGCAGTTTTGCATTCAGGTTGAGTTCTAAGATTTGAACACGCTAGACAACATTCTTCTAAGATTGCTAGTTGCAATTTACTATTCCATTTCTTATTATTCTTTTGAATATGAAAGAACTATCTCATGAAACCTAAAAACTATATCCCTATCATTGCAGGAGAAACATGAGACGACGCTTGACGATACTTGTTTGAACTAAACAGGGTTACAAGGTATATCTCTATCCTCAGTAATGAAACCAACTCTTGTACTATTTGAACTAGATTAGTGAAACCTATTTTATGCTTTCTTTTAAACCTCTTAGTTCCCTCTCCCGAGTTCAACCAAGAGCCTATATATAATATTCACAAGGTAATTAGTCTAATGAATAAACAATGAAAACAAGTAAGCATAAACAATCTTAAATGAAAAATTACGAGTCTAGCATAAACGAATAATCAAAATACAACCAACATCCATGGCCAAACGAATATCAAGGATAGCTCTAGCGCACCGTGCCACTCAATTTGCCAATGTGTTTATTAATATTCTTCTGAAGTTTGTGCTCTAGCGTGCCACACTAGCCTGTGTACTATTTTCTCTGAAGTTGGGTACCTGGCATGACGGCTAGCTATCTTATGTTATACCCCGAAAGCCCAAAGATTAGACCAGGGAGTTAAAATGGAGAAAACTGAAAATCTGGCACTAGGTCACAAAACGAGACATTCTATGACCCATGAGGTAGACCACGAGTCGTGTAGTGACTCGTGGTGAGGTGTTGGACTTGAGTTGAAATTTTGAGTCTTGAAGTCTCCACGGACATGACCACGAGTTGTGGTCAGTCCCCATGACTCATTGAGTCAGTCGTGGTCAAGGGTATTTGAAGATGAGGATGAGTGGGAAATGTACTTCATGATTGGAACCCACTAATCGTGGTTAGTCACCACGACTCATTAGATGAGTCTTGGTCAGCCTTGGGTGAATAACTTGAGATGTTGGGCAATGAAGGTAACAAATGGTGACCACAAGTTATGGTCACCGCCGATTCTTTAATTCCCTCGTGGGGACCCTTTGAGGAAAAGTGGCCATGCACACAATGACAGCTGATGACGATTCATCCCCCCTGCTAACGACTCATTTAGTCCCTTGTTGGGACAGGCAATCAGTTATTTTCTGCAAATTTAGTAAGGGCTTTTTAATAATTCCTATGATCCTAAGGCCTAAACTACATCGTTTTAAGCTATGAATGATGAGTTTTAAGAGGGGTAAGTTCATCTTAGGCCATTCTTACTCATGCATGCAAAGTTAGAGAGCTAGAGAGGTAATCAAGCTCATTTTTCTTCAAGATTTTCTTGAATCTTTCATTGGGCAATCAAGGAATGGTAAAATCAGTCCTTCCCCAGGTATACAGGGTTATGGATGGGTGAATTTGTACACACCCATGCCTAATCCCTCTCTAATTCATGAAAATCCACATGTTGATTCTATGAGGTTTTAAACCGATGCATGAAATTCCTAAATCCATATCATGGGTATGATCTAAGTATGTTTCTATTGTTGAATTATGAATCATGGGCAAGTTTTACACTGTTTTCAATTATAATCATGTTTACAAACTTATAAATCAAAATTCCTATCCATGAGAAGTTTATGAAAGTTGAGATTTATGATGAAGGTTCAAGTATGATGAGATATTTATGATGAAAAATATGTTTTCAAGTTACCCATGTTTATGATCATTTTTTCAAGTGAATTGAGTCTTTTCAATCATGTTAAAGTATTGGGCAATGCTCACATGTTCAAGTATGATTTATGATTTTACGAATTAATCTTACCACATTGTTTATTAGAGAAGACTCCAAATTATTTTCAGCTTGTGGTATCAATTAAGCAAGAGCTCCTCATATATGATTTCATATTTAATACGTATTTGATTATAGAGCTTCGCCAATAGACGATGGTGAGCTTCGTTGAAAAATGATGAAGAGCATATGTATGTTTTTGGGAGTAGTATCTAGCACTGAGTAGGCTAAGGGTCGATCACCCTATGCCTCAAAATTATGTGCCAATGTAGTTTATACATATCATATATATATATACTTTAGGACCTCCCTTGTGAGCTATCCCCTACCCTGATTGGGCCTCGAGCTTGATATCGATATCATGGTATCATCCTTAGCCCCGGAAAGGCTTCGGACGCCTCTACCCACTTGAGTGTGATAGTTGGGACCACGTAAGCTCTATTGTGGTATGTCGGTTATATGACGAGTCTCCCATTGTTCCTCATGATTTCAGTTATGCATGTTTATAATATATATATATATACACACACACACACACACACACATATGTTCTAAAGCAGGTTTGACCCATTGTTCAATTTTACTTATTATTATCTGTAACACCCAAAAAGTTTCCTAGGTCAGACCCGAGGCTTACAATAGTAAACAGCAAGAAAAATATACTAGAACCAATCAAAAAACCTTAGTACGATTTGTTGTAGGGTCCAATGGGTCGTTGGAAGTACTCGTTGTTTCATCACTAGAGAGCAGTCAGAAATTTCCTAGAACCCGCGAGGGGATTGTACAGACCGTGGCTTGATCGAACAGGTCATTATTTGTGGTTGTTGAAGTAGATTAAGTGAATTTCGAAGGAATAATGGGGGAAACCAACGGAAGGACCAACGGTCCGTTGTTTGTTACCACGACCCGTTGGATGGGTCGTTGGTTCTACTAGTTTGTTGAAAATCTTGGGCTAAGTTCGGAACCGTTCTAGGTATATGGATAGACCCGAGCTGGTGAATTTATGGAAGCAAGGTGTTAATATCAATTCCTAAGTATAAGAAGTGCATTACATGCAAATTATGGTCATAAAGAATATCTAGCACAAAGTTGAGTTGAGAGCCCCTTTACCAATTGAGTGTTCGTATAAGTTCTCATAAGGGTCAACTTCAAACGACTATGGCTGTCATTTTAAAAAATATGTTGAATTATTTAATACCTCAAATTGAATCCCTTGATTTCTTCTTTCCAATGCATCCGACCTTGCATCAATCAGAGTTCGGAGTGAAAAGTTATGAGCATTTTAGTGCAGCAGCAGCAGGTAACAACAGAACTCATAACGGGTTGTTGTAGCAACCAACGACCCGTCCTGTTGGTCGTTGGAACTTCTAGTTCCAGGTCTTTTTCGGCAGTTTGGGGATATTTTGGTAAACTCCTATGTTTCTAACTCCTAAATGATGTTGTTTTGGGCTTCTTTAAGGTCAGATTAAAGGGATTAACCTAGCCTAAATCCTCACCTCTCCAAAAGATCAATAGTTGGATTTTCTCTCAAGAAAGGAGCTAGGGTTTTTCTTCAATCTCTTCAATTCTTCTTGGAATCTTCAAGGAAAGTTAAGGGATCATCAACTTAGGTATGTAAGGCTATCAATTGGTGTTTTCTTCCACACCCATGCCCATTTTCTACGATTTTATGAAAATTCTATCAAAAGTTTATTGGGTTTTGAAGTAGAATTATATAAAAATCTAATGATTTGTAAATGAGTTTTTTTATTTTAGAATCTTATCATATTCTATGGGTTTTTTTATCAGCTTTTATGATTTAAATTATTTATAATGTCATCAATTTTGATTTTTACGGGAATTAAGCCTAATTATGCATGACCCATGATGAATCGAGTTATTATCTACTTTTCCATTAATGATATTTACAAGAGGATAATGAATTATGATTTAAATTATGGATTTATTCAAATACCCATTATGATTTGATGATTTTCAAGCTATGTGCATGATCTACAAGTATGTATGAACCTTATGATTTATGACTTATGTTTTGGCTGACTCACGGGCCTTGTTTCATGTCTAGTTCACGTATGCACAAGTATGTTTACTATTATCATGATTTAACTAGCCCATGAATTCATGCATGTTATACTATGAGCACTATATATGTTTTGGGAAGTAGTATTGAACACCGAGTAGGTTCGGGGCCTAGGTTCTACCCCGGATCTCATAAACTACGTGCCACCATAGGTATGTTGGGACCTCCTTTGTGACTGTCCCCAGCCCAAATGGCCCTCTTCATGGTGATATCACACTTTCATGGTTCTACCCTTAGAAAGGTACAGACATCGTCCCGACAAAGGTTACAAGTCGGGCTTCATGGGGTATGTCGGTTAAGAGAATCTCCCACTGTTCCTCATGATTTATGCATGTTTATGATTATGCATTTGGGCTCAAGTAATTTTAGGTAAAGTTTTTCTCTTATTATCATTATTACGATTGTATTACGAATGTTTTGAAAACCTTGAGCTTTATGTTATATTATGATATTTATGTTATGAGCATGTTGTCCTACTCTTATGATCATTTATGAGTTTTTTTATTTTAAATGTCCATTTTATTTACCTTGCATACTCAGTACATTCCACGTACTAATAACATACTTTCTATGTTGTATCGTTTCACGATACAAGACCCGACTCTCAGGCTCATCCCCATCAGTAGTCCATTCAGAGATAGCTATCATCCTTTTTGGTGAGTCCTCATGTTCTGAGGGTCATATCTTTAGACCATATGTAGTACTCAGTTGATATGTATGTCTAGTACTTCCAGATATTTATGCTATGCTATGTTACATTTATGTTTTCACTATGTCGCATGTTGAGTATTCTGCTCTAAGTGAAATAAAGTTAGATGAATGTTCATTCCATGGGTTGACTTGGAGTCTCTTAGGGCTCCTTGTCCCGTGTTACGATCTAGGTCTACGTTGGGGTCATGAAAATCTTGATATCAGAGCATTAGGTTTTGAGGTGTCCTAGGGTGTCTAAAAGCCACATTAAATAGAGTTTTTTTCATGGGTGTGAAGCGTGCCACACTTATGACGAAGAGGCTATGAGACGTTTAGGAAATGTTCCTTTCTTTCATGATCTATATCGTGCGATGAAATATCTTTTTATCCTTCTAACTCGTGTATTCACACTCCAAAAATTAACGCCAGACAGTGGAATAAGAACCTCTCGAGTCATTTCTCCTTGCATGATTTAAGAAGAGCTAAGGCATAGGAATTTATGAACTTGAAATAAGGAACTAAAAGAGTGGGGGAGTACAACTGGAGAAGTATGAAGCCTTCCGTGATATCCTTAGAGGCAAATGGGAAGTCAAGTGATAGTGATTTCTGCCTAGCCTTAAGAAGGGGACCAATCCTCAGAATGTTGACCTTTATGCTAAGGGGGAGATTATAAGGTGAAAGAACAGGTCATGCCTTGAGTTCAAGTGTGAAGGTCCAGGATCAGTAACTATGGGAGATCAATCCACGCTTATTCAGGTGTCCTTCCACACTTTAATCTATATGATACCCTACTCATGTCGTATGTGAACCTGTTATGCCCACGTCTAAGTTCCAAGTACTCCTTACGTTTATTCGTGCTCAGATTCATAGAATGAGAAGTAACTACTTCAGATGGTGATTCCACCCTTCTCCAATGATTCCATAAATCTCAGCTTCATGTCATGTCCTTGTTATATATGTAAACTCATGTCTCTCAGCATGCTCAACTCTATGGACTCAGTCCTTAAGATTTGCCTTATCAACTCACAAGATCATGTTATATCAAGTATATGCCCATCTTAGATTTCTTGAATGATTCATGCCCATAATTTACATACTCTAAGCCCTATGAATATTCCCCCATGATGTAAATGATCATTAAAATGTGTACGTTCAGGATAACTCCCTATCCCTGCCATAAGTGTCTGGTATGTAGAACTTCAGGAAGCACAGTTATCAGCCAAGCCTTGAAGTGTAACAACCCACATGGTCATTTTGTGACTTTTTACCAGTTTCCTAGTTTGAACCTTTTCGTATCTTTATTTTTCTATTTATGACTTGCGGAGATGGATGAAATAATTTCCAAGATGATCAAATGATGATTGGATAAGATTTTCGATTTTTGAAAGGTTTGAAGTTTGAGAGGTTTGACCGAATTCAACATTTCAGGTTAACGAGCTCGAATTTGGGTTCTGAAAGTTCTATTAGTCTCAGATGGTGATTTATGAGTTAGTTGGATAGTTTGTATGGATGCCGAGGTGTTCGGGAGTGAATTGAACCTTTGGTTGGATTTATGAGCTTTAAGGAAGCTAAGTTTGATCATGGTCAACTTTCAATCAAAAAGACCTCATATCGGTCATTTGATGATTTCAACTGGTCTGGCATTTGCTTTATGATTGAATTGCATGTTTGGTTTGTGGCTGAAGGATTTCGAATGACTTTTGCGTGGATTTGAACATTTTGTGTGTTTAGCATGATTTTAAGCATAAAATGTGACAACTCAGAGGTTCATTTTTAGTTTTTGAGATCTTATTCCGAGGCTTTGAAAATTCTTAGCATGAGTTATAGGAGTTATCTTAAAAGTTTGGTGTAATTTCGATATGTCAAGATCGGGTTTTATTATAAAAGATGAAATCATTCTGAGCGAGCAAAAATGGCGTCTTACTGGGAAAACAAGCACCAAATGGAGTTTCGATTGAAAGGGTAGATCCTTATCATTATTTGGGAACTATAGGAAAAAGAATCGCCGCATTTCGAGTTCGTATGATGAATTTATGGCCATTTTAGTAAAAATTAAAGTTGCTGGTGCAACCCTATATAAATACCTGAACAATGTATTTTTGCACAGACTGTGTTTATTTTGTATTTTGAATATATTTGGTTTTCTAGAGCTCGGAATTGTGTGATTTTGTGGCATTCTTCTCTATTTAATAAGGGGGTAAGTATCTAAACCTTAATTTTGTATTTCTCCATGATTTCGTCAGTTGGTTTTCCTTTGCATTCGGGAATTTATTGGAGGAAAATTAAGGATTTTGGGTCTAGAGTTAAGAGAATGTATTTTGATGAATTCAAAGTCAATTTGAGCTTCATTTTGGATGAAATTTCATATTTGAGTTCTTTACATTATGGGTAACATGATTTTCAAATAAGATTCCAATTTTGCCCTTGCGGGCTCAGGGTTGACTTTTGGATTAACTTTTTGGGCCGAATAGAAGTATACCAATATGGGTGTCCATGATTTCATTTTCTTATGTACAATACGTATTTGACCAGATTTTGATTAATCAGAAGGGTTATGGGAGGGAAAATTCGTAATTTGATGCTTGAGCTTTGTTTTGAGGCAAGTAGAGATTTCTTGATTCTTTGAGTATCGAAAGGAATAGGAAGCTTAGTTCCCAGTATGTTGGGCCATATAGGATTATGAGACATGTTGGAAATGTGGCCTATGAGTTGGAGCTACCAGTAGTGCATTCAGTGTTTCATGTGTCCTTGTTGAAGAAATGCACCGGAGATCCATCTTTAGTGATTCCGGTAGAGGACATTGGGGTGAAAGACAGACTTACCTAGGAGGAGGTATCAGTCAAGGTCCTTGATCATCAGGTTCATAAGTTGAGAAATAAGGGAGTAGTCTCGGTGAAGGTTCTGTGGAGAAATCATCTTATTGAGGGAGCTACGTGGGAGGCCGAAGTAGATAGAATGGATGAGAACCCGCGTCTTTTCCCTTTTGGCTCAGTTCTAGCTTGAGGTATCATTTTCCTCCTTAGTGCTCTATTCAGTTTCATGTGAAGTTCATGTCTCTCAGTTCCTTACATGTCTTAGCATGCACGTAGGTTTCATGAATTCAGTTTAGTCAGGAATCTCAGTCCGGAGTCAGTCACTCCATCAGATTTCAGCTTCAATTGTTTAGTTTTGGGATTGCAGTTCCTTCCATAGCCTTTCAGTATGCTAGATCTACATTAAAGGACGAATGTTCCCAAGGGGGAGATAATCTAACACCCCAAAAGTTTCTTAGGTCAGACCCGAGGCATACAACAGAAAACAGCAAGAAAACTATACCAGAACCAATCAACAAACCTCAGTATGGGTCGTTGGATGGACTCGTTGTTTCATCACCAGCGAGCAGTCAGAAATTTTCCAAGAACCCACGAGGGGATTGTATGGACCGGGGCTTGATTGAACCAGTCGTTATTTGTGGTCGTTGAAGCACATTAAGAGAATTTTGAAGGAAGAATGAAGGAAACCAATGGATGGGCAAACGGTCCATTTTTTGTTACCACAGACCATTGGATGGGTGATTGGTTCTACTAGTTTGTTGAAAATCTCGGGCTAAGTTCGGACCCATTCTAGGTATATGGATAGACCCGAGCCGGTGAATTTATGGAAACAAGGTGTTAATATCAATTCCTAAGTATAAGAATTGCATTATATACAAATTATGGTCATAAAGAATTTCAAGCACAAAGTTGAGTTGAGAGCCCCTTTATCGATTGAGTGTTTGTATAAGTTTTCACAAGGGTCAACTTCAAATGACCATAGCTCTAATTTTACAAATATTTTTTGGATGATTTAGCACCCCAAATTTAATCCTTAAAGTATTCTTTCCAATGCATCCGACCTTGCATCAATCGGAGTTCGGAGTGAAAAGTTATGAGCATTTTAGTGCTGCAGCAACAGGTAACAACGGACCTCAGAACGGGCCATTGTAGTAACCAACGACCGTCCTGTTGGTCGTTAGAACTACCAGTTCCAGGTCTTTTTTGGCTGTTTGGGGGTATTTTGGTAAACTCCTAAAAGACATCGTTTTGGACTTCCTTAAGGTTAGATTAAAGGGATTAGCCTAGCCTAAATCCTCACCCTCTCCAAATGATCAATAGTTGGATTTTCTCTCAAGAAAGGAGCTAGGGTTTTTCTTCAACCTCTTCAAATCTTCTTGGACTCTTCAAGGAAAGTTAAGGGATCATCAACCCAGGTATGTAAGGCTATCAATGGGTGTTTTCTTCCACACCCATGCCCATTTTTTATGATTTCATGAAAATTCTATCAAAAGTTTATTGGTATTTCAAGTAGAATTATATAAAAATCTAATGATTTGTTAATGGGCTTTATGATTTTAGAATCTTATCATATTCTATGGGTTTTTGATCAGCTTTTATGATTTAAATTATTTATAATTTCATTGATTTTGATTTTTATGGAATTAAGCCTAATTATGCATGACCCATGATGAATCGATTTATGATCTACTTTTCAATTAATAATATTTACAAGCCGAGCATAAATTATTCAAATACCCATTATGATTTGATGATTTCCAAGCTATATGCATGATCTATAAGTATGTATGAACCTTATGATTTATGACTTATGTTTTGGCCGACTCACAGGCCTTGTTTCATGGCTAGTTCACGTATGTACAAGTATGTTTATGATTATCATGATTTAACTATCCAATGAATTCATGCACGTTATACTATGAGCACTATATATGTTTTGGGAGTAGTATCGAACACCGAGTAGGTCCGTGGCCTAGGTTCTACCCCAAATCTCATAAACTACGTGCCATCGTAGGTATGTTGGGACCTTCTTTGTTACTGTCCCCTACCCAAATGGCCCTGTTCATGGTGATATCACACTTTCATAGTTCTACCCTTGGCAAGATACGAACACCCTCCTGACTAGGATTACAAGTCGCACTTCATGCATGCTAATATGGGGTATGTCGGTTAAGAGAATCTCCCACTGCTCCTCATAATTTATGCATGTTTATGATTATGCATTTCAGCTCACGTCATGTTAAGTAAAGTTTTTCTCTTATGATCATGAGTACGATTGTATTACGAATGTTTTGAAAATCTTGAGCTTTTTTTTATATTACGATATTTATGTTATGATCATTTATGAGTTTTTATATACTTTAAGTGTCCGTTTTAGTTACCTTACATATTCGATACATTCCACGTACTGACTGCATACTTTCTATCCTGTATCATTTCATGATACAGGACCAGGCTCTCAGGCTCATCCCCATCAATAGTCCATTCCGAGTTAGCTATCAGCCCTTTTGGTGAGTCCTCATGTTTCGAGGGCCGTATGTTCAGACCATATGTAGTACTCAATTGATATGTATGTCTAGTACTTACCGATTTTTATGCTATCCTATGTTATGTTTATGTTTCTGCTATGTCGCATGTTTAGTATTATACTTTAAGTGAAATAAAGTTAGATGAATGTTCATGCCATGGGTCGACTTGGAGTCTCTCGGAGCTCCTTTTCCCGTGTAACGATCGGGTTTATGTTCGGGTCGTGACATTATCGGATTTTGTATTTGGGTCAATCGATTCAGTTATGATGTTATGTTATGTTCATATCATGATTTCAGAAAATAATATGCAAGCCCTACTCTCAGACTCTTGTCTTAATCATGTATTATATTATGCATTTGTTAATTTATTTTACTTATTTAAGCGATTTCACTTACCTTGCATGCTCGGTACATTTTTCATACTAACCGCATACTTTATACTGTATCGTTTCATGATACAAGCTCCAATTTTCAGACTTAGGCTCGCTACTAGCCAATTTTCGGAGCTAGCATTGGTCCTTGTTGGTGAGTCCTCATCTATCAAGGACCTCTCTTTTATTGAGTTATGTTTGTGTATGTTTAGTTTCAAACTCAGAGAGTTACTTGGGGTCTTGTCCCTTCAACTCATCAGACATAGAGGTTTTTCAAACAATAGATTTTATTCAGCTTCTGACTCGCATTGTATTTTTTTTGGATAATGTGTTATGCTAGATTTCCGTTATGTCTATTATGTTTATTCTTCCACTTTATTTGATTGAGTTAGATATATGTTCATGCCATGGGTCGAATTAGAGTCTCTCGTGGCTCCTTGTCCTGTGCCTCGATCTAGGCCTATGTTCGGGTCGTGACAAACATGGTATCAGAGAAATAGGTTTGAAGTGTCCTAGGGTTTCTGAAAGCCGCGTTAAGTAGAGTCTTTTTCATTGGTGTGATGCACCCACACTTATGACGACGAGCCTATGAGACGTTTCCCTTCTTTCATGATCTATGTTGTTCGGTGAAATGTGTCCCTATCCTTCTAAGTCGTGCTATTCGGGATTTCAGAATCATGGCTCCCCGCAGAATTAACAGTAGGAGGAATGGAAATTGAAATGGCCACAAGGTTGGCAATGGAGACGGGCTCTAACAAGCCCCACCAGTCCAGGATCACCAAGCACTAGAGCCGGTTGCCCATGTTGAATTCCAGGCAACCATTCAGATGCTAGTGCTAGCCTTGACCGCCCAAGTCAACCAAAAGGCAGTGGAACATGTCCTGCAGAATGGGAATGTGGCGGTAGTACGAGTCAGAGATTTCTTAAGGATGAATCCACCAGAGTTTCTTGGGTCAAAGGTGGACGAGGATCCATATGAATTTATCAGCGAGATTGTGAAGATCACCCAGGTCATAGGGGTGAATGGAGTAGAGTGTGCTAATTTGTCCTCACATCAGTTGAAGGGGGTCGCACAAATTTGGTTTCGACAATGGAAGGATAGTAGGGCAGCCGGAGCAGGCCCTATCAGTTGGGAGGAGTTTCACGTTGCTTTTCTAGATCGGTTCTACCCTTATGAGATGAGGGAGTTAAACGCAGTCGAGTTCCTGAACCTAAAGCAGGGGAAGAGGATGGTGCAGGAGTATGCACTTGAGTTCACTCGTCTGTCAACGTACACCCCAGAGTTAGTGGTTGATAAGAGGGCGCAAGTGAGCAGGATGGTTCATGGGGTGGCGGACTATCTAGACAAGGATTGCAGGACCGCTATGCTCTATCAGGATATGGATTTCCATCGGATAGTCTTGTATGCCCAGTAGATGGAGGTGGTGCATCTGAGGGAGAGAGAGTCTAAGAGGGCTTAGGACAGGCAGCTATAGATTATCTCAGTCGAGGCCAGGTGGTGGAATCGATAGCAGACCCACAAAAGATCATCAGCCCCAACATCTTCAGCGATGAGTGTTCCATCCAGACCTAGGGATGATTAAAGAGGGTGAGCATTAGGCTATAGTGGTCAGAGCAGCAGGCCCGCAGATTCCAGTATCCCAGTTTGTGGCAGGTATGGTCGGGGGCACACGTGTCAATGCTTGGCGGGTACAGGTGCTTGCTTCGAGTGTGGAAAGCATGGGCATATGCTCAGAGATTGCCCAGCAGCTAGACGGGGCCATGATAGGGGCCGAGGCCCAGCTTCCTGTTCAGCAGATCTACCCACACGCCCAGCCCAGTAGGGGGCATCTATTAGCACAGGTGGCGGTCAGCGCCAAAACTGATTTTATGCCTTAGCATCTCGCCTGGAACAGGAGGTCTTCCCTGATGTACTCACTAGTATGTTATGTGTTTTCCAACTTGATGTATATGCTTTATTAGATCCTGGGGCTACCTTGTCTTTTGTGACACCTTACATGGCTAGTAGTTTTGGAGTCAATCCCAAAATCTTGACAGAACCCTTCTCAGTCTCTACTCTAGTGGGTGATTTAGTTGTAGCTAGACAGGTATATAGAAGTTTCCCGGTCACAGTCCTTCAAAAAGTCACATCAGCAGATTTAATAAAGTTATCCATAACTTATTTTGATGTTATCCTCGGCATGGATTGGCTATTTACATGTTATGCCTCAGTTAATTATAGAATCTGGGTAGTAGAGTTCATATTTTCTGGTGAGCCAGTCATAGAGTGGAAGGGTAGTTCAGTTGTGCCTGTTCGTCGGTCTGGATGACTACACGCAAGTGCACGTGGTCGATAAAGTAGTAAAATGGCTCAAGTAAGCCAAGTATCGATCCCACGGGGACTGGACCACGGTATCAATTTAATCAAGTGTTAATAAACTTTAACTCTAAAAATGCAGACAATAATGTGAAAGAGATTTTTATGTTTAGTTTCCTAATTTATTCTAAGTCTAAAACGAATATACAATTTGAGTCTGAACTATGAGTGTGAGCATGCTGAGGCTAAAACGAACATGTAGAGAAATAAATTATCGATACAATTTGATCTATCTTTCCTCCGGTTGCTAGTCGAGAATTGTGCCTATGGATTAAAATCGTATTTAACTTGGCAAGAATCATGAACCTTCCACCTACATTTTCTGTGTTAAAAAGAAATTCATGTTCTAGCCATCCAAAACCGATTCGTGGTGGCTAACTCTTGACTTTCAGGTATATTTCTATCCTGAAGGTAAATCAATTCTCAATTTTCCCAAACTAAGTAAAATATCATATCCTATCAATTCACAACTTTCCAATTTCTTGCTCTTTTGAGTTGAAACCGGACTTTTTAGATATACATTAACATTGGTCAAACATTAATGCAGTAAGAGTAAGAATTAATAGAACAACCATGGAAGAAAAGATGGAAACCCAAATGATCAGTAATTACATTTCAATACAAATATTTCTGCTTTAGCAAAAGTGAATTTAGCCACTCATTTGTAGTTAAACATCATCAAATGAGTGTAAATCATACAAACAATTGAAAGAAAGGAAAAAGAGATAGAGAAAAACCTAAGATTTTTCGTCCCTCAACTACCCTTTGTAACCCGTTCTTTCTCCACCAAGTCGGAATAATTAAAAATGAACCTAAATTGACTACTATTTATACTGGTAGAATTTTTTCCGGAATAACAAGCAACGTGTCACGGAGTGCATCGCGCGGAGCACTGCCTCCGTGACACGCTTTAGGCTGCACCCTCACTGGAACCGGCCTTCCAGGTATTTAAGCCCAACGTGCCACGGCGTGCAGTGCTTGGCCAATGTGCCACAGCTCCAACTGTAGCACCTTCACTGGAATTCCATGTTCCAGGTAATTAGGTCAACGTGCCACGGAGGCAACACGGACCTCCTCTGAAATTGCTAATTTTATCATCCGGACAGAATGCATCACGATGGCAGCGCTGACACGGCTCCCGCCCGCGAAGCCCCTTTAATCCATGTGCTTTCATGGCCATTTTCTTGTAAACCCAGGAGTCCATTTCGATTTCTCCCAATATGCATCTTAGTTTCATAAAATTATATTTTTCCTGCAAAACAACACTAATCATGTTGGTTAGTATAAATTCACATTTTAACTATAATTTACATGAGAATGTACAAACGCCGATGATTAAGCAAGGCGAAATGGCATTTGAGTATCACTTGGGCATATAAATATGCCCAAGATCAGATACCCCCACACTTAAAATCTTGTTCGTCCTCGAACAATAATCTTACACCTCATGCAATTTTGCCCAATCATAGCTCACTTTGCTCGACAATCCGAGCTCACGGTTATACCGATTATTTAATATAGAAAATCATCAGAAAACATGCATAGTCTCATCAATTCAATGACATTTTTAACACATCAAGAACTCCTAGACTCAAGGAATCGACTCGTGTTGGCAAACTCATTACAAATTAGCTAATCAAGATATCCGATACGAGAATTAACTCTCGTCAAGCATGTGCCCTCACAACCCAAGAGAAATTTCCCCCTTTTCAATCACATGAACTCTAAACTTACATGTGAGGGCATATAAACACGATTTCTCTCCCAAAAGAATTCACATGCATCATGTCATGAACCATGGAGCTTACCTTTAGTGTATTCTCCACTAATATAAGGACGCGTGATGTAGGATCACGTAGGACCTTGCGGGTTGTAAATATGGCTCACGGAACTGGTAAATACTGGGCTAACCAATAATAGCAACTAGCATCCTTAAGCGTTTTCCAGCCCATCCCATCAACATTATGGGCGTGCTATTCCTTCATCCTTCCATTCTTGAGTCTTTCTTTATTTTTTGGTTCCCATTTCTTTAAAGCACACACCCGACTTAACAACAAAGATTAGTTATACATCTTTATTTTCTTTAAATCCGGCAAATTTTACCTTTGATCTTTTCTTTACTTTAATCACTTTGCTTTTCTTTTCTTTTCACAATTCTCACTCGACACTGTGGGAAAATTATTATTTTTCCAGCGAGCGCTTAAGAGTTTGGATCAAATTTACGGATAATGAAAAGAAGAGAGTTAAAGTCGGTTTCACACCTTTTCGACGAAAGATAAAAATATAGGCTAAAGGCTCAATGGGCTAACTGGATTGACATTCAGAGTGGAAGTATGAACAAAGAAAAACTTTCCCAGTTAAAACAAAAAAACGCCTACATCACTTTCCTACACTACACTTCCTTCATTTCGTTTCGTACACACACCAGGCAAGGTCTAGACAATTCACAATGGCATGGAATAATCGAAACCTCACTAGACACTCATTGCACATGCTCAACTCAAGAAATATTCACAAACTCTTCCAATCAGCTAATTAAGAATTCAAACATTAAAGCCTCAATCTTTTTGAATCAAACTCTATGGCCTAGGTATCTCACTTGCATGGCCCCACCAAAGTTGCATGCTTTCATGCAGATCACCTTTGCATTCTAAATATCATGTACAACACGCAACAAAATTTACGCAACCCATAAAGTAGCGACACGCTTAGGATACAGACAAACAATAAAAAATAAAAGACAAAAACTACTCCTCTTGACTACATTTCCCTTAAGACGGTCGTCATCCATCCATCATAGAGACGATCACTGTTATGACTTCAGTTCAATGGACTATACCGGTAAAAGAACCAAAACAAGCGTAGAAGGCAATCATAAAATAATTTAACGAAAAATTTTAAAATATCGATGATTTCAATAAAAAAATATTTACACAACCAGCTAACAACATTCAACAGCACACAGCAACTACATTAATTTACAATACAAAACATACACACAAAATCACAGGGTCACAATATTTCCAAGCACAACAACAGACTGAATATCTTAAAATAGAACCCAGCAACCAGCACCTAACTACTCCCTACTACACTTAAAACCGAACACTGTCCCCATTGTTCATAAATTAACTCAGCACAAAAGTGGGTGGGTAGAAACTCTGATCAATCAAAGTATTCAACTTCTTCATCAGGTGCTTCTGCCTCGTCTCCCATATGCAGGTCGCGTCGTCCTCCTCGACTCAACATCCGGAGTCACTCACGGCAAATATCTCTCCTCATCGGTGGGGCGTCGTCATCCAAGACTCTCTACAAAAGTTAGGCCCACCCGACATGCGACCTCGCATTTTGCAGAAGGGTTGTCTAAGTCGAGCTGCACAGCTCATCCTCTGTTGCCGTCCTCCCGCCTATCGCAGTTGGGCATCTGCATCCCGAACATGCAGGCCATGTACTGATCATCCAGGCATGACGCTCGGCTAGTGCTAAGAACTGGCCTGTAGGTGGTGTCTGGTGACTTGGTTTTGTGACGTCCACGGCACGCCTATCCATCTGCGGGATGTAATCCGGGGCCTCTTCCTCAACATCCGGTATAAGCATTGGTCGGCAAAATAGCCACCAAACTCCTACATGCCCTTGATCAAAGCGGGCTCTGTTCATGGCGGATATGATCACCACCCCAACATTGATCTCAGCCCTTTCATCAGGGCATGCCCCAAGCATGCGATCCCAGTGACATCGTCATGTGCACCCCCGAGGAATCGAGTGAGAACAAACAATTTTTCAGCCCAGATCTGGCTTCCTATTTAATACGTGAGTAGGCAATGTCTGATAACCCCTCTCCTTGCTACCTGCTCCAACGTGCTGTCGAGCTTGGGCTCCACACAAGGTGCGTCACAGTATCACTTGCTTATGGTGGGTGATATTCAAATTTTGCCAGGTACATGGGCGTCTGTGTTCAGCGCGCCCTAAGATGGCATTCAGGTGATGGGGCTCGAGTGACAATTTGACCCCTTATTTTGCCCGGTGTGACTGCTGGGCTGTCGGGTTTCCAATTTACCTGCATAGAACTCCCGAATTAAGTGCGGTGCACTCCTTAGGCTCTTCAAAGATGAAGCTCAGCCCGGCAGTGTAAATCTGGTGGACAATTCGAGGGAACTCACATGCAAAGAGCTCCTTGCAATGTATACTCAGGAAGTATTCTCCTTATGCTTTGTATACCACTTCTTCCCTTCATCTGTCACCCATCGGGTTCCGTATTAGCGGCGTTGGCTGCGTGGAACCGCTGGTGCTGCTGAGACTGCTCTCAGTCTGATTCTCTTCCTTCCAGCCGATGTAGATGTGCCCTTTCCTTTGTCTTGCCTGCTTGCATTTATTCCTATCAAATCCAAGCAGACAGTCCCAATGTCAGTCAAATTAAAGTTAGCTTCGACTGAGTTTGAGTTAATAGGTCACCCACCTTAGTCTTTACCCACAATTTCAGTATTACGTAGATCATCCTCATTTTACCATTTACATAAAAAAGACGAAAAAAAACAACAACAGAAGCATGCACCGTGCATTCAAGAAGAATTCGGCGGTATAAATTCTATATACTACTCAGAGTTCGTATAGCTAATCACAATATTACCATCGACAACATTTCATCACATAGCACTTAGCAAAAAAATTTTATCAACACAAACCTATACAATTCCTGTATTTCATGCATATCACAGATTTCATTACCCCCAAAATCCGTCGTTATCTTTGGCATATTAACATTAAGCACAACCAACTCACCTCACCCAACATTACAACCCAGCCAAGAATTCACATTCCAGCTCAATTTTTACTTCATCATATTCAAATTCAAACCCTAGCTACAATTTCACAAAAATTCAGTAAAACATGTATATATCGCGTTCATACAATCACAATGATCTTACGAACATCAATCAACAATAAATTAAATGAATTTAAGCTCAATTTCTACTTAGGGCAAGGTTTACTCACCTCACATGCTAAAAATCCCGAATTTCAACCCAAATTTAGCTAGAGTTGAATAACATACCTTGAATTCGATGAAATGAAGAAAACTTGATGAAAGTCGTACTGGAGTCCATGTCGTTGGGGAAAAGTTTTAAGTGTTTGTCATGGAGGGAAGGAAATGGGAAAAAATGAGAGCAAAATCAGGGTTAAAGGTAGGATTTTCGGCGGAGTCACCCGGCGACCGGTGCCCAGAGCCCGACGCGGAATAACTGCTCAACGTATCACGGAGAATTAGCGGAGCACCCCTCCGTAGCGCGGAGCTTCCTCCAGCGTGGGTGTTCTGGAATTACAAAATTCCAGATTTACACCTCAACGTGTCACGGAGGGTAACGCGGAGGCCCTCCTCCGTGACACGGAGCCATCACATAGGCTCACTGTTTGCCACTTTTATTTTTTTCTTCGTCGATTTTTTTCCTTTGAGATTCTTTGCATTTTTGCCCTCCGATCAACCTGAAATTTATCTTACAACAAAAATTGGTTAGAATCCCAAGGTTTTAAACACAACACAAATTTTTTTTATATTTACATTTTTATATTTTTTTTTTCTCTTTGTTTTTCTTTGTCTTTTTACTTAACTAACTGTACATATAAATACAACAATTTCATGGTTTGCCTCCCGTGCAGCGCCTGGGTTTGCCGTCGCGGCTCGCGTCATTACACTCATGCATTCCCTAGGAGTGACGGGCGTTTTCTCTCGAACAATGCCCTCACCCATGTCATGCCACCGATGCCCATCAACTGCGACCGTGGCATCTCGATGCAGCACTTACAACTCCAGGTTTTGGGATCCTTCACCGATTAGTTTCCCCAATGACTCCGTGACTCAACAACCTAGGTAGTATCAGCTTGATCAAACACGTTGATCTCAAGGGATTCCTCATGCGGCCGGAAGCTTTGTGGCCTTGTACACATCAAATACCTCCACTTTGTTGTGCGCTCGCATGGTGAGCTGCCCTGCAGCTACATCAATTAGCGCTTTCCCAGCGCCAAGAAGGGCGTCTGAAATAAATGGGACTTCCGCGTCTGGCTCAAATCCAACACAGAAGTCTACCGGGAAGATAAGGGGCCCACACTAGCATCCTCCAATGCCATCCAGGTCTTGCCAAGGACGATCCGCTAGTTGCAAGATCGCCCATTGGTCTAGGACTCCTAACCCAACTTCTATGAATACACGTGTAAATCAGTTAGGCTCGCTCCCAAATCACATAATCCGTGAGCTTGGATACTCTGCCCAATTGTAATTTGAATTGTAAAGCTCCCAGGGTCCTTGAGCTTTGTGGGTAACCTGTTTTGTATCCGGAAAGTGCCTCCTCCCGTAAAACCACCGTAGCGCACTCGGTCAACCTGCTTTTGTTCGCCACGATGTCCTTGTGTCGCCCAGCACATACTTCAGCACTCCCTGCAAAACATCAACAAGAGAGTAAATTGATATTTACCTGTTTTAAGCACCTCCATGAACTTTTTGAAGCCACGCTTCCTCCTTGTATTTCTTTAATCTTTGAGGGAACAGGGGTGAGTGGTCTTTACAGTTTCAGCATCCTTCTTCTTCCCCTCATCACTTTGTGCTCCTTCTCATTTCTGCTGCTCCCGACTGTTGAGGTGGTCTTTACGGTTCCACCTCTTTAAACATAAACCACTCCTTATGGTCACTGCATTCACTTGTAGGGTTGGGATCAGTGTCACTCGGAAGATCCTCCTCTAGGCCTGGTGTTTTGAGCTCCAGCCAAATTTCCCAAATAGTACTCCAGCGCCTTTGTAGCTAACTGATTGTTCTTTACGCCATTTCTTCAATTTCATATAGTCAGCCTGCAGTTGAGCTTGGTTAGCTATCATAGTTTTAGGAATATTTCCTCAATGCTTTGGGTGATGGTGGTGGAGGAGGTGCATTGTTGTTTCAGTACTCTTTGAATGATAGTTCTGTTGCCTTCCTTGATTTCTTCGCCCCCTGATCCGAACTCTGCCCTTGATTATTTGTTGCTATCCAAGAGAAATTCGGTGATTCCTCCGGTTAGAATTGTAGTTGTTGCCATACTGTTAGTGATTGCTTCTCTGAACATTACCAACAAAGTTCACTGAATCAGGCTTCTCCACAACACTTTCAGCTGAGTGTTCATTACTCCACGCACACTTCACCAAATCTGCTGCACTACATTCAATGGGCTTGAGACTAATTCAGCTCATATTGCGAAGTGGAGTGTTAGTGATTCTGCAACACGGCCTATCTTGTGCAGCGATAGCTGTAAAACCATCCACTTCCTAAGACTCCAGCTGCTTTCCTTGTTTCCTCCTCTTGAAGAGTCCGCATTCCCACTCCAGTTTCCTGCGAAATATGATGTAACAAAGTATACAGCTCCTCATAGTCTTTTCTAATGCTTGTACCCCGAATTCTTTGAGTCCAACAAAATTTTTGTGTGGGGTTCCAAACCCTCTATGAAAGTATGCACCAGCACATCATTGGATTAGTGGTGATGAGGACAATCCCGCAACATTGATTTAAGATCTCTCCCAGAAGCTTGATACAAGTTCTCCCCCTCTCTTTGTTTAAAACTTAGAATTTGACTTCTAAGTCTTGCTGTTTTACTGGATGGAATGAACCGTATCAAGAATTTCTTTGCAAGATCATCACATGATGATGGAATTGGTAGCTCAGCTTTCAGCCACCTTTTAGCTTCCCAAAAGTGATAAGACAATGTAAGCCTGACATAATCTAATGACACTCCAGCGGGGATGTATGTCACTTATCTCCAAGAATTTTGGAGAGTTTTGTTGTGGATCCTCGTAGAGGAGACCTGTGAACTGCCAGCTGGTATTCAGCAGATTGCACCATGTTCTATTTAAGCAGACCTCCCTCCTGGCTCGGTTTGCGAATGCTGGATTATGACTGCATTATTAGCATGGTATCTCACTTCACGAACCTGCCTAGCTGCCATTTCCTCGGGCACTATGCTTTGCCCGCACAAATTGTGGGATTCTGTGGTTGCTCCAGGATTGTTTGTCACAGGCAACTGCGGCTTTCTCTCTAGAGCTTCTCTCCTTTGATAATGGAATTGTCTTTCCGGCTCTAAGTATGAGTCCCCCAGCTCCTTGTCTCTTGCCAGTGTTCAGCAGAATTTAATATACAAAATACAGGCTAAGACCAAGTTGTCAGCACTAATATAGAAATAGCAAAACTAACACTTTAAGAAAATTTTGCCAATTGCCAGTCGGCAGCGTGCAAAACTTGTTCGTCGGTCAGGATGAATACACGCAAGTGCACGTGGTCGAACAAGTAGTAAAATGGCTCAAGTAAGCCAAGTATCGATCCCACCCAGGGACTAGACTATGGTATCAATTTAATCAAGTTTTAATAACTTTGCTCTAAATGCAGACAACAATGCCAGAAAGAGATTTTATATTTAGTTTCCTAATTTATTCTAGGTCCCCCAAAACGAATATACAATTTGAGTCTAAACTATGAGTGTGAGCATGCTGAGCTAAAACCCAGAACATGTAGAGAAATAAATTATCAGTATGAATTTTGATCCTATCTTTTCTCCGGTTGCTAGTCAAAATTGTACCTATGGGTTAAAACACTCGTATTTAACTTAACATAAGAATCATGAACCTTCCACCTACATTTCTGTGATAAAAAGAAATTCATGTTCAAGCCATACAAAACCGATTCCGTAATTCCAGCTAATACGACTTTCCAGGTATATTTCCTATCCTGAGAAATTAAATCAATTCTCAATTTTCCCAAACTAAGTAAAAGATCATATCCTATCAATTCACAACTTTTTCCAATTTCTTGCTCTATAATTGAAATCGGACTTTTTAGATATACATTAACATTGGCCAAACATTAGTACATTAAGAACAAAAATTAATAGAACAACCATGGAAAAGATGAAGCACAAATGATCGGTAATTACATTTCAATACAAATTTTCTTAATCTACGGCAAAAGTGAATTTAGCCACTCATTTGTGGATTAAACATCATCAAATGAGTGTAAATCATCTAAACAATTGAAAGAAAGGAGAATGAGATGAGAAAAACCTAAGATTTTCTAAATCCCCTCAACTGCCCTGTCCCCTCAACTGCCTGTAACCCACGTTCTTGCTCCACCAAGTCAGAATAATTAAAAATGAACCTAAGTGTTCTATTTATACTGGTGGAAATTTTTCCCGTAATAACAAGCAACGTGTCACGGAGTGCATCGCGGAGCACTGCCTCCGTGACACGGCACGAACGAGCATCCTCACTAGAATCCGTCCTTCCAGGTATTTAGGCCCAACGTGCCACGGTGTGCAACGCGGTGCTTGGACAACGTGCCACGGCTCTATCGCGGAGCCCTTTTAATCCATGCTTTCCTTGGCCATTTCCTTGCTTGCTTCCGAATCCATTCCCGATTTCTCCCAACATGCATCTTAGCTTCATAAAATTATATTTTTTCTGCAAAATAACGCCAATCATGTTGGTTAGTATAAATTCACATTTAACTACAATTTACATGAGAATGTACAAACATCGATGATTAAACAAGACGAAATGACGCATTTGAGTATCACTTGGGCATATAAATATGCCCAAGGTCAGTGCCTGTAGTTCATATCACTTCTTACCTTAAGGATAGAAAGATGTTCTCCAAGGGTTATGAATACCATCTAGTTAGGGTTAAGGATGCGACGTCCGAGACCCCAACTATCAAGTCTGTCCCAGTTGTATGTGAGTACCTAGAAGTCTTCCCAGATGATCTACCGGGAATCCCTCCTGAGCGGGAGATTGATTTTGGTATTGACCTTCTTCCTTATACGCATCCTATATCTATTCATCCTTACAGAATGGCCCCAACCAAGATAAATTAGTTGAAGGAATAGTTGAAGGACCTGTTAGATAAGGGTTTCATTAGACTGAGCAAATCCCCATAGGTTGCACCAGTTCTCTTCGTCTGGAAGAAGGATGGTTCTCTTTGTATGTGTATTGATTATCGGCAGCTGAACAAGGTCACTGTCAAGAATAGGTATCCTCTACCCAGGATTGATGATTTTTTTGACAAACTTTAGGGTGCCAAGTATTTTTCAAAGATAGATCTTAGATCTGGGTACCATCAGCTAAGGTTTCGGGAGAGCGACATCTCGAAGATAGCTTTCAGGATGCGGTATGGTCATTATGTGTTTGTAGTTATATCTTTTGGACTAATGAGTGCTCCTGCAACTTTTGTGGACTTGATGAACAGGTGTTCAAGCCATACTAGGAATGTTCGTGATCATGTGTTATTGATGACATCCTGATTTACTCTCGGAGCGAGGAGGAGTATGTCGCTCATTTGAGGGTGGTGCTATAGACTCTCAAAGATCACCCACTATTTGCTAAAATCAGCATGTGCGAGTTTTGGTTGAACTCAATGGCATTTTTAGGTCATTTGGTTTCAAGTGAGGGCATAAAGGTGGACTCTCAAAAGATAGAAATTGTGAAGAATTGGCCTAGACTGGTGAATCCTTTAGACATCAAGAGTTTCTTGGGTTTAGCTGGGTATTATCAGAGATTTGTAGAGGGCTTTTCATCTATTGCAGCTCCATTGATCAAATTGAACCAAAAGAAAGTAAAATTCCAATGGTCGGATGCTTGCGAGAGAAGCTTTCAGGAGTTGAAGACTCGACTTACCTCAGCACCGATTTTAACCCTACCTGAGGGTACCGATGGGTTCATAGTGTATTACGATGCTTATAAAATCTTCCTTGGTTGTGTATTGATGCAGCACGACAAGGTTATAACATATGCTTCTAGACAGGTGAAAGTTCATGAAAGGAATTACCCGACCTATGATCTTGATTGGCGGTAGTGGTATTATCCTTGAAGACATTGAGACATTATTTGTATGGAGTCCATGTAGATGTGCTTATAGACCATAAGAGTCTACAATATGTGTTTACCCAGAAGGACCTAAATCTGCGGCAAAGGAGGTGGTTGGAGCTACTCAAGAATTATGACATGAGTGTGCTTTACCATTCGGGCAAGGCTAATGTAGTAGAATACACACTTAGTAGGCTCTCTATGGAGAGTGTGTCCCATGTGGATGAGGGGAGAAAGGACCTGGTGAAGGATATGCATCGGCTTGCAAGGTTGGGAGCTCGTTTGGTTGACTCGAGTGATGGGTGTGTTAAAGATCAGAACGGATCAGAATCGTCCTTGGTGGCTAATTTAAAATCTAGACAATATGAGGACCCTATTTTGGTAATGTTAAAGGAGGACATTCAGAATCAGAAGTTGGAGGTATTCTCCAAAGAGGAAGATGGTGTGCTTCGATACCAGGGTCGCTTGTGTGTTCAGATGTTGATGATTTGAAAAATCAGATGTTGCATGAGGCTCACGGTTCCAGGTATTCAATCCATCCAGGTGCAACCATGATGTATCATGACTCACAGGAAGTCTATTTGTGGAATGGCATAAAGAAAGACATCGCAGAATTTGTAGCTAAGTGCCCAAACTATCAGCAAGTGAAGGTTGAGCATCAGAGGCTAGGAGGTGTGCTTCTGGATATTAGTATTTCTACTTGGAAGTGGGAAGAAATTAACATGGACTTCATCAAAGGGTTTCCTCGCACTCGACGACAATATGACTCAATTTGGGTTGTTGTGGATAGATTGACCAAAGTAGCTCATTTCTTACCGGTCAAACTACCGATTCACTGGAGGACTATGCTAGGTTATACATTTGGCAATTGGTTCAGTTGCATGGAGTGTCTTTTTCCATCATATCTGACAGAGGTACTCAGTTTACCTCTCATTTTTGGAGGTCACTTTAAGTTAAGCTTAGTAAAGCATTTCACCCAAAAATGGATGGTCAAGAAGAGCAGACAATTTAGACTCTCGAAGACATGTTGAGAGCATGTGTGATTGGCTTCAAGGGTAGTTGGGATGACCATTTTCCTTTTATCGAGTTTGCATACAATAACAGTTACCATTCCAGCATCCAGATGGCTCCATTTGAGGCTCTCTATTGGCGGAGATGTAGATCGCCAATTGGTTGGTTTGAAGTCAGTGAAGTTGTGATGATAGGACCAGATTCTGTTCATGAGACCTTGGAGAAAGTTCAGCTCATATGGGATAAGTTAAAAACAGCTCAAAGCTGCCAAATGTCCTATGCCGATGTGAGGAGGAGGCTGCTTGAGTTCGAAGTTGATGATTGGGTGTTTTTGAAATTGTCTCCCATGAAGGGAGTGATGAGATTCTGAAAGAATGGGAAAATCATTCCCCGTTATGTTGGTCCCTACAGGATTGTGAAGCAGGTTGGCAAGGTGGCATATGAATTGGAGTTGCCCTCAAAATTAGCTTCTGTGCATCCTGTTTTCCATGTATCGCTCTTAAACAAGTGTTAGGGTGATCCATCTCTAGTTGTTCCGGTGGACAGTGTCGGTGTGAAAGACAGCATCAGTTATTAGGAGGTTTCGGTGGAAATACTGGACCGTCAGGTTTGAAGTCTAAGAAACAAAGAAGTAGCTTCAGTTAAAGAGTTATGGAGGAATCAACATGTTGAGGGAGTTGTGTGGGAAGCCAAAGCAGACATGGTGGCTAGATACCCATATCTATTCCTTTCCGGCTCAGTCATAGATTGAGGTATTAGTTTTTGCCCTAAAACTCCATTAAGTTTCGTGTTCATTTCATGTTCCCTAGTTTCTTTGTTGTATATGGATGTATGTATGATTCATGAATTTAGTTCAACCATGTTGTTTGAATTGTAGTTAGTCATTCCGTCAGTTTTCAACTTATATGATTAGTATTTTAATATGATGATCGTATTTCTCTGCTTTTCTGTATGATTTTCAACATTCCAGGATTAATGTTCCCAAGGGGGAGATATTGTTACACCCCGAAAGCCCAAAGTTCAGACCGGAGAGTTGAAACGGAGAAAACTAGAAATCTAGCACAAGGTCACAGAACGAGTCGTTCTGTGACCCGTGGGGTAGACCATGAGTCATGAAGTGACTCCTGGTGAGGTGCTAAACTTGAGTTGAAATTTTGAGTCTTGAACACTCCACGAACATGAACACAAGTCGTGGTCAGTCCCCACGACTCGTTGAGTTAGTCGTTGTGAAGATTATTTGGAAGATGAGGATGAGTGGGCAGTGTACTTCATGATTGGAACCCACAAATTGTTGTCAGTCACCACGAATCATTAGGTGAGTCGTGGTCAGGCTTGGGCAAATAACTTGAGATGTTGGGAAGTGAAGGTAACAAGTGGTGACCACGAGTCGTGGTCACCATAATGATAGCTGATGACGATTCATCCCCCTGGTAACGACTCGTCCAATCCCTTATTGAGACTGGTAGTCAGTTATTTTTTACGAAACTTAGTAAGGGTGTTTTCATAATTTCTATGATCCTAAGGCCTAAAATATGCCGTTTTAAGCTACGAATGATGAGTTTTAAGAGGGGTAAGTTCATTTTAGGTCATTCTTGCTCATTCATGCAAAGTTAGAGAGCTAGAGAGGTAGTCACGCTCATTTTCCTTCCAACTTTTCTTCAATCTTTCATTGGGCAATCAAGCATTGGTAAAATCAGTTCTTCTCTAGGTATGTAGGGTTATTAATGGGTGAATTTGTTCATACTCATGCCCAATCCCTCTCTAATTGATGAAAATCCACATGTTGAATCTATGAGATTTTAACCCAATGCATGAAATTCCTAAATCCATGTCATGGGTATGATCTAAGTATTTTACTACTTTTCAATTATGAATCATGGACAAGTTTTACATTGTTTTCAATTATAATCATGTTTTCAAACTTATAAATCAAAATGCCCATCCATTAGAAGTTTATGAAAGTTGGGATTTATGATGAAGGTTCAAGTATGATGAGATATTTATGATGAAAAGCATGTTTTCAAGTTACCCATGTTTATGATCATGTTTTCAAGTGAAATGAATCTTTTCAATCATGTGAATGTATTGGAAAATGCTCACATGTTCAAGTATGATTTATGATTTTATAAATTAAGCTTACCAAATGGTTTTGGAGTGAAGACTCCCAATTATTTTCAGCTTTTGATATGGTTTGAGCAAGAGCTCCTCATATATGATTTTAGATTTGATGTGTATTTGATTATTAAGTTTCGTCAATAGACGATGGTGAGCTTCATTGAAAAACGATGGAGAGCATATGCATGTCTTTGGGAGTAGTTTCTAGCACCGAGTAGGCTATGGGTCGATCACCTTATGCCTCAGAACTACATGCCAACGTAGGTTATACATATCATATATATACTTTGGGACCTCCCTTGTGAGCTATCCCTTTCACCGATTGGGCCTCGAGTTTGATATCAATATCATGGTATCGTCCTTAGCCATGTCAAGTCTTTGGGATGCTCTACCCACTTGAGTATGATAGGTGGGACCACGTAATCTCTATCGTGGTATGTCAGTTATATGAAAAGTCTTCCATTGTTCCTCATGATTTCAGTTATGCACGTTTATCATTCATGATATATATATCGATATGTTCTAAAGCATGTTTGACCCAATGTTCAGTTTTACTTATGATTGTTGGATTTCATCTTTAGGTCAATCGATTTAGTTATGATGTTATGATAGGTTCAGATCATGATTTCAGAAAATAGCATGCAAGCCCTACTCTCAGATTCTTATCTTAATTGTGTTTTGTATTATGCATGTTTTAAATGGTTTTACTTATTTAAGCCATTTTACTTACCTTGCATTCTCGGTACATTCCATGTACTGACCGCATACTCTATGTTGTATCGTTTCATGATACAAGCTCTGATCTTCAGACTTAGCCCCGCCACTAGCCAGCTTTGGGAGTTAGCATCGGTCCCTGTTGGTGAGTCCTCATCTGTCGAGAGCCCCTCTTTTATTCAATTATGTTTGTGTGTGTTCAGTTTCAAACTCAGAGAATCAGTTGGGGTCTTGTCCCATCAACTTGTCAGACTTAGAGTCTTTTCAGACAATAGATTGTATTTAGCTTCAGACTCGCCTTGTATTTTTTTTGGATTATATGTTATGCTAGATTTTCGTTATGTCTATTATGTTAATTCTTCCGCTTTATTTGATTGAGTTAGATGTATGTTCATGACATGGGTCGACTTGGAGTCTCTCGGTGCTTCTTATCCCATGTCTCGATCCGGGCCTATGTTCGGGTCGTGACATCTCACCAGGAGAACTTTTCTTGAATTCTTCTTTCTTTACACCTTGGACCATTTTTGAGTCTTTTTCCATATGTTACCTGCTAAAACCGTCTAAAAACACTTATTATCTAATATAACACAAACATTCATGAATTCATGCATTTCATAAGGATGAACATCTCAAAATAAGGTGAAAGATGGGTAAAAGTATGGCAAATGGGAATAAGAATATGCCCAACATCACCACCGCACACTTAAACCATCGTTTGTCCTCGAACAATTCTTACATATATGCACCAACATCTTTTCACACCACTTGTCACCTCTATCAATTCTCACTTACGAAACTAACATAGAGTATATGCATAAGTGGTTCATCAATTCATAACCAATCCAAAACACATATACACGGAAGCTCTTCAAATTCGAAACTACATACCCTTTATAACTAACTTATCTTTTTCGGCACAGGGTCAACATGATTAAGTACAAAATATGCAACACATAGTACACTGAATCTGACCATCTTATGATGTCACTTATTTAGTGATATTCCTTTCTTCATATTATCAATTAAAAATTTGGAACATAATAAGCAAGACACACTCACTCTCACAAATGTTGTATCATACATATGCAACATACCATAAGCTTGCCTCTCATGTACAGTCTTATTACTTAATCACTTAATAAAAATAAGATTATAAGGACTTTTTCTAATTGTAATGTAGGCTAAGGGATGGGTAGGAATGATTTTCATTTCATAGTGGCTACTAATCCTAAGAACTTTAAGACAATTTCACCTCATCTTTCTTGTTCACCTCTTTTTCTTCTCACTACTTACCCTTTCCTTCACTAATCCTCTTTTCTTTTCTCATGCCCTCTTTATACTGCCCGACTGCTAGTTTCTACTTATAAGGTCAACAAGAATAATCAACTATTAAAAATCATTCATTTTTGTTCTAGCAGCAAGTAGACATGTTATTTTGTGTGGACACTCCTCTTTCTATTAAATCATCTTTCTATCCACATTTTTTTCTTTCTTTCCTTTCCCTTAACTTTTTCTACATCGGTGAAACCTTCATTCTTAAATCTCAAAGTGCCTCAGACTATCTTTGGATCAAAATTTTTGGAGGTCACACAACAAAGGTAATAGGCTTCTCTTGTGTCTAAGAAGAAAATTCAGGGCTATGGCTCAACGGGATTAACTAGGGATAACATTAAGGAAGGTACAATAACAATCGGACAAAAATAGTTTTTCAAACAAATGCCTTAATCACATCTTACTTCTATGGTAACTAGCTATCCTATGCACACTTAGGCAAGTTTTAGATGTTACACTATGTACAAAGCACACAATTCAAGCTTACCTCTCATGGCATCATGATCTGAGTCAGTTTCTTATGGCCACACATCCACACAATCAAATTGAATGAATCTTTCATTATTAAGCCCCGCGATTTTTTTCTTGAGTGAAGTTAAAGAATCTATGTGTCTCTCATGGAATTCTCACTTCTTATGCATTCACGATGACCACTTCATTACTTCTAGCTTAGCTTCTAAGTGGAGTATCAAGAGCACACAAGCGGTGGTTTTTGAATTCATCCTAAAAAATAAAAAATTGTGACTAATTTTCCCTTAAGATGGTCATTTATCATCGAGAAGGGTCACTACCTCTACGATGAACATAAAAAAACTTGACTCTCAATTAACAAAACAAAAATTACTAGAGACAAACAATCACAT
Source organism: Datura stramonium (assembly GCA_018107945.1). Classification (NCBI taxonomy): domain Eukaryota; kingdom Viridiplantae; phylum Streptophyta; class Magnoliopsida; order Solanales; family Solanaceae; genus Datura; species Datura stramonium. Next base: position 245,938 of record JACEIK010000062.1, read on the forward strand.
CACACAACCTCAATCTTCATAACCATCCACATTACTAGTTATTACAAACCCAGATTAATCAATCACAGACCAAGCCACTACCAGAGAAGATTGAGAACTATTGCTACAACCCCCTACTAATTTCGAAAAGATAGAATAAATAGGAAATGTATTTCCTCCACCCTGTACTTAAATATATGCACAAACAAATCATATTAAGTAGGGAGAGAAAAAGAACTTTCTAGGCTTCTAAGCAAAGTCTTCATCATCAGGATTATACTCCTAATCATCATCATCATCCTCTACATCTACATCATCAACTTGCATGGTCCCTGTGGTGGCATCATCCTCCTCCTCATCATCATCAACAACATGAATCAGCATTGTAGGCTCATCGTCATCCAAAGGCTCCTCAAACGTCGGCCCCATTTTCCACATCATCATTACACTCTCTTTGAGTGGGTACCACTCATCTAGTTCTACCATCTCCTCAGTAGTCATAGATCTACCTCCAATATTTAGGTGAAGCTTAAACATCCCAAACATGTGGCCTCTCCAACTGTCATCTCGAGAATTGCGCTCGGCTGGATTGAGAAATGGTGTTGATGAGTTGGTTGGCTCCTTGACTTTTGTGACATAAATCATTTTACCTGCCAAGTACCCTAGTAGGTGTATATGAAGATCTTCCTCTCTTCTTCAATGCCAACTACCCGCAAGAACGGAGTGAACAAGCTTCCATAGCAGTGCTTCCATCGGCAGTTATCTCTAGATCGGTTGATGTTGTCCCTCAGCACTGTGCAAAAGTTAATTGGAAACCCCTTCATCAGCATATACACCAGTACCACTCTCTCTCGAGTTATCTTCGTGGTGCGTGTCCTTGGGAGAAGTACCTCATAGGAAAACTTTACCCAATCTCTGGCCTTCTTAGTCATGTAAGAGAATGAGAGTGTCGAATAAGTGCCATCTTCACCTCTGGCCTACAGGACAGTTGAATGCTCTCCACACAAAGTATGATGAATTTCATGGTATGGGGGCTTTTCAAGCATCATGAAGTATATCTTGGGTCCACCACTGGCATGCCAAGGAATGCATTTAAAGACCTGGTAGTGAACCAGACCACTTGTTCCAACACCTTAATCTTTGTGCTTTCTCCATGCGAGGTGTTCCAATTTGCATAAAATTTCCTCACCAAAGTGATATTGCACTCCTCTAGCTCAGCAAATACATATCCTAGTACAAACTCTTAGATGGTGTCCTAAATAGTGCAGAACTCAAGTGTCAGACGACCCTCGTCAATCCGATTCTCTGGAGCATACTTTGCTTCCTTCTGGGCATTAAACCAATTGAGCCTATAGTCCTCCACGGCATTGGCTCCAAACCTCCTATAAGGGGGTGCCTTCTGGGATGATGAACTCAATGCAACTCCCGTCCTGATCCTTTTAAACCCCTTGCTAGCAACTGCTACTTCTTTTCCTTTATCTGCTCGTGATTCCGTAGTACCTGCCAAAAAACAATAATGACCTTACAAAGTTAGTTCATGAATAACAAGACTACCTAATTAAGTGTAAGAGGTGCAAACAACGCCGCACTTAATTTACTAGCATAATCGTGAGAATTTTTCAAATAGGATACTCAAACATTCCCCATTATCATGTTAAATCTCATCAACTCAAATTATTCACCAACTTTATGCTTCAAACCACATTCATGATTTTCCCTCACACACTTCTAATTTTTTTCTTTTTCTTTCCACAAGGTTCTTCAATTTAGCCACTCCCTTCACTTTCCCCAACTCTTAGGGGTAATTAATATTATACCCCAAAATCCCAAAGATCAGACCTGGGAGTTGAAATGGGGAAAAGTTCAAAACTAGCACCAGGCACAGAATGAGTCATGAGGTGACCGTTGGTGCAGCCCACGAGTCGTGATGTGACTCATGGGGAGGCCAGGGGAGAAGTTTAGAATTTGAGAAAAAGGGTCCCCACGAGCATGACAACGACTTGTGGTCAGGCCTCACGAGTCATTAGGTCAGTTGTGGGGTGGTGAGTAGGTAATGAAAAAAGAGGGAGGCAGTGTACTTGACGGAAGACCCCACGAGTCGTGGTCAGTCCCCACAATTCGTGGGGAGGGTCGTGGTAAGCTAGTTGAGGAAATAATTGGCTTGGAGGTAGTGTACATAACGAGTGGTGACCACGAGTTGTGGTCACCACTAACGAGTTGTTTGGTTGCCCGTGACGAGCCCAGGTGATTAGATGAGCAGTGTACTTCACAAATCAAACCACGACTTCAAAAAAATATACCGTAACCTTTCCTCTTCAAAAGCTCTCAAGAATGATTAGGGTTTCCTCTATTACAGCAGTGCAAGCTTCCATCTTCAAGGAATTCTTTATCAGGTATGTGGGAATTCAATAAAGGGATAGTTCTTCCCTTGTGTCCCCCAATACCCTTCTTTAATTTCTTTATGAATCCTAGCCCTGAGCTTTCGAATGCAAAGAGATTATATGTAAAGTTTCTTTGAATTCACATAGAATGATATCCGTGATTTTTTTAGACATGATTTCCATCATTTTATGAGTAAATTGATATTATTCTCACAAAAGTGAATTTTAGCCCTGCAGATTTTCGAATGTTGAGAAATTCTTGATAATGTCTTGTTTAATCCATGTGGAATCATCATGTATATTAATTATGGGTATTTTCCACCAACTAATGATAGTATTGATTCTTATCCCTGTGCATTGACTTTATCCCTAGTTCTTGAGGGTAGAATAAACTAGAATTTTTTGCTGGAATGATAACCCTTGAAATTTTCTTGATTATACTAGTGTAGTGAATTCCCATGTTATCTTTTATGCTAAATACTCATTCATATACATGGTTGTCTAGGTTTAGTCAAAATATGAAATACTCAGTGTCAATCAGAAATATCAGCTGATCTGTTTGACTATAGAATTTCCTGAGGTGTTAGTATTACCTCCCAATTATCAAAATCAGATTCAGAATTCCATTTATTGGTCCACTAGGCGGTCATGAAACTTTAGAATAATATCTCTGACTATCCTTAGGACCCATTTTAGATTCTAGTTTGTTCTTAGACGGTTTTGACACTTCTAGATAAGCAGCTCTGATCAGTCTAGAACTATTTTCAGAATCTGGTCCGATAAGACTCTCAAGGTACTTGTAGTTATATATCCCTGACTAGTCTTAGGCCCCAATTTCTAGCTATCATCTTAGTATTAAGCTGAGGGTTATCTAGTGGGAGTAGGACTTAGCACCGAGAGGATCGGGGTTCCAGCGCACCCAGGTTCCCAGAACAGTATTGGCAGCATAGGTTTTAGTATTTATTGGCTTTATTGGCCCTAAACTTTTGTGATCACCCAGTTTATACCTTTATACCCTAGCAAGGTATATTGGGTCCTACTGGTGGGGTGTATACATCGGACTCCACGTCTAGCTCACGTGGTTACATGTCAGTTATAGACTCTCCCACTAGTCAGTTCAGTCTAGTCTCAGTCCAGTTCAGTTTAGATCAGTATTCCAGACTTATAAAGTTGTTTGACCATCAGACAGGGTTTCTAGACAACCTCAGTATTGCAGTTATTCAGTTCAGTAGCTTTAGTTGGTCATTGCATGTTTTTCAGTTCAGCATTTCTTCTGTTATTTATTATATTGTGTTATGTTCCTCTCACTTATTGAGTACATTAAAAGTACTGATGCATACGTTTATGTTGTATCGTTTTATGATACAGGTACAGGATCACAGTCTCAGCCCCATTAGCCGATCGTTTACCGAAGAACTCAGCTATCCAGTTGGTGAGTCCTCATCCTTTTAGGACAGAGCTTATTCTCTTTAGTTATTCCTTCATTCTTTTTATTTAGATTTGGAGTTATCTGGGGGTTTGTCCCAACAGCTCATCATACCTAGTGGTTTTCAGACGTAGTGTTGTTTTCAGACTCAGATTGATTTTATTATATATGTAACCTTGTTCAAGTATTTATATTATTGCTTTAAATTTCTGCTTCATGTATTTTTGTGTTACACAGAATGCCAGTGTATGATAGACCAGGGGTTGACATGGGGTCACTTGTGGTTTCAATTTCCGTGTTCCATCCAGGGTGTAAACTCGGGGCATGACAAACATGGTAGCAGAGCACTAGATTCAAAGTATCCTCGGATGTCTGAAAGCCGTATCGAGTAGAGTCCTCTTCATGGGTGTGAAGTGTGCCACACTTACGAGGGGAGGCTATGAGATGTCATTAGGAAACTCCTTTTATTCCGTACTCCTTTTCGTGCGTTGAATTTCAGTTCCAAAATAGTTCTCCTTACTCGTGCTGTACTTCATTTCAGTGAACTATGCCTCCACGACGCGGTAATGGAAGGAGGTCCGGAAATGCCCAGCGGACTACCTGACCAGCCCCAACAGCCCCTCAAGATGACTCGGTATCTACCGCAGAATTCAGGACGACTATTCAGTTGCTTGCGCAGACTATAATCAACCAGGTAAACAAGCAGGTGGTGCTGGTGAACACAAACGGGTCCACAACAGCTGCTAGCGGGCAGGACTTCACCCGGATGAACCCTTCGGACTTTCATGGATCTAAGGTGGGAGAGGACCCACAGGGGTTTGTAGATGAGATTAAGAATATCTCCCAAATAATGGGTGTCAGTCCCTCCAAGAGTGCCGACTTGGCTACCTATCAGCTGAAAGGGGAAGCTCAAGTTTGGTACGAATAGTAGAAGGAGGGGAGGTCAGCGGATGCAGGACCGGTGGAATGGGAGGAGTTCACTACAGCCTTCCTGGACAGATTCTTCCCTCGGGAGCTCAAGGAGGCCAAGGTAGTGGAGTTCATGAACCTTAGACAAGGAAACCGGGATCGTGGAAGAGTACGCTCTAAAGTTCACCAGGTTTTCCAAATATGCTCCAGAGATGGTGGTTGAGCCAAGGGCTTGCATGATGAAATTCGTGAATGGGGTATCAAACCTGGTCCTCAAAGAGTGCAGAACAACGATGTTGATCAAAGATATCGACCTCTCCAGTCTGATTGTCTATGCCCAGAAGATTGAGACTGAAAAACTGTGGGACATGGAGAGAAAGAATAAGTGGGAAAGGACTAGCCAGTCAGATCTTGGCCACCAGAGGTCTAGTGGTAGTAACCGCCCACAGCAGTAGCAGCAGAGGGCTCCAACGCTCATTTCAGCCAGCACCCCTACCTTTCGTTCTTGCCAGGAATAGAGGGGTGGAGCATCTGGCTCCTAGTCTCAGAGCTATAGTTCCGGAAATAGGTATCCATCTTGCCCCAAGTGCCGCGAGAACCATAGGAGAGTGTCTTCAGGGTCGATAGGGTTGTTTTTGTTGTGGACAGCTTGGGCATCGGCTTAAGGAATGCCCGTCAAAAGCATGGGGGAGATCAAAATCCACTACCTTAGTAGCTCCAGCAGGACGACCAGCACAACATGCTAACATATAATATACGGAGGGTGGTCAGCGCCAAAACCGTTTTTATGCATTATCATCTCGTCAGGATCAGGAGAACTCACCAGATGTAGTGACGGGTATGTTACGTCTTTTCCACCTAGATGTATATTCCCTACTTGATCTGGGGGCCACACTATCATTCGTGACTCCCTATGTAGCAATTCAGTTCTATATCAGCCTAGAAGTACAATCAGAACCCTTCTCAATCTGCACCCCAGTTGGTGAGTTAGTTAGAGCCAGCCGGATGTATAGAAACTATCCAATCTCAGTCTGCAATAAAGTCATTCCAGCTGACCTTGTAGAGTTAGACATGGTCGACTTCGACCTCATTCTTTGCATGGATTGGTTACACTCCGGTTATGACTCACTTGACTGCAGAACTAGGGTCATTAGGTCTTAGTTCCCTAATGAGCCAGCTCGAGAATGGTCGGGCAGTAGTTCAGCGCAGAAGTGTAGATTTATTTCCAACCTTAAGGCTAGGAAGATAATTTCTAAGGGACGTATATATCATCTAGTTTGGGTCAAGGATTCTGATTCTAAGACCCCAACTATCCAGTCGGTCCTTGTTGTCAGAGAGTTTCTAGATGTGTTCCCCGAAGATCTTTCCGGAGTTCCTACTAAACGGGAAATTGACTTCAGCATAGACCTTCTCCCAGATACTTAGCCCATCTCCATCCCTCCTTATAGAATGGCTCCAGCTGAACTTAACGAGTTGAAGGAGTAGCTAAAAGATCTTCTTGATAAGGGTTTTATTATACCCAGCATCTCTCCCTAGGGTGCTCCAATGTTATTAGTGCGAACGAAAGACGGTACCCTCAGAATGTGCATCGACTACCGTCAGTTGAACAAGGTCACAGTCAAAAATAGGTACCCCCTACCCAGGATTGATGACCCGTTTGACAAACTTCAAGGAGCGAGTTGTTTATCAAAAATAGATCTCAGGTTGGGGTAGCATTAGCTAAGGGTTAGAGAGCGTGACATACAGAAAATAGCTTTTAGGACTTGGTATGGTCACTTCGAGTTTGTGGTTATGTCCTTCGGACTAATGAATGCCCATGCAGCCTTTATGGACCTGATTAATAGAGACTTCAAGCAGTATCTGGATATGTTCGTCATGATATTTATCAACGACATGCTTGTAGAATCTAGAAATGAGCAAGAGCATGCTAATCACCTGAGGATAGTTCTTTAGACACTCGGAGATAGTCAGTTGTTCGTCAAGTTTAGCAAGTGTGAATTCTGGTTGAAGTCCATGACTTTCTTAGGTCATGTGGTCTCGGGTGAAGGTATTCAGGTTGATCTTCAAAAGATAGCAGTAGTGAAAGACTAGCTCAGACCCACCTTCCCAACCGAAATCAGAAGTTTCTTGGGTTTGGCCAGTTAGTACCGACGCTTTGTAGAAGGCTTTTCTTCTGTAGCATCTCCACTGACTAGGCTGACTCAGAAGAAGGTGAAATTCCAATAGTCGGATGCGTGTGAGAAGAGTTTCCAATAGTTAAAAACTCAACTCAGTACTGCTCCAGTATTGACTCTACCAGAAGGATCAGATTGATTTGTAGTATATGACGACGCTTCTAGAGTTGGACTCGATTGCGTTTTGATACAGCGGGGCAAGGTGATAGCCTACGCCTCCAGACATCTCAAGGTTCATGAGAAAAATTATCCAACTCATGACTTGGAGTTGGCAGCATTAGTGTTTGCATTAAAAGTATGGAGACATTATCTATACAGGGCTCACGTTGATGTTTTCACCAATCACAAGAGCCTTCAATATGTACTCAGTCAGACGGACCTGAATCTTCGCTAGAGGAGGCGATTAGAGCTCTTGAAGGATTATGACATGAGTGTACTATATCACCCGGGCAAAGCCAATGTGGTGGTTGATGCCCTGAGCAGAGTGTCCATGGGTAGTGTTTCTCATATTGAGGAAGGAAAAAAGGAGTTAGCGAAGGATATTCACAGACTAGCTCGGTTAGGGGTGCAATTGGTTGACTCAGCTAAGGGTGGAGTGGTGATGCAAAGCGGGTCAGACTCCTCTTTGGTTGTTGAAGTTAAGTCCAAACAGGATGAAGATCCCATCCTAGTTAAACTTAAGGAAGCGGTTCTCAGAAAGGAGGTTGAGGCTTTCTCCAAAGGAGGAGATGGTGTGCTCAGTTATCAGGGTAGATTGTGCGTATCAAATGTCGATGACTTGAGGCAGCAGATATTGGTTGAGGCACATAGCTCGAGATACTCCATCCACTTTGGGCTACTAAAATGTACCACGATTTGCGGGATATTTACTGGTGGAACGGCATAAAGAGAGACATCTGCGAATTCGTAGCCAAGTGCCCGAACTGCCAGCAAGTCAAGGTAGAGCATAAAAAACCAGGAGGTATGACCAAAGATATCAGCACACCCATGTGGAAGTGGTAAGAAATAAATATGGACTTTATCACGGGTCTACCTCGAACTCGCCGGCAACATGATTCCATCTAGGTAGTAATGGACCAGATAACTAAGTCAGCATATTTCCTCCCAGTTAAAACTACGGATTCAGCCGAGGGCTATGCTAGACTTTATATTCGAGAGTTGGATAGGCTTCATAGGGTGCCATTATCCATCATCTCAGATAGAGGTACCCAGTTGACCTCACTTTTCTGGAAGTCTTTTCAGAAGGGACTTGGCACCCAGGTCAAGCTTAGCACAACTTTTCACCCGCAGACAGATAGGCAAGCTGAGTGGACTATTCAGACCATAGATGATATGTTAAGAGCGTGCGCGATCGATTTCAAAGGTAGTTGGGATGACCATTTGCCTCTTATCGACTTTACGTACAACAATAGTTATCACTCCGGCATCCAAATGGCCCCGTTTGAGGCATTGTATGGTAGATGGTGCAGGTCTACTATTGGATGATTTGAGGTTAGTGAAACTATAATAATCAATCCAGACTCTTTTCATGAAGCTATGCAGAAGGTACATCTCATAGAGATAGACTAAAAACAACTCAGAGCCGTCAGAAATCTTATGTTGATGTGAGGAGAAGAGAATTGGAGTTTGTTGTGAATGACTAGGTCTTTTTGAAAATTTCACCCATAAAAGGGGTGATGAGGTTTGGAAAGAACGGAAAGCTCAGTCCGAGATATGTGGGACCCTACAGAATTCTGAAGAAAATTGGCAAAGTAGCCTATGAGCTGGAATTACCTTCAGAGTTGGCTTCTGTGCACCCAATATTCCATGTGTCACTATTGAAGAAATTCATTGGTGATCCAACTTCAATTGTGCCATTGGAAAACGTAGAAATAAAGGATAGTCTCTCATACGAAGAGGTCCCAGTCAGAACCTTGACCATCAGTTTCGTAAGTTGAGGAACAAGAAAGTAGCTTTAGTCATGGTCTTATGGAAAAATCAGAAGGTGAAGGGAGCTACGTGGGAGGCCAAAGAGATATGATGGCCAGATACCCACACTTATTCTCTATTGGCTCTATTACAGCTTGAGACATCAGTCTTGCCCTATAACTCAATTTAGTTTTCATGTTCAATTTATGTGTTTAGGTTTCTTTTGTGTTTATGAATGTATGTATGAAAAGTGAATTCAGTTCAGCTATGTAGTTTGAATCAGAGGTATTCATTCCGTCAGTTTTTGGTTTAATGATTAGTATTTGAATATTAAAATTGCATCCCTCTACTTTTCTGTGTGTTATCCAACATTCGAGGATGAATGTATCTAAGGAGGAGATATTGTTATACCCCGAAAGCCTAAAGATCAGACTCGGGAGTTGAAATGCGGAAAAGTTCAAAAACTGGCACCAGGCACAGAACGAGTCATGAGGTGACCTGTTGATGCAGCCCATGAGTCATGATGTGACTCGTGGGGAGGCCAGGGGAGGAGTTTAAAATTTGAGAAAAAGGGTCCCCACGGGGTGACAACGACTCATGGTTAGGCCCCACAAGTCGTTAGGTCAGTCGTGGGGTGGTGAATATGTAATGAAAAAGGAGGGAGGCAGTGTACTTGATGGGAGATCTCATGAGTCGTGGTCTATCCCCATGATTCATGGGGAAGGTCGTGGTCAGCTAGTTGAGGAAATAATTAGCTTGGAGGTTGTGTCATAACGGGTGGTGACCACGAGTCGTGGTCAACACTAACGAGTCATTAGGTTACCCGTGACAAACCCAGGTGATCAGATGAGCAGTGTACTTCATGGATCAGACCATGAGTCATGGCCACAAGGGACGAGTCATTAGGTGCCTCGTGGTGACTTCAGTGTTTCCCAGGCAGTGTAGTCCACGAGTCTAACCACCACCTGTTAGGTCACTCATGGGGACTAACACTCAGTTTTTCCCAGCGAATTTTCAAGGGTCTTTCAGTAATTTCCTACCCTCCTAAACTTTAAAATACGTCGTTTTAGTCATTATTTCAGACTTAATAGTGGGGTTAAATGGGTTTTCCCCTCATTCCCACTCTTCTTCAGAAAATATACAGTAAACTTTCCTCTTAAGAAGATCTCAAGAAAGACTAGGGTTTCCTCCATTGCAGCAGTGCAAGCTTCCTTCTTCAAGGAATTCTTTATCAGGTATGTGAGAATTCAACAAAAGGATAGTTCTTCCCTTGTGTCCCCCGAACCATTCTCTAATTTCTTTATGAATCCTAGCCCTGAGCTTTCGAATGTGAAGAGATTATATGTAAAGGTTCATTGAATTCTCATAGAATGATATCCATGATTATTTTTAGACATGATTTCCATCAGTTTATGGGTAAATTGATATTATTCCCACAAAAGTGAATTTTAGCCCTACAGATTTTCTAATGTTGAGAAATTCTTGATAATGTCTTGTTTAATCCATGTGGAATCATCATGTATATTAATTATGGGTATTTTCCACTAGCTAATGATAGTATTGATTCTTATCCCTGTGCATTGACTTTAGCCCTAGTTCTTGAGGATAGAATAGACTAGATATTTTTCTGGAATGATAACCCGTGAAATTTTCTTGATTATACTAGTGTAGTTAATTCCCATGTTATCTTATATGCTAATTTCTCAGTCAGATACATGGTTGTCTAGCTTTAGTCAAAATGTGAAATACTCAGTCTTAGTCAGAGATGTCAGCTGATCAATTTGACTACAGAATTTCCTGAGGTGTCAGTATTACCTCTCAGTTATCAAAACGAGATTCAGAATTCAGTTTATTGGTCAACTAGGCAGTCATGACACTTTAGAATAATAGCTCTGACTAGCCTTAGGACCCCAGTTCAGATTCCAATTTATTCTTAGATGGGTACGACGCTTCTAGATAAGCAGCTCTGATCAGTCTAGAATCTAGTTTCAAAATATGGTCCAATAAGACTCTCAGGGTACTTTCAGTTATATATCCCTGACTAGTCTTGGGCCCTAGTTTTGAGCTATCAACTTAGTATTCATTTTAGGATTATCTAGTGGGAGTATGACTTAGCACCGAGCGGACCGGGGTTCAGTGCACCTAGGTTCCTAGAACTATGTTGCTAGCATAGGTTTCAGTATTTATTAGCCTGATTGGCCCCAGACTTTTATGATCACCCAGTTCATGCCTTTATACCCTGGCAGGGTATATTGGGTCCTACCGGTGGGGTGTATACATCGGACTCCACGTCTAGCTCACGTAGTTACATGTCGATTATAGACTCTCCCACTAGTCAGTTCAGTCTAGTTCAGTTTAGATTAGTATTCTAGACTTAGAACGTGCTTTGACCATCAGACAGGGTCTTCTAGACCACCTCAATATTGTAGTTATTCTGTTCAGTAGCTTTAGTTGGTCATTGCATGTTTTTCAGTTCAGCATTTCTTCTGTTATTTATTCTATTTGTGTTATGTTCCTCTCACTTACTCAGTACATTCAAAGTACTTATGCATACTTTTATGATGTATCATTTTATGATACAGTTGCAGGATCATAGTCTCAGCCCTGTTAGCCGACCGTTTACCGAAGAACTCAGCTATCCAGTTGGTGAGTCCTCATCCTTCGAGCACGAAGCTTATTCACTTTAGTTATGCTTTCATTCTTTTTATTTAGCTTTGGAGTTAGCTGGGGGTTTGTCCCAGCAGCTCATCAAACCTAGTGGCTTTCAGTCGTAGAGTTGTTTTCATACTCAGATTGATTTTATTAAATATGTAACCTTGTTCAAGTATTTATACGATTGCTTTAAATTTCCGCTGCATGTATTTTTGTGTTACTCAGAATGCCAGTGTATGATAGACCAAAGGATGGCTTAGGGTCACTTATGACTTCAAGTACCATGTTCCGTCCAGGGTGTAAACTCGGGGTGTGACAGTTTGGTTACTGGATAAGGTATAAGTTAATACATGAATAACTTGGTTATTCATATATTAATTTTATACCATGTTTGGTTTTCAAATAGGATAAAAGCTATTCATATATTAATTTTATACTATGTTTAGTTTCCAAATAGGATAAAAGCTATTCATATATATTTATTTTATACCATGTTTGGTTGGTAGGTTTCAAATATTG